>CM068833.1:30706216-31129714 GCA_028554795.2 Sinohyriopsis cumingii | reverse complement strand
AATTTTAGACAGAGACAGAAAGAAGAATTGGAGAAATTTATACAACGACAAAAGGAAGCGGAACAAGCTTTTCTTTTACAGCAACAACAGCAAGAAGAGGTAAGAAAAAAAAACAACAAGAAGAAGCAGCAGCAAAGAAACAAGAGGGTGAAAATCAAACGGTCACGGTACTGTTAGACATTTTAGCGGAGTTAAGAAGTCTGAAACAAATGTATCAGACTTCTTTATCACGACCGAGGAGAATACGACCTTCCCGAGCTAAACACGCCAACCCTGTGACTAAGCCTACCGTACCACCCTTAGTGATTTCAAACCAGTCATCATCATCAGAAGTAGGCCTCGGCCGTGGCAAAGGCTTAAGACAGTTAAAGTTGATTGCTTAAACTCATCTCTACACCAAAGGCCCTTTTCAGGGCCACCCACTTCTCTCGAAAAGAGATAGACTTTCAATTGCCAATAACTCAAAAAAAAAAAAACCATTTTACCCCTATAGTACGTGTATATGAGTGCGTGAGTGTAGCTTCTTATTTAAAATCAAAACTCAAAGACACTTACCTTTTTATACCTAATTTATTCTTTTATCAATAGTTACAATCCAATTCACAATTCACAACAGAGCACTTTAAAAAGTACATTCACGTCTTCTGTCTCACTGTTTAGTCTCTCTGTTTTTTCAATTTCTTCACCGTCACAGTCTTTTCCTCCTCTTCCTACTCACTTTCTTCCCTTCTTCTTTTCTTCTCATGTTTCTTTTTCTTCACCTGTCTGCTATCTTCCTCCTCTTCTTCCTCTGAAGAATCCCTCTCTTCTTCTGATTCCTCTTGTTTCTTTTTTGGGCAATCTGGAGACCAATGTCCTTTTTCTTGACAATAATAACAGGTATCTTGACTTTTGTCTTTTCTAACCCCTGTTTTTCTTTTTTGACGGTCTGGATACTCTGAAGACCAATGCCCTTTCTTTTGACAGATATAGCAAGTATCTTGACTTTTATCTCGAAAGGAAGGAGAGTAGTCCGTCGGCTGGTCTGAAGAGAATTTTCTAATGACCCCTCGCAAAGCTCTGATGAAACGTTCCATCTGGGTAATCTCTTCCATCGTTGTGCTCGGTTTGAGAGTGAAATGAATAGTGAAAGGACAAGACACACACCCTTTTATATACGCTGGTCTGCCATGAATGTAAATTAGTCCATGGTGTTTAAAATTGAGTCATTTGACGTTTTACACTCAAGATGAAACGATCCTATTCATTTGAGAAGAAAGAAGAAGAAAGTAAGAGGCAGAAACATGATCTATCGCCTCGTACCAGAGCTGAAGTCTTGGCACAAATTCATGCCAGTGATTTTGAAGAGGACATGAGTGAACCAGAATCCAAACCCTCTAAACAAAGATGGCCACCTTTAGTCAACCCTGAAAAATACTATTCCATTCGAGAGACCGAAAAGCGCTCCTCTAGAAAATTTAGAACCACGGCTTACAAATACACGGTGAAGTTTAAAGATTTCAAGGCTGAAGTACCTTTAGAGAAAGCAGAAGGATTTATCACCGGGGTGTGTGATTCTCTGCTCACCACACTCAAGCGACAATGTCAACCCAAAGAAGACGATCGCTTGAGACTCTCCATACAACACGACGGTTTGAAATCCCCTGTTTGGATCGAGTTTAGCAGCCCTGCAGAATTGACCGCTTCCAAAGTCATGGACAAGATTCAACACGTGCAACAGTCCAATGACCAGTTTGACATCACCGATGGAAAAGCCACACTGGACATGACCCACGTCTCTCCTCCTCAAGGGACCGGACAACGCAATAAGGTGTTATTGGTGAACGACCTTCGCAACACCAAAACAAGTCTTTTCCGAATTAACAACCCGCAAGACCAGATGTGTTTAGCCCGAGCCATCGTGGTGGGACGAACCTATGCCAACAAGAACGACACGGCAGAATGGAAAAGAGACTGGGAGAACATTCGAAAACCGAACCGAGCCAAACAACGAAGTGAAGCAGAACTCCTGTTGCAACAAGCCGGCCTGTCCAAAGACACACGCTCAGGCATTCCTGAAATGCAAAAATTGCAAGATGTCCTATCTCCATTCTACACCTTGAAAGTGCACCCTCAAGAAGTGCGCGGATCTGTGTTGTTTCGAGGGAAAGACTTTAAGGATGGACAATACATTCATGTCTATTATCACGATGACTATTTCGATACCATTACCAGTATCACTGCATTCCTGTGATACAGTTATTACTGTGAGAAATGTGACTATGGCTATAACAATCGAGAGCAACACAAACATTGCGGATCGAAATGCTCAGGATGTTTGGCCTCTCCACCCTGTCTGAGCGAAGGGCAAAAACCATTGCATTGTCCTGCTTGTCTGCGCACGTTTGTCAGCCCTGCCTGTTACCAACAACATCTGAAGACGCAAGGTCACAGCAGAAATGTGCTTGTCAACTCCTGAGATTGTGCCCTAGGTGTGGACAAGGCATACGTACCAATAATGCCAAGGCACACGTATGTCGAGGAAAGAAAAAATGTCACATTTGTCACCACATCGTGGACTTGGAACACCAATGCTACGTGCAAAAATACCAATCCCCATCAGAGAAAGAGGATGGACACAAGAAGAAAGGCAATTTCATCTTTTTCGATTTCGAATGCATGCAAGAGACCGGTATTCACATTCCTAATTTCTGCGTGGCTCATCGAGCGTGCGAGAAGTGCATTCAAGAACCTATTTTCAGTCATTGTCCTCACTGCAGCAAGATTCCCGGAGGGCGTGAAAAAAATCTTTCGAGCACCGAACACGTTAGCCGATTTCGCCCAATGGGTCTTAGACCCCATCGACAAGACGTGGAGCCAAGAGGACATCGAACGTTACGGAGATTGTCATCGTCATGCCACGGTGATGGCTCACAATTTATCCGGATACTATGGACAGTTTCTTTTGAGATACTATACGGAACAAGGCACCGAGCGTCCTAAAGTGACCTTGAACGGAGCCAAAATCATTTTCATGCAAGTGGGACAAGTACAGTTTAAAGATTCGATGAGTTAATTGGCCATGCCTTTGAGTCGAATGCCTAAAACGTTTGGAATGACAGAAATGGCTAAAGGGTACTTTCCACACTTTTTCAATACGGAAGCCAATCAACACGCCGTTCTACCCCATTTACCTGAGGCTCACTATTACGACCCCGACAACATGTGTACCGAACAACGAGAAGCTTTCTACGCTTGGTACCAGGCTCACGCCTCGGACCCTTTCGACTTTCAGGAAGAAATGCTAAAGTATTGTCGTTCCGACGTGAACATTTTACGACGTTGCTGTGGAAAATTTTGAGAACTGTTCATGGAACACGGAGGGGTCGATCCTTTGAAAGAAGCTTGTACCATTGCCAAAGCGTGTTCCTTAGTGTACCGGCAACGATTCATGCCTGAAAACACCGTGGCTGTCATCAGTCCTCAAACGACCCACTATGTCAAACGTCAATATTCGGTCAAAGCCCTACGCTGGTTACATTACTTGTGCGACAAGGAAGACAAATGGATTCAGCATGCCCGCAACGGAGGGGGCGAAAAGACCATCGGAACGCAGTTTAACGGTTGCTTATTTCACGGATGTCCCGTCTGTTACCCTGACCGTGGCACTAAAAATCAGTTTTTACAACGAACCATGGAAGACTTGTACCAGGCCACTTGTCAGCGACGCCTAAAGTTAGAACAGGAAGGATACCAAGTGGTGGAAATGTGGGAACACGAATACGATCACCGTTTGAAAACCGATCCTGTATTTAAACGCCTCGTGGAAAATTACCAGTTCATGGACCCCCTGAACCCAAGGGATAGTTTGTACGGAGGAAGAACCAATGCCACCTGTTTGCTGTACCAAGCCGACGAAGAGAAAGGAGAAGAAATCAAATACTTGGACGTGTGTTCGCTGTATCCCTACGTATGCAAATATTGTCGCTTTCCTGCAGGGCACCCGCAATTGTTGACGGAACACATCGACCTGAAAACATTCGACAATACGAAGGCTTGATCAAGTGGAAAGTTTTGCCTCCCAAGGACTTGTACCATCCCGTCTTACCTCACCATTGCCAAGGCAAACTGATGTTTCCTCTGTGCCGTACTTGTGCCGAAACGTGCAACCAAGATCAGCCTTGTCAGCACACCCAGGAAAAACGTGCCTTGACGGGAACCTGGGTCAGCGTAGAATTGTTCAAAGCTATGGACATGGGATATCAACTGTTAGAAGTGTACGATATTTGTCACTTTCCCAAGACACAACAATACCACAAGGGTGACCCTACTCAGAAAGGCATTTTCGCAGACTACGTGGATGCCTTTTTGAAACTGAAACAAGAAGCCAGTGGCTATCCTTCCTGGTGTCACACTCCCGAAGACCAAAAGACATTCAAAGAAAAATACTTGGCACAAGAAGGCATTACTTTAGATCACATCGAGAAAAACGAAGGCAGGCGAACGTTTGCCAAAGTGATGTTAAATTGCTTGTGGGGTAAAATGGCACAACGTCCGTGTTTACCCAAGACGGAGTATTTGACAGAACCTTCTCGCTACTTTCAGATGATTCACGACAAAACCAAATACATGAAACACCTGGACGTCGTTCGCGAGGATTTGATCTTGGTCAGTTACGAAGAAGATCTGGAGTTTGTACAAGACGACCCCTTTGGAAATGTCATCATTGCGCTTACGTGACAGCTCATGCTCGCTTAAAATTGTACGAAGCTTTAGAACTGTTAGGGGAACGCGTCCTGTACTTTGACACGGACAGTTGCATTTATATCCATCACCCGAGTCAACAGCACCCTGACATCGAAGGAGACCGTTTAGGAGCCTGGACAGACGAGCATCCCGACGACAAGATTCTAAGTTTCGTCAGTGGCGGTCCAAAAAATTACGGCTACGAATACCGGGACCCACAAGGAGAAGTGCACACGACGTGTAAAGTGAAAGGATTGACTCTGAATTATCGTACCAGTCGTGTGGTCAACTTTGGGGTATTGAAAGAAGCCTTGCAATCTGGAGAGGATGAACACTTTAAAGTGACCACCTATCAACCCCACAAGATTGTACGTTTACCCACTCACCACATCGTCAGTCGACCCTTGGAAAAAGTCTATCAAATCGTGTACCAGAAGCGAGTGCGACTTCCCAATCATTTCACTTTACCGTATGGACACGTCGGTATTGGTCTGTATATAAAAAGGAACTCTAGGCAAGATCGATAGTTCATAGTGACTACCAAGACCAAGCGAACAGATTGAATACTTTCAGAGAAACACACAACAAGTTCAGAAGGGCACACTTCAAGTTTGGGGGCTCTGAAGTGGAATGCGATTGTGAGCCTTGCGATGGGAACGATGCTGTACGCTGTGACCTTAGCGATGCCGTAAAGCATCATGGGAACTTTGTTCTCACTACCCCTATCATGGAAAGTGATGCTGTGCGTGTCAAACCTGAGGGATGCGAAAGTGATGCCGCTCGTCCTCTTTGACATTTTGCTGGGTTTCGTTTTAAAGGTGGATGTTCACCTTCACGTCTACCTCCCTACGGATGTCATCCAGCCCTGAGCAAACTCCTGTCCATGTCACCCAACCCTCATCGAAACGAACCTGTGAAAGACGAATATTCGTTTCCTGTGCGTTTGTCGGAATACTGCGACTTTGAAAATCGTCTTCAATCGTTCAAAGGAAAATGGCCTAAGTATCTGGGAGGACCGACCTCCGAAGAATTAGCCAGAGCCGGATTGTTCTACTTGGGCGAAGGAGATAAAGTCAAGTGCTTCAGTTGCGGTGTGTCACTTCACCACTGGGAACCGCAAGATTCGGCCTACGTAGAACATGCTCGATGGTCACCGAATTATCATTACTTACCCTTAGTGGGACCGAGACATTGAAGTAACTTACCATAATGTGTTTATGGATACTTTACAACAGGACATTCGTGCTTTGCCTGTGGAGTTGAGAGAACGCATTTACCGAGAGCTGGTCAAAATACAAGTGAAACGTAAAGAACAGTTGCATCCGTTACGTCACCAGATCTTTAACCACTGGTACCTGTATGGTATAAGAGAACTGATTCGTCAGAAATTGTTTCAGTGGTCAGACCTTATTCAATACTTCCAGGGCCCCGATGATCCACGTGTTGATCATTTTGGTTACTTCGAGATTCATCTTGTGCAACGCATTGAGGAAGACAAGTAAAAGGATTACCAACATATTTTAAGTGGAATCTACTTAGTGGAAGAGGAAACTTCAAAACAAACTCTGACGTTTAGGTTACAGTATGCAAGATTTAGATTCCCTACTGGAGAACGAAGATCTCTGGCTGGAAAGTACGTGTATTGTTTCCGAAACAAAGAGACTATAAAAACAGGCTGCCATGCCACGACTTATGTCACATGTAATTGAACAGATTCCGTGGAAGGAACTCAATGACCATATTCAAACCGTGGATCATTACCATCGATTATTAGAAGAACTGTATCCATTCAATTTGGGTCGACAAGTGGTGTGTGTCTTAGTGACTTGTTTTCTGGGATTTCGTTTACCAGCCGATTCTTTGTGGACTCTCTACGATCAGTACTTACCACCGCAATGGCCTTAAATGGTCACGAAAGACTCCTTTTGCTCAAAGCTTTGCGTTTTCATCTGGATACTTCTCGACCTCTACGGGAAAAAAAGATTCGTCAACTTTTAGCTACCCAAGACGTGTATGACGATGTGTGTGTAACTTGTGACTTACACCCCCATTGGACAGATGTCTGTGACTGGAAAAAAGGGGGTTTTGAGGCTTGGACCCAAGAAGTGGCCCAGTATGCACGGGAGTTGTTCAAGGAAAAAAGTCACTTTTCAACCTGTGTTAGTGACGGTGCCAGAAGAAGCTGTCACCCAGGACAGGACTGTCGTGGACAGGCCTGAAAGACCCTTTCGGAAGGAAACTTGTGTGACCTTACCCACTATAGAACTGGTCAGAACATTACCCAAAACATGTTGTACAGACACTTGTGTTTATTCCACGTTGATGGTTATCATGTACCTTTTATCGTTGTACTTAAGCCTTTGACTTTTATGTATTTTTGTTTTTCGTCTTCATGTTTAAAACATTCAATAAACGTGTCCTGAAAAAAGTATATAAACTCTTGTCTTGTCTGTTTTCGTGTCAAAAGTGACATTCCTAACACTATGGCTACCTCTGCTGTCTCTGCTCCCTCTGCCTCTACTGTCAAAGTCATCGACGAACACTTAGATCGTGCCAGTTGGGAGGCTTTGTATCTTCGCCATCCCTTTAACATGCTCATTGCTGGACCTAGCGGTACAGGAAAAACCGAATTCGTCAAACGTTTGATCAAACATAAACATCATTTGATCGATCCTCCACCTCAGCGCATCGTGTGGTGTTACAAAGAGTGGCAATCGGCGTACAGCCTCTTGCGAGAAAGTCAAGGCGATTCCATCGTGTTTGTGGAAGGCATTCCTAAAGAAGACGACGGCATCGTCTCTGACTCCCGTCAAACCCATTTGGTCATTTTAGGAGAAGACGAAGAAGAAATTAAACTGTGGTTCCCGCGCAAAGGACATCACCGTAATGCCAGTGTCGTTTACATCACCCAAAATTTGTTTCAACAAAGTAAAGCCCATCGCACCATCAGTCTCAATGCGCATTACGTGGTCTTGTTTAAAAGCCCTCGAGATAAAGCGCAAGTGCAAATCTTAGCCAAACAGTTAGGAACGCCTTGGCTGACTCAGGCGTACGACGATGCTACCCAAACACCACACGCCTATTTACTCGTCGATTTGAAACCTACGATCCCCGAAGATTTGCGATTTCGTACCCACTTGTTTCACCACTGGTGCCAAGACGGAGGGCCTGTCCTGTACACGTCTCCGTCCTCAACTTAACTTCATTCCACAAAAAAATCTATAAAAACCTCAGACCTTTTTCGTCTGTCTCACACAGTTTGAACATGACGTCCTTTCAGTCGCATCTTCCCGTCAAATTGATTCATGGCTTGTATGGCATCAGTCGAGAAAAAAATCCACAAACACGAGCTCGTGTCTTAGAAGCTAGTCTCAAAGAAGTCTTACGATAGTTCACGGTGACGGCACGTCAATTACTCCAAGGGATCATTCAGATTCCTCATCGAACCAAACGATTTTTTGATCGAAACAAAGTCGCTTTGACCCAACTGGCCGATCCCCGCATCGACACTCAAACCAAAAAACAAATCATTTTGAAACCTGGAGGGAGCGGTACTCTAGGAGGTGTCATCATTCGCTCTCTCTTAAGATGGGATCCTAATGCCCCCAAAGTTCTCCCCAAGAAAAAAGTCAAACGAAGCTCCAAGAAGAAGAAAAAGACCAGGTCCCCAAGGAGAACTTCTCCAGTGGCCTGACCCTCCTCTTACCAGACACCATCCCGAAAAATAAAAGAAGCCCCCAGAAAAAGAAACAGAGAAAAAGTCCCCAGAAAAAGGAAAGTCCACAGAAGAAAACTAGTCGCAAGAGAGGCACTTCGGTGAGGAGGCAACCTTACACTCGCAAACCACGACCTGCCACGACGGTGACTGTGTCTCCGGCACCCTCACGTTCATCCACTTCTCCGTTGATGACCCCAAGAACTTCCCCAGTGGCAGGACCCTCCAATTTAGTGACAGTGGCCGCTGATCACAAAGTACCTGCTCCCAAAATCAAAGTCCAAGAAAGATCGGGCATGTTACAAAGTTTACTGGATTTGTCCAAGCAAGAACTGGCTCGATTTAGTCCGTTGCGTACCCCTGCACGACGTGTCATGCCTGTCCTCAAATTGAAACGACGCAAAGACAATCAGTGGCGACGCGTTCCAGTATAAAAAAGGTCTGTGACCAAGTCCAACGAAGCCCCAAGAAGAAAAAGAAAAAGACCAGGTTCCCAAGGAGAACTTCTCCAGTGGCGGGACCCTCCTCTTACCAGACACCACCCCGGAAAAAGAAAAGAAGCCCCCAGAAAAAGAAGCAGAGAAAAAGTCTCCAGAAAAAGAAAAGTCCACAGAAAACTAGTCGCAAGAGAGGCACTTCGTCCAGGACGCAACCTTACACTCGCAAAGCACGACCTGCAAAGGCGGTGACAGCGTCTCCGGTAGCCTCAGGTTCATTCACTTCCCCGTTGATGTCACCAAGAACTGAAGAGTACTTGGAGACGTTGATCACACCAAGAACTTCTCCGTTGATAACCCCAAGAACTTCCCCAGTGGCAGGACCCTCCAATTTAGTGGCAGTGGCCGCTGCTCACAAAGAACCTGCTCCCAAAATCAAAGTTCAAGAAAGATCGGGCATGTTACAAAGTTTACTGGATTTGTCTAAGCAAGAACTGGCTCGGTTTAGCCCGTTGCGTACCCCTGCACGACGTTTCATGCCTTTCCTGAAGTTGATACGACGTAAAGACAATCAGTGGCGACGCGTTCCAGTATAAAAAAGGTGGGTGACCAAGTAGGTTATCAGTGTTTTGGTGCTCCTGAAGATGTCACCCTCCAGAAAACACCCCTCTTCTAAACAACCCCAAGGAAAGAAAAGGATACGAATCCAACCACGTTTAGTCAAACATGGGGGCATGTTATCTGTCCTGTCCGAAGCTTCTCCACCCCTACGAAAAAAACTCATTCAATCAGCTTCCAAAGAGGTCATCGATACCGTGTGCGAATGTTGTTTGAACGTCTTGAAAGACACAATCCCTTTGTCCAAACACCAGAAACAATGCTTAGGCAAACATCGTCACGTTCTTCGCCAAATGGTTCAAAAGAAAATTCCCCTTCGTCAAAAGAAGAAGATGTTGGTCCAACGTGGAGGCATTTTACCCCTCTTGTTAGGCCCATTGCTGAAAGGAGTCTTGGGAACCATGTTGGGAGGACTGGTGGGAGCAAGATAAAAAGGCCCTCTGAAGTCCCAAGATCTCAGAATGGACCTCTGACAACCCCATGGAAGGACGAAAACTAGCTTTAGTGCCTTACAAACGATGGATGGAATACCATCGGTGGCAAGAACAACGCACCCCGCATTTAAATCCCAATCCCCATTTGACCGAGATGTCCCAATTACAACACGAATTGCAGTCCTTGATGGATCGCCAAGATTTGTCCGAAACAGAAAAATCGCAAAAGTACGGTCAACTCTTGCAACGACTGCAACTCTTTCACCAGAAAGCTTTAGACGAAACAGCTCCACCCAATCTGAAAGATTTTAAGACCTTGATGAAAAGTCCAGCGCCATCATCACTACCACCACCACCCCTACCAGTGACCAAGACAGAAAAATTAGAAGAAGAAGAAGGGTTTCAAACTCCACCAGAAAAAGTACGCAAGTTAACAACACCACCTACCTCCAGAATTGGATGGATTAAAAAGATGATGACCACACCTTCTTCATCACAAGAGAAAAAGAAAGTGAAGACAGAAGGGAAGACAGAAGTGAAACAAGAACCGATATCCCCTGTTCCGACATCCTCCTCTTCGACACCTATTGCAGGTCGCACACGCAAAGCATTGCAATCCAAGAAAGTACCCCAAGAGAAAAAGAGTAGCATCCTCCAAGAGTGGGTGCCTTACTAACACAAAATGGAAAAAGTGTTAGCCAGCATTTACTACGATCCCTCGCATCCTGCAGGTTACGCAGGAGTTCAAAAATTGTATCGTGCTGACAAAATGCGACTGAAAAGTCTCCGTTTACCTCAAGTGCAACGATGGTTACAAGAACAAGCTACCTACACTTTACACAAACCCATTCGACGCAAGTTTTCCAGAAGTCGCTCCCGAGTGGAAGGCGTCGATCATCAATGGCAAGCCGATTTAGCCGATGTCTTTCATTTGGCCAGCTACAATCGCGGCTACAAATATTTGTTTTGTGTCATCGACGTCTTTTCCAAATTTGCCTGGGTCGTACCCTGGACCTCCAAATCGAGCAGCGAGTTAGTGCGAGCCCTGCAACGAGTGTTGAAACAAAGCGGTCGTCACCCTCTTCGATGGCAAACGGACAAAGGCACCGAATTTCTGAACCAAGCTTTCCAAAAAGAATTAAAGAAACGTGACATTCATTTTTTTACCACCGAGAATCCCGAAACCAAAGCCAGCATCGTGGAACGTTTTCAACGCACTTTGAAAGAACGCATGTGGAAATATTTTGCGCATCACCACACTCTGAAGTACATCGACATCTTACCGCACCGTTCAAGCGTACAACCAATCTTGCTCCCGAGAACGAAGTGCTGGTGTTTGAGCGCCTGTTTGGTACGTCCCCGACGAGGGCCGCCCCCAGGAAAAGTGGAGTGTTGACCGTAGGAGATTGGGTGCGCATTGGCAAAACCAAACGCACTTTCGACAAAGGTTACTTACCTAACTGGACGACCGAATTGTTTCGTGTCACTGGACGAGTGCATGGCCGTGATCCTGCCGTCTATAAATTGGAAGACATGAACGGAGAAGTGCTCAAAGGAACGTTTTATTTGTCCGAGTTACAACGTGTCACCAAAAAAGAAGACGACGTGTACGACATCGAAAGCATTCTCGAATGCAGAACCCGTAAAGTGGGTAAACGACGTGTCAAAGAAGTCAAAGTACGTTGGAAAGGATATCCATCCAGTTTTAATTCTTGGATCGACGCTTCGCAAGTCATCGACTATAAAAAGAAGCGACCATCGTGCCCTTTCACATAGACGCAGCTACGTCGAGCACTCCTTCACCCAGTTCTTCTGTGCAAGATTTACAAAAACAACCCTTGTGGGTGTGGCGAGGAGAACGTGTGCTTAAAACGCAAATCGTCTTTTTCTGCCAAATCTTCGTGGTGTATTGTGTCATCGGGGCAGCCATTGCCAATATTAGTTTACAACAAGGAGACAAACAACTGTGGACCATTTTATTGAGCAGTTGCATCGGTTACCTGCTTCCCAATCCCTCCCTGAAATTCTCCTCGAACGGGAACAACGGGAACCTTGTGGCCAGTGCCAGTGTCAGTCACCACTCCAATAACAACAACAACCCCATCTTGGGCGGAGACACGCCTCTGACGTCCAGTAACCCCTCGGACAGCCACAGAACTCTGGAATTATGAGTCACCAAAACCAATTTTATTTAACCTTACCCAGTGACATTTCCTTGGAGGTGTTTCCCAACAGCACGTTGTGCTGTTACACGGCCAAATTACCTCAGACCATCCCATTAGATCACGAAGCCCATTGGGAAGTGGCTTTAGTGGAAATCATTCACCCGACTCAAGTCCTCAATGTTCTTCCCAATCAAAATTTTTTTGATGTGGAAGTTCATGACGAGCAAATACAACAGTACTTGGATACCTATGGCAAATATGACAAGAAAACCCCTGGCACACGAAATCAAAAGTACACCACCTATCACTTGTTCGTTCCCCCAGGCTATTATTTTAGTGGTCAACATTTGTCAGCACTATAACCTCCAGGTTTAATGTCGTGTTTCTGAAAGCTTTGGAAAGTGTCAAAAAAGTGTCACCATGGAATACCAAAAAGCAGCTCGTCGCTTTTTGATGAAATTTGACGGGAGTAAAAGCGTGTCCATTTTATTTTGTCCTGAATTGTTTGACATGTTGGGCGGAGACATGGACATGAGAAAGGCCATGCTCAAGAAAAACGAATTACCAATCATTTACGACAACGAGTCTTTTAGCAGGTTATTTCGTGCCCCGGTAGAACTGAACCAAGGACTGAATTTGATGTTTGTGTACTCCGATGTGGTGGAGTACAACGTGGTGGGACACACCTCTGTGCCGTTACTGCGTGTCATTCCTTTCAAAGTGGATTCTGCCACGACCGCTGACGAGGAAGGTGGAAACACTTACCACGTTCACCGCGAATTTGTACATCCTCACTATTTGCCTGTCAGCAAGTCGTATTTGGACACGGTCAACATTGCTATAAAAGGAGATCTGGGACAAAATATTCCATTCACCAAAGGAAAAGTCACGGTGAAACTCCATTTTCGAAAACGGTTCTCTCACGATTCGTAAGTCATGTATCCAGTGTACCGAGGGGTTGCTCGACAGCGAGGACACGGTTTAGGAGATATGTTAAAATCAGCCTTTCGTTCGGTGGCCCCGGTGTCGAAACCGATGGTGACACGCGGATTGCACGCCTTGAAGGATGCGGCACTGACACAAGGCAAAGAATTTCTCCAAAATGTCATCATCGACAAACAAAATCCTAAAGAAGCCTTCATGAGGGCAGGCAAAAATGTCTTGCTGCAAACGGGCAAAGACCTTTTGGGCCGACGAGACACACCTATAAATGCCCTTCACACGTCTAAAGCTGGAAAGGCAAAGAAAAGAAGAACCGTTCGAGACTTAGACGTTTTCGATTATTGAGAAAGAGAAAAAATGATGCACCGAGAGCCTTGCGCTTGTTCCAAGTCGGAACTGGATCTGTTTGCCATGCCCCCCCTCCATGATGACCATGCAAGAATCCCAGTGGGTGGAATTTCATCCCGTCTCCTCTTTGACGGATTCCGCTCCCATCGAGTTTGAAATCAAAGGACAGCCCGAAGATTACATCGATCTGAATAGCAGTTACCTGTACTTGAAAGTCAAAGTGATCAAAACGGACAACACCAATCCAGGAGGCGATGCTAGAGTAGCTGCTGTCAACAATTTCATGCATTCCTTGTTCAGCGAAGTGGACTTGTACTTAAATAACAAACTGGTCAGCCGCAGCATGGATACTTACCCATATCGTGCCGACCTGGAAAATCTCTTAACGTACGGAAAAGAAGCCAAGAATACTCATCTGGATGCTTGAGTGGTATGGAAGCCTGACACGGCAGGTGTAGGCACGTTTAACGACACAGTCCTAACAGAAGATGAAAATGGGGTTTAACGAAAGAAAATTCTGCAATGGCGAAGTTTAGAACTGATGGATCGTTTGCATTTGGACATGTGATTGCAAGAAAAGTATTTGCTGAACGGGGTGGATATCCGTCTGAGACTGAATCGTATCAGTGCCGCCTTCCATTTGATGGCCCATGCCAATGAATACAATACTATCATTCAAGAAGCCCAACTTTACATGCGTCGTGTGGAAGTGTTACCTAAAGTGGGAAACGACGTCAGTCAGACGTTGAGCAGAACGACCGCGAAGTATCCGATACGACGCGTAGAAGTGAAAACGTTCACCATTCCCGCTGGACAGCGATCTATGATCGAAGATCATCTGTTCCAAGGTCAGTTACCCAAAGGTTAGATTGTTGGTATCGTCAGGAATTCAGCCTTCAACGGAACCCACGATCAAAATCCTTTTGAGTTTCAACATTACAATGTGTCCAAGATCGAAGTCAGTCGCGACGGCAAGACCTTGTGTACCCGACCCTTTGAGCCCAACTTTGGTGTCGCGAAGAATTATTTGAGATCGTACTTGTCCCTGTACGAAGCCACCGGACAGTTAGGAACCAACACCAGTCACGGTATTTCGTACGACGATTATGCAGGATGCTACGCTTTGTGGGGTTTTGATTTCACTCCAGACCAAGGCAGCGACGAGGGACATTTCCACCCTATAAAATCGGGTCAGATTCGTGTGGAACTTCAGTTTGCAAATCCACCTCCAGATCACACAGTGAACGTGCTCCTGTATGCAGAATTTGACAATACCATAGAAATCAACAGTTTGAGAGAAGTCATTCTAGACTATTAGAAGCCATGGAAGACTGTTATCCCTCTTTACCTAGTGGAGAAACTTTGAAGATGGAATGCGAGGAGACCGGGGAAGAAGAATCTCAAGACAAAGACGAAGAAGTTATCATGATGAAGTCAAGATGGCCAGAACAAGAAGCCCATTTAGTCTCCTGTTTTGCCAAACACTTGGTCGAAACAATGACGGAATTGATCAAGAAAGATTGCTATGGATGTCAAAACGATCATCCCAGTCAAATTCAACACGATAAATGCCTAATGCTGAGTCAAGAAGAAAAATTGAACGAGTATCTGGACGAAGCTTGGAGTCTCATCTCGGACGAAGTCGTGTTGCATCAGTGGTATAAAGACTTGCGGGAACATTCTTGTCCACCATTAACCACTCAAGAGATCCATCGTATCGAAGCTCTCCTGAATCAGAGTGAGAAGACGACGCGAAGAAACGGTTATTTGTCAGACATTTTCAAGCAAAAAGTCAGGATCGAATTGATGACTTATTATTACCTGTGAAGAAGAAGAAAAAAAACACAAAACATGGATACCTGGGAACTTTATTACCTTTTGAACCACAGTTCGTACACGGCTTCTTGGAATCCTGTCGTCTGTGCTAAAGATGAACTCCCTCATCGCAAACCTCAAGACCATCTAGCTTATGTGATCAACACGGACGACAGTCATCTCCCAGGAACCCACTGGGTAGCCGTTTACTTTCCTCAAGAAGGATGTGTGGAATATTTCGATTCGTATAGATTGCCCCCTTGGGAAGACGATATCATTCACTTTATGAGAAGAAATGCTCAGACCACCCGATTCAATAATGTGACATTACAAGGCACAGATTCTTTGGTGTGTGGACAATATTGTGTGTATTTTCTGCATCATCGCAGCCTGGGCTATTTCTTGGAACATTTAGTGACTCATTTTGGTCCTCGTTCTTCTTCTAGAAACGATGTGAAAGTAGATCAATGGTTTTGTGACCATTATGCTTATCTTTTGTCTCAAGCTAGGAGACGTAGTGTACATCAATGACCTAATGACTTCCAACAGTGGAAATCACAATTTCATTCACAACGTTGTCAGCCCTGTTTAAAGTAGAGTGTTAATTGAAAAAATGTTTGATGTTATATTGTTGAGTTATTGTTAAAAAATCTTAGAGTTGTTTGTTAGTGTTAAGTGATTTTGAATAAAAAATGTTGTGTTTTGAAAAAAAATGCCTTTGTCTTTTGTTTGGCTATAAGAATTTTGATTCATGCTCTTTGACTTCTTACTATCCTTCTCATGGCACTCATTGAACGTTCCGGCTCGAAAACCGTGGAGGGATGTTTTCCTTCACGTCCGCGCTTTGACTTTAAAGCCGGGGTAGCCTCCAGTCTAACCATCCATTGTCGACTCATCCTCCTACGAAGATGTGCTCCAAACTAGCTAAGCTCAACGAAGCCTACGTGAATTTGCCCAGGGTCAGATACAGTCTGATACCGAAACCAGAAGAGATAGAGAATGTGAGAATGCTAAAAGTCACTGAAGACCTGATAGAAGAGCTCTTCAGAGAAGAAGTGAACAGGGAGAAAGAAGAATGGACAGAGAAGTACAGACTTCAGAGACAGCAGCAACAGCAACAACAACAACAACAACAACAACAGCAGCAACAAGAACCTGAACCTGACAGAGGCTTTGTCGATGGCCGTATCGACACCAAAGAGTTCTTCTTCTCTTTCCGAAGAAGCAGACCTATCGTCAGAAAGTCTATCCTCAGAGGGCGTCGCATTCTTAGAAACTAAAAAAGATTGCCATAGCAAACAATAAAAACAGCCCTTTTCAGGGCTACCCAATACTCTAGAAAAGAAATAACCATCAATTTGCCAATGTGTGTAGGTAGAGTAGTGTGAATATAAACACTGACTCTTTTTTATAGTGTGAGTGTATGTGTTTGTGTATATGATTGTGTGTTTGTAATTGCTCAAGTACGTTTGTGTGGATAGTAGATTCATAGAGTAGATTTGGGGTTTGATTGGATTGCTTTGCGTATGTGGATAGTATATTATTGATTAAATGAAAATTTTTTAGAATAGTGATGGGTAGTATAAAAAAGTCAGTGAGTGTTTCTTTTAAGTCCGCGCGTTGTTTGGTCATGATCTAGGTAATATAACTTTTGTTTTAGGGGGATGTTTTCCTTCACGTCCGCGCATTCACTATAAATTGAAAATCGCTAGGCAGTCTAGCTACCCTTGTTAATTGTTCGACAATAAAAATGAGTAGCAGACTTGAAAAACATTTTGAACTCCAGATGCACCTGGAATATGCCAGATGCCTCCTGAACGAGCTGGCTGCGGAGGCCCTTGTGGAAGAAGCCAGGATAGAACAGGAGGAGGAAGAGAGAAAAATGAAAGAAGAGGAGGAAAGAAAGAGAGAGATCAGGTGTCACCCTATGATGAACCCTGTGTTCAAGGTGACACCTGAGCCAAGGACATCTCCCCAACCTGTAGCTGCACCACAGTTACAACAGGAGGTAAGGATGCCGATTCATCCTAGAATTAGAAATAGAAGAAGAGAAAGGGAAGTCTTCACTATTCTAGAGACAGAAGATTGGAATAGTGAAGCCACTCAACCCGCCTCTGCGCTTACAGCAACAAGGGTGAATTGGCAAGGAGACTGGAGTCGAAGATGCGTGTGCGGTGCCAGACCAGGAAGGTGCCAGCATTAGATAGGTGCATCTGGAGTTAAAAAGAAACAGCCCTTTTCAGGGCTACCCAAACCTTTAGAAAAGAAATAGTAATCCATTTGCCAATGTGTGTATGTAGAGTAGTGTGAATATAAACACTGACTCTTTTTTTCCGTGTGTGTGTGTGTGTGTGTGTGTGTGTGTGTGTGTGTGTGCTTGTAAGCGCTCAGGTACGTTTGTGTGGATAGTAGATTATTGGGTTTCATTATAATGCTTTGCGTGTGTGGATAGTAGATTTGGGGTTTCTTTATTGCTGCTTCACGTATGTGGATAGTAGATCATATGAAATGAGAAAAGTTGGGGATGTTATTCTTCACGTCCGCACGTTTTAAGTGATGATCTAGGTAATATAACTTTTGGGCTTTAAGGGGATGTTTTCCATCACGTCTGCGCTCTTCGTATAAGAACCCATAGTATTCGTCGTTCAAACCATTCTACAGAGAATAAAAAAGAAGCTGGCTTCAAACCAACTTGATAAAATGAAAACATTGCAAGACGTCCTGGACAATTTGGGTATGATGGAGCAAATGTTAGTGAGGCTAAACGAGGATCACTATTCTTATAGTCCCCATCGAGTGAAGATGGAGATCAACAATTTAAGAAAAGTAAAGGACATGATCAATGCTCTGATGAAAGAAATAAAGGAGGAGAAGGAGGATGAAGAGGAAAGGATAAGGATGAGAGAATGGAACAAAAAAATTGAAAAAGAAGAAGGAAATGAGAAGAGGAAGAAAGAAGAGGAGAAGAAGCAGAAAGAAGATAGAAAGAAGAAAAAGGAGGAAGAAAAGAAAGAAAAAAAGAGAAAAAGTGTAGGACAGAAAATAAGAAGCTGGTGGAGAAATAGAAGAAATTAGAAGAAGAAAACCAAAGGCCCTTTTCAGGGCCACCCACATCTCTCGAAAAGAGATAGACTTTCAATTGCCTACCCGTTCTTTTTAATTTTTATTTTATTTTATTAATTTTTTTAATTTAAAAAAAAAAACCAAAATAAAAATCCCATGTTCAATTCCCCTTGTCCCTAGAATTGCTTTTTTTCTCCCATGTTAAATTTCCCTTGTCCCTAGACTGACCCAAAATAGATTCTCATGTTAATTCCCATTGTCCCCAGAGTGCCGGGCAAGTTTTCCCCATGTTAAATTTACATAGTCCCCAGAGTGCCGGGACCCTGTTTTTAATGGTAAGTCCCATTGTCCCTAGATCGCCCCACTTCACTACTATCGTGAATAAACGCTTATACAGATAGACCGAAATGAAAATATCAACGAAAGAGTCAATTAATGGCTTTGTAAATCTCTCTCTCTCTCTCTCTCTCTCTCTCTCTCAAACTTCTATCCAAATCGTACGAAGCACATTGTCAATGTACTTTTATGCAAATATAGTTATCATTTAAACAAATGGAGTAGCCATTTGACATTGAATCATTTGTTAACAATGCTTGCTGCTTTTGAATTGGTAAAACTAGGAAATCGCTCTAGCAAAAGAGACAAATGTGTGCTATTGTCAAAAATCGCATTGAATAAACTACAATTAAAGCCAATGATAAAGCAGACAGAATTGTAACATATAAGAACCAATTAAAGAATATATTAACCCAATAATGGAATGTATCATCATAATCTTCATCATTCTCATCATCAATATCTGATTCCTTTTATACGGCAAATTCTAGAAATATTTCATGTAAACATTTATAGACAGTTGTTGGACATATGAATTTCTGATATAATAAGTAAACTTTAAAATATGGCTCAGTCATTGACAGTAGACCTCGTTTTGGAAAGCAAAATGTATTAATATAGCAGTCTCACCGAATACACCTTATTCATTCTTCTATACAATTATGAAGACATATATAATATGACACATCAATTAGCATACACATGTAAAAACATGTACTGCTTACTGAGTAGGACAATATAAAAAATGCACGATTGCCTATAAAATAGGTCACCTGAACACCATTTTTATTCATCTTTTGTGTTTGGACATATGTATAAGTCCTATCTGTTTGATGATGTCATTCTATTACAATGATAAACTGAGGTATTCGGGAATAAACGCCTTCTACTCTAGTATATTGATATAACTATAATTAGAGCTACATGTATATTCGTTGCATTTCTAAACAGTAGTCCAATAGTAGTACATATAGTCGAATATTAGATTCAGCTGGATGTATGCAGATGCATATATATATATATATATATATATATATATATATATATATATATATATATATATATATATATATATATATATGCACAAACGTTGGAAAATGCCAAAGAGACTATAACAAAAGTTTGTCTGTATTGAGAGGTAAATCAAGGGCTTCCTCAGTGGTCGTTGATTTTTATACACCGAGGCAAGATTATGCACAAAATATGACACGTGTAGAAAATAACAAAGTTTTACAGTTGGGCATATATCTATATGTATTTCATGCTTGGCCGTGTGTTACTGAATTTTGTGAGAGGAATAATGTTGATAAGTTATTGGAATGAAATACGATAAATAATTTTTACTGCCAGTCACTGTACATTGATAGCATTAGAACCAAGAAATGTTGAAACTACAAATAGGAAATATGGCCACCTCTTATAAAAACAACCAAGGTGCAAAATAAAACAATGCGCCAAAACGTTATTCTTATTTTTGTTAAATGTACCAGTGCACCTTTAATTGGGGAGGATAATGATGTTACTTCTTAAATTTTCCGTGTGAATAAACACAAAACACAGCATAAAGTAAACGGTAAACCGGTGACGTAATCGCGCGGGATACGGTAAGGATACTTGTACTTCAGTCTGTTGTAAATAATTCTATCCCATTATGTTTGAACATAAAATTAAAAACAAATTACTAGCTCCGTGTGAATAACGGATATATTTTTTTTATCGTGGGTGAAAAGCGTACGTATTTTCACGAATGGCGATGTCTTTCACATACAGGATGAAATATGTTAGTTATTCATTCGGAGCAAGCAAATATCTTGTTGATAACAATTGCTTCTTTTGCAAGCATGCGTAAATAATCGATTTTTTTAGGCAGTACATTATGTACGAATTGCAAATATTTGTACGTTAGACTCGAGATGGAATTAAAATCCATAGCTATCTGGTACAAAAGCCTTTTCCATCAACAGTTTTAACTTTTCGAAATTGTGTTAAATCCCTTTAATCATTTAATCTAATAAAACCTGGTAGGTTTTTTTGTAATTTTGTAACGGACTTACTGCCATCAGGTGTGTCTACGCATATTGGTGGAGGAAAACCTGCGTCATTAGAAATGACCATTTACAGTTTGGGTCCAAATCTATTTCACATGTATTGTCTTCAATCAAGATGTTCACAAGTACAGCATCTAAACATTTCAGCCACAGTACATGAAATTAATTAACATAGATGTTTGCCACCAAATATCTCCATTATGAATGTCGCAGACGAATATAGTTTCAGATGAACACTTTGTATTTCATGTGAACAAATATTTGAATAAATAAATTACAGATCAAATGAGATGCTAGACATAACTATAATACAATTGATTATTTTGATATACTGACGAACGAAAAAACACTTTATAAAAACTAAAGTATTACCTAAAGGAAAATAACCTTCCAGAAGGTTTATAATGTTTCTACTGTTTACTAGTTAAAATCTTAGTTATAATTAGAATATAAATATGACAAACACGATATCATTTACTCAGGACAAGATAATATTCACAATAGGTAAACCTGAATCATAGACAAAATATTTGATATGTATTTGTTGTTTAACAAAATAAAGAAAAACAATGATTCAAGTCAATTAGAAAATGAGCTTGATATTAGACAAGGTCAAGTCCAACAATTAATTTTCCATAGCATATATTGAAATAAAGAAAAATAAATAAAAACCTAAACTACAAACAATGCAAATTACATATACATAATAATTTACCTATATATTTATATTTACGTCTGTCTCTCTGAAAACTTGATATCTATGCAACAGAGGAACTACTTGGATACAAGTATATGACCACTTACGATCTACATTAGATGTCTCAAAGATTTGTCACGTTTTCAGAGTTAATTCAGTTATAATAGCGAGGAACGATATAAAGAGGATTATAGCGTTGTTATTCTGCATTTTTGTAATCCCAGTTCAGACAAAATGTTTGGAGCAAGACACTGTGATAGAGTTCTTATTTTGATAAGTAGAAGAATCGGAGACGTACAAACAAGAACGCATCAATTATCAAAGCAGAAATGTATTAGAACTGAATGATGTAAAGAGCAAGCTCCAACAGTCTGAGAGACGAATATCAGAAGAAGCTATTGTTTATGATGAGATTCCATGAATACACAGCCATTCATAACCTTACTATGTAAGACGACATAGTGTACAATCTTACTAGTGAAAATATTACCAAAGTTATTATAAAAGAGAAATCATCAGCTTTACATCCGAACGTTAACGGTTGCAATCACTCAAACTACGTAATCAGTATAATTAGTTCGTCAGCCTGTTTAGACACCATTTCAAAACAATAAAGGCTCCAAAGATCATGAATAAGCCTACGAACTGTTTTGATGTTTCAGCGTTGGAATTAGACATTAATGTTTATTGAATGGGGAATTATATACGCACAGAGTCAACATAAATACGGAAGTCCAAGTTCAGATTTGAGCACTGTTGTTTGGATCTTGAGGTTTCTCGATTATTTGCTTTTTATGTTTTGTGGGTATTATTTTGTATAATGGATAAACTGTGGGCCTGGTCTCTTGAAAATGCTTGAGAATATAAATTTAGAAAATTGTCAACTATATTTTCGTTTTAATGTTTGAAGTTCCTGATTAATTGGTTAGTGTTTGAAGTATAAAAAGAGCGATAAACACGTTTCATGTGGTTTGCATCATCTGGCTCGGTTTGAAAAAGGGCTATAACATTTTTTCGGTTTTTCGTATTTTTCTTGTTTGTTTAAATTTCAGCATTAGCGTTGAATGTGCTGTTTTAATTATTAACGTAGTTTAAAGGTATCAATTAGTAAATTTTAAATATTGTGATATAAAACCTAAGTGATGCTTTGCTCGCTAATTTCTGAAAGTAAAATAAGACATGACTTTTAATTTGGCTTTTTGGTATCTCAGTCATCAGTTATTTTTCTTCTAGGATTTTTTTTTAGCAAGTACATGCAACTCAAGTAAAAGATTTGTCTTTTATAATAGAGACGAATAGCATAATTTTCAAAACATATATACCCGTAATTAAGCTCAACGTAAGTGGCATGTGCATAAGAAATTAAATGAAACATATGCATTTTTGAAACATAGAGTATCGTTGGGGAGGTGATAAAAACAGACAGTTTACGTGGTTTCATTTTGCCATCGAAACATGCAGTCCACATATGAATACTCAAAAAAGCTTCAACCATTATATGTAGTTTAAGAAGAGAAGGTTGAAGGATTGCAACAGACCTATTGTATTTTATGCAGTTATTTCTAAGGGACTAGTACCAGTCCATGAGCATGAAATCGTCCATTTCGATACTGTTATGCAGAATGAGTGTGACAATTTCAACAAACAATTGTACAATGGCGCAAGTTTAAGATTCTACTCAAGTATCTCCTATTTGAGCATGTTTTATTCCTAATGAAAAACAAAAAACAAACTGATTCAACTTATGTTATCTGCCTACTAAACAATATATTGATCAGTTGCACAGTTTAAATACAAACACCCAACCTACATGAATTCAGAAATGGAGAAAGACTAACTGATCCAAAGATGATGATTTTCGATCTTACTTTATAAATAAAATACATAATACTAAATAATTTTAAAATTACAAAATTCAATTTAGATATGAGTAACGATAAACGGTAAGAGGCAAGCCAAATCAGGCTAGAGAATACAATTATTGAATTTCTCTCTACCGTCAAGATTAACATGAATAGAAAACAAGAGAAAGGTATTTTTACAATTTACAAACAAAATACATTTGATCTCCTATAGTATGAATCCATATTGGTTCAAAATAGGGAACTGTGAAGACGTGTAACGTGTTTTCATGCACATCAGGAAAATATACATAAGCTGCAACTCTCTAACTGCGTTCCTTGTTCCAAGATCTAAAATAAACTTAATAACTTTGAAATTAACTTAATGGATATGATAAACTACTCTACCTGTGAATTTTTTATTTTACTATATTTGTATGACTTTAATTTAATGCCCCAACATTTATTTGTTCCTTATGCATTGGAAACATAAAACATACATACAGAAAAGAAACTTAAATGAAGAAAAAAAAGATGCCGATTAAAATTGCACGTGTTTATCTGTATTTCAATGTAAAGTATGGAAACTGTTAATGACATTATATGTCTGCCCCGCGCGTAATGTCTCAGCACTTTCGAAATATTTTGAGAAGGCTTTTGCAATTTCTTCACCAGTTATCAATTCATTTCAATCATGAAATTTGTGGGTAAACTGATAATACAACTTTATTGTCTAAGTGAAAACCATAACCTAGATTTATATTTCTCACCCAATAGTTTCCCTTAAAGTTAAAACTAATCTTCATTTTTGCAATATAATTTAGTCAATTCAAGACATGCAATATTTTTCACTCAATATTATTTCTTCACATTTATTTTTAGGTCATTCGGTCTTATAATATTTTATGACAATCAAAATAATGATATCAGTAGAATCCATCTATATTTACCGCTTATTCAACCTCACTCACGAACAACAGCAACTTAACGGGTATAAATGCTACATATTGTAAGTACTGCGAATAGATCTAACGCCAATTGCAAACGTTGCTTATACACGGTGCTTTACTAGCAATATGTTAATGAGGGCTGTAGTGTGACCTTTCCACGAAGAGTACACAATATTTACGCGTGAGAAAATAGAAACATTAAATTTTTGATAGCAGTGAGGTATTATGAAATTTAATATACGGATGTTATATGAAATTATCAATACATGATTAATATTTATTTGAAGGAAAGAATCTCAGCTGAACCTGGCAGAAGACAGCAATGCTTGCTACCCTTGAAAACGTAGTTCCTAGCGCGTGGACACGACTGAGAAGACCGGGTGGACATACGAAATGTAACGTTAGCAAAAATCGCAATTTCTCTGTCGTATGGCTGGGAAAATATTGTTAAATTTTGATTTGAAAATGGTATATGCACATGTGTATCTGTGGTTACAAATGCTTATATTTCACACATTTAATAATACCTAAAAGTAGCCATTGTTATTTACTGAAGGACCTTTTCATATATTCTTGTGGGAAAGAGGACACAAACACACGTGTGTGTGTGTGTGTGTGTGTGTGTGTGTGTGTGTGTGTGTGTGTGTGTGTGTGTGTGAGTAATGTCATATTTTGATATCTTTCAAAGCCAATGTTTACTTTCTGGAAGGAAACGACTGGTTTTTCTACTAACAGATAGATCCTACATATGCGTAATCATAGCTACTCAATCTTTCCAGGCATGTTAAGAAGAGAAGATCCATGGATTGCAACGAAACAGGAATAGTATCAGTCCATCATACTGAAATCATATGTTTCGACACTGTCATGCACAACGAGGCAATGGCTTCAACTAGGAAACAGGAATATTTGCCTGTCCCCTATCCGGTAACTATTTCTTCACAGCAAGCATTATGACACTACATGAAAACCTGATGCTAAACATCTAAATGTAAATGGGACAACACAAGGCAACAGCTAAGATTATGATGAACCAGTGCTGACGATCAGGGAAGTATTTCAAACATACTGTTATCTGAAGCTGGATATAATGTTTGGATCAGGGTTTACGGTGGAACAGAAATATGGGGGCATATTACACGTCCTTCATCCGGGCTCCTTCTCTGGGGATATGCAACATGATGTAGATGGGGGAAAATAAAGCTACAATAACAAGAAGAAAAATCAATAAGCGTACATGCATTTAATTTCTAGTTCCATAGTCGGAATCAGTACAATGTCTCCTTTAATCAAGCATCACTTTTCTACCTTATTTTTATGACTTTTATGTGATACATTGCTTTAGGTCAAAATACAAATAAACAAACAAAAAGTATATATATACTGTATTTGATTTACCATAACTGTTTTGTGGCATTAGTGAAATGGTATATACCCATCACACTGAATAAATTGATTTCAATGTTCAAATAGGGGCCTACTTTCAGTATGGTGCCTAAAAGGTAATCACGTTAACTGAAATGTACAATTATCTCTCGTTGTTTCTCTGAGGGGTTTGTGGATTATGATGTCGTCTATAAAGCGTTGTTTCACATTATATCAAACTTTGATCCTGAAGACAGAGACCAATCATCACATTCTCCGATCTAGTGAGAATGACAGGTTGGACGATTTTCTTTCCTTATTCGTGTCTGATAGAGATTTTAATAAATGATATGAGTGACGATGATGGTAATACTAGCGGCAGTTTTGTGAATTAAATCAACTAATTATAAGACGGGAAATCATATATAATGTTTGTTCCTTGCACACAAAAAATCCAGATCCTTACACGGATCGGGTCAGGCATTATACTATGCATAGCTTTATTTATTAATGTTCTCTTTCTAGAAATCTATGAAACAGGAATGTATAAACTAAATGTGTTCTTGAGGTATATGTCAGATATTGAATAATGGTTGCATGAATGACCCAAGCAATTACATGGGGAATTTATGTAATAAATATACCGTGCAAAAGGTTAACACTAATCTTCTTTATCATTGTGGATTTGTACTTTAAGAGCAAGTCAGTTTGGTAAACACATTACCCTGTTTCAAGATAGTGAGCTGTACTTTTAATTGAAGTAACTATGTTCGTGTGATTTGAGTTTAGGTCGTGGGTCTCCTCGAAAACTATGATGACCTAATTGCTGATTGGCTCGCAGCTAATTACCTGACATTGTTGACAAAGTTTAATTTATCTAGAACGCATATTCAACCCTCATTCTAGTTCTTAAACTGTGTGATAGTTTTAATAAAAAAGATGTTTGCCTGAAAATGAGCTATTCCTACCATAACTATATTTGAGGAGCCTAGCTCTATTCAGTTCAGCTGAGAGGATTTTTTGTTTATTTGATTTATACTTTGGAATTACAAAGTGATCATACTTTTGGACTAAATAGCTGGTTTTGTGATTATTGTTAATTCATTTAAAGATATTGTGTATTATATCATTGTGATACAGGACGACTATTGGCACGCCATCACAATAAAGTAAACTTTATTCGGAATAATATTGGAACTAATTTAAAATACTCGATACTTTTGAATTTTAGGACTATTTAGGATTTTACTTTGTATTATCAAGAAATAAATTATATTTTGAATTTTACAAAACAGTTTTGGCTTTCGCTCTTTTTCTTAACTTAGTTTAAGACCATAGATCCGTAACAGTGAATTGCTAAAACTAGCGATTCGCTCAAGCCGAAGAAATATAATTTTACTATTTGCGTATTAAGGTTACGTCCTAAGGTAGGGCAGGCAGAATTGTAATAAATTTAATAACCACAATGGAATATACTAACCTTATTATTACTTATGGAACTTATTAATTATATCCTTATTTCTTTAATGTGAGAGTATTATAAAGAAAAGACTAGAAACATATCTTATCAACATATAGCTAAAGTTATGAGGCAAACTTTGAAATGCTGATAAACGGTGTGAACCGTAAAATACGGATAATTCATCGATAGGAGATCTCATTAAAATAATAAAATAACAGACTGGCTGAATTAACATGTGTGTCATTTTTGAAAAGTTGGAAAATGACACATGGAAAATCAAAATTTATATATTGCGTCCTAAAGTAAGGTCGGAACACTTAAATACATGCACTGAGAAAAGCACACACACAAAAAGTAACACGAGTAAAATATTTACATTAAAGTAAATATCTATATTTATTTACTGATAGACCAGTGAATTATTGGATTTTCTGAGAGAGAAAAATCTTCATAATTCACTGGAGTGAAAATAATGAATATTATTTTCACTGAAATATTGAAACTATTAGTGGTAAATATAGCCTATAAAACCACCAGCGCCCGTTTCAACTGCAATAAATATATACTTATTAGTTATCTATTTATCAAGAAGTATCCTTTTTAGATCAATTTCCTCGACTGTTTTTGGCCGATGTACACTGCACAAATCTATTGGTTAGCGGGCAAAACATACTAAGGAAGGCAACAGATGAAAACCAATAGATGTCGCTAGAACCAAACACTAGTATAGATGTTCTATCCGCCAAGGTGTATATAGGGTTATCGAAAACTTGGCTAGCCAAGATGGCGTCTTTCCATGCCTGAAGCACTCTATAAGCCGCATCACAATCGGATAATTTAAATAGAAAAGTATATCCCATCAGCTCACATGAAAAGAATCAATTGATTTAAATGGATAATACTTCCCATCAGATCCGTCAGAATTAAATCGATCAAATACATAGTTACCGTGAATGTTACAGCGTTAGCAGGTGCTCATCCGTTAACTGTCGCCATTTAATTAAATGAAATTTGAATTATGTTACGAAGACCAAAACCAACTCATCAAATAGAACAAAATATAAAACTGTATTCGTGTAAGTAGTGTTTTTTATCCGTGCATGAGTAACATGTTTTATAATTTATCATTAATCCACTGGGTAAATTAATTTGTGTTATCATATCAGTGCGTATGTTTATAAATATTGATACAACCTGATTTATTCAATTTAATAGGATAATAGTCTTTAAGACTTCTAACGCATTCAGCAAAATCTGCTGGAGACAATTAAACCTAGAAAAGTAAGTAATGATTCTAGTGTAATATTAAGATGCCTCGTGTTCGGAAAGTTATTAACTTCTTATATTTTTAATTTATTCAAGAGCTCAAAGGTCTATACTTTTTAAACAAATAAATATATATTTAGTTATATAACGAGGAAAATAGACACATTATGTAGGATGGTTAATTGGTTTATGTTTTCATCAAGCTATCATGTTCGCTCAAGCTTCTGATATTCACAGCATTTTAGTATTTGAAGCAATGCTCTTTAGGAGGATATTTTATTTTATTAAGTTAGTAAAGTGACCTCAGGTTTAATTCATGGCTTAAAACTTTACAAATTGTATCCGATTCAGTATGTTACTCTCTGTATCTGTCTGTCTGCATGTCTGTTTGTCTGTCTGTTTGTCTTTATCTGTCTCTCTCTCTCTCTGCTTATTAAATTATTGAAACTTAGATAACAGAATTAGAATGTTGTTAAGTTATATGCATTATACATTGTATTGATTTGCATTATAAGCAGTCGCCCACTGTATATGTACATTTCTAAATTATACAAGCCATTAGGTATGGATGTGTTTCTGTATTCATAATTTCTGTTTAGTTAACAGAACATGTTATGATTTTAATCAGTTTTGAAATATTGAAACAATCTAGAGCAAAATGCTTCATCTGATAATTGTCCATCTATGTTGTCAATAGGTTTGGATAAATATTGTTTCAATCTTTCTATGTAGTAATGTCCCAAACATTTCGTTTAAGTACCAATAGTATTTTGGTCTCCTTATACCCATATATTATCGTTGTACCTACTGATATCGTAATAAATATATCATTACTTATTTTATTGTCGTTTACTCCATGCCTCTATTTCATGAATCTCATTTAATTTACTTATAACGTTTTCTGTTTTCTGTTTTAAAGCTTTACAGCAAACTAGCGTGTCTTGTAAAGCTTTTCCATCAGATCCTACTCAAGTTCCACAAGACCATTTAAAAGCTAGAATATACATACGTCCTGTAATGCCTACAACTTCTAACCCGGTTGCAGCAATACCAATCGCCCAGAAACGCTTGTCATACCAGCTTCTACACAGATGAATACGTATATGCTGTTTTGTGCCTTTCTCGGATTTATTTGTAGCGTTCTGTATTCTAAACTAAATGATCTTTGCTTTCATTAATTCCTACAAATCCAGACTTATTGAGGGATATTTACCTACTATTTGTAATGTATTAAGTAGGCAGTTAATAAATGAACTAACCAGTTAATCACTTATTTTTGCATGTGACGTATTTGTGCAATTTGAATCGGAAAATGACGTAACGATATTTTAATCACCAATGAAAGAATGTCGCCCGTACCAATGTTAGTTGGTGAAACTGATTTTAAAATTAAATACCCTCTCTAAAATACAATATAATTTATTAGAGTTGAGGTTTACGCTAAATCGTGCTCGAAGGGAAATACGTGAGGAATTAAATTAAACAGAAATTGTATTTAAGAATCCGAGGAGACAAACTCATCGATAGGGAAGGAAGGTCTCGAACTTTTTTTTACTGATCAAGGTTAATGAGAAGGAAGATAATAGTCTACTACTAATAAAAATTAAACTTATTATCAATGAAAACAGGCCTTTATATAAAGGACAACTAAAAAGTACATAACATATTTTTCAAGGAATGAAAGTGAAAAGGCAAAACTCTTTGATCAATTAAAAGAAATAAGATAATTACCTTCACGTTAATATTGATAATATTGAACAAGTTGCCACGAGGTAAAAGGTTAAAACTGCTGTTAAAATATATATAGTGGTCTAACAATATAGCTTTTGTGGATGTTGAAATTATAGCTATAACTCTTGACCTAAGCATAGCAAATGTTATAAAAGAATTATAACTCGGTGTGGAAACACTTTCGGTGTAGCAGAGATGGTGACTCGGCAGCACATTCATTGACAACTTTATGACAGATATGAGAATATAGCATGTTCTTAACTTAACTATGAAGAGCAACAACATTGCAAGTTAATAAAGGAAATAACTAAATTTGCATGACATCATTGGTAGTGTAACAAGCTGACTTTCAAATCAGCTGGGAATTAATGTTACATATAAATAGCTGATTGTTCCATTTTGTTACTTCTTGCATTAATTAACTCCTACTTTGGAATTACTTCTAAAGAGTCATTGTTTTTTAACTACATCAATACAACAACTAACACAAATAGGACACACCAGCTTTACAACCTAATACATATGGTTGTTTGTGTTGTCTCGTTGTCTTTATGTTTTATACTACTTTAGTTCCAGTTCGGTAAGTTTGTTACTTACAGTAGGTTTTACTCCTAGTTTAAATGGGCCTGATGACTTTAGTAAATTAGTATTAGATCCCACTTGCAACATACTGTTGTCACAATATCAGTGGGTAATATGGGCTATCATCGCCGCCTACTGTATATTTTAGTCTAACCTTTGACTCAGAAATGCATTGCTAAAATCGGATTATAATCCAAGTCATAGCCTGGTTCACCCAAACTACATTTTCAAACCAGTTAAATGCATCATGAAAACTTGAAATAGACTGTCTAATATTGTTAATATTTTTTACTAGAGCATCTAAAATATACACTATAACACTGACTTAAGCTCGATATACCCTCATCTGTGTATCCTTCGCTCTCCTGTATAAAGAATTACGTTGTTCATATTTTTCGTCGCACGATAACACTGCATTATTTCCTGCACCTGTAATATTGTTAAACTACTCCACGGATCCCGCTCCGTATATATATGTCCTTTTTCAAGAACTTGACATATCGGGAGGGAAAGGATCTCCAAATCCTGGCCCCCTTTGTGTTATGTTCTATAGGACAATGAGATATTTCTTCCTCAGTATATGTACATACACTATCTGTAGGAACTGGACAGTTATTGCAAATGATGTTACATCGATTATATCTATCTTTGTTGTTTCAGTGCTTCATCATATCGTTATGGCAATAATCAATCTTACAACATTTTTTTGGATCTGAGAGTATATATGAGAAAATTACATTTTTGATTTTACTGTCTCTGGTTTATTTCAATGTGACACATTACAGTAATATATTCCGCATCTTGATGCTGCCATTCATTCAGTACAATTTAATTGATTTTGCCAAACTTTCATATCACACAGTGGTTTTATGTATTCATATGATTATAAGTTTGTACAAAGATTAGTTATAATATGTATATCCTAATATTTATTATATATTTTTATCTTGATAATTTATTTTCCATCTTACCTAGTATGTTCCGACTTACCAACTCGAAAGCGCTAATTGCTGTCTGTGTCCTTTTCATAATTGTTTTTTAAAAGATGAAGTCAAAGATTTATTTCTATCCCATACATAGTAATAATATATATGTACTAATGAATTATTAGAGTCATCAAAAGGTCAGGTTATCAGGACTGCATTGCTTGGGTCCATCGGATTCACCGAATACTATGCCAATCAAAATGTGTAATGATCGAATTATATGTGTAGACGTGGGTTATTGGTTTGAATTACATGTACCATAGGAGCTGCGCTGAAACATTTTGAAAGAATATTATTAAAACATGAACAGAAAATGGCAAATACTTAGGTGGTTGATTCATGGGAGTCTACATTATATAATAAAAATAAAATAATTACTTTCCTGCCATACATCTGAGTTTCCCCCTAAACTTGTATGCAAATGCTGTGAGTCTGGTCTTCAAAATGTATGAAAACCCTGAGCCAGTTGTCTTCGAAACACTGCAGCAAAACTGAGCCAGAATTATCATAAATGAAAGAAAAAAACCTGAGCGAACCATCCTCAAATATTTAAGAAACAAACCTAGGCCAGTATTCTTAAATATGAAAAACAGATGATCAATCGGTCATTAAAAATATCGGGAGACAAGGCATGTAATTTGTCCTAAATAATTTGTGAAAAGAAAATATTACTGTGGTGCTGAAAGGTTTATGACAAAGCCAAGCCAATGGTTAATGATCTCTATCAAAGTTTGATAGATAGGAATGGGGTGGATTGAGGAAGTTTGAAGATAAAAAAGGTGGATGGTTAAAAGGGTTTGAAAGCCTGCTTAATCAACTTAATGTTGATGAAAAGTTGATGGTTCTTCTGTTTGAAGTGAATATTATAAGTGATTTAAAACCAAAACGAGTATACAGGTTTCCCTAGAAGATGTAGATCACTGAAGAACATTCTTCTCATATACAATATCATGCCCACAGAACGAGAACTCGCATACACGTTTTCTTAAATAAATTTGACGACCACTGACTAAGGTCTTCTCATAAAATACTGAAGACTACTGAACCAGAACATGCACACAGATTTATTTTTCCACAACCACCGGTTTAGCCATGTTCTTAAAGTTTGGTAGCCTGCTCAGGCAGTGTAGATCTGAATTAGATTATTACATTATATTTTTATTGAAAACAATTTGCCCTTTCAATTCTCTTTGCAAGGAGAATCTAATCAGTCTGTACTTAAACCTATAAACAAACTGTCGTTCTCGTTTAATATAGTTACAGTCATCTTTAATCACCGCATTCTTTAAAACCTGCCAATGGAAAGTAGAAACTTGCTTTTAATTACCTTATCTAACTTTCTGCACATAATTTAAATAGCGTTTTTCCGGTTGAGTGTGCAGTCTCATTGGGCATTTGTCAAAGTTGCTGATGTTTATGCTTTGTTATTTATTTTTGTTTGTTTATTGTTGGAATCGGAAAGTACTGTTCATTGAATAGAGCGGTTTTTCGTAATGACTGAGTATAATATCAGAGCGCCTAAATAAATACTTGGGTGATATGCTTGGGTATTGAAGTTTATTGCTTATTTGCTTAAATGTCTTTTGGGGATTTTTGTTCAATTTTTTTGTTTTTAAATTGATAACTTGTAACCCTTGGTCTCATAAAAGCTTGAGAATATAAATGCAGTTGAGAATATATTTAGTAACATTCTTTTGATATTGGAAAATGGGTCTTAATCGTTTTTTTTTAAAAGTATGAATCAGAAAGTATAAAATAGAATGACATAAAGGTGTTATATTGCTTCTGATCGATTTTCTGATTTCGTTGTGTATTTAATGTGTTTGTTTACTTGTTTAAATTATGCCATTATGTTTTGTATTTATGATTTTATATATTAAATTAGTTAATATGTATATGGTTATAAACATACAATAGTAGCATAAAAATTGTATGTAACACTTTTATCGCTTCTTTCGAAGAGCATAATAAGGCACAATACCTATCTTTGGTTTTTGTACTAGATTCGGATCTTATGTTTTTATTTTTATTTTTATTACACTCAGAAAATATAAATTATGGAGGCGTACGGACCTAGTGATACTTTCTACTTTAATGTCTTCGCTCCGTTCATTACGTCTATGGTCTTGTGCAAGACTCAATTTCGTGCATTCATGTACATAAAGTATTACATTTACGCTACTTTAACTGGTGCTATACTTACCTTTACATAGTAATGGTGCAGCACTGTGCCGTTTTGCAAGCCTACCTGGTCCTGGTAAGGTACAATACATTGTCGATATTGATTAGTTTCATCTTTCTTTACCAATCGGATCTATATATCTACCTATATCTATATATATTTTGATCAATATATTTATATATCAGTTTTTTCCTCATTGCCACACAAAATGGTGGTAACATGATTCCTTTTTAAACGTATAAACAGAAAGCAACAACGAAACAGGCAATGTCGCTAAACGGCATTGTGCCTCTTTATTATTTAAGATCTGGATACAACATTTTGGCATTTTAGAACTATGTACGGATTGCAATACAAAGGACCATAACTATATTTTGTAATTGTCTTAAAATAAACTCATTCTACTGAGTTTAGCGAAGCGACATTCGACAGACGAACTACATATGTGCTAATCTAGAGCCATAACTCTTTGCCATGTATGAACTATATGTGACATCGATCGTGAAAATAAAATAAAGTTTAGTTAACTTTGCACCTTGCAAAGGTATGATGATCAGGAACGATACAATGGAGATAATAGCGTTAACGTGCGTTCTTGTATTCTTAGTTCAAACAACAGTTTCGGAGCAAGATACCGTGATAACGTTCTTTTTGCGAAAGATAGCAGAATTGGAGAATAACCAACAAGAATGCATTAGTTGTCAAAGCAGAATGATGTTATAACTGCTCTATGTAAAAGACAAGCTTCTTTTTTCAATAATATCTTCAACTATCTTTAGTTAGGTCCCACAAGATGATAGGCTTGCCAGACGTGTGCAATTTCTCATATTTGCGTCTTTTGAACGTGTTTAATTTCTAATGGAACATTCAATCGGACTCGACGGACATAATCATCTGCATATAAAGAGCAAACACAACATAAAGAATCAATCGCTTTCATTTCTTTTGCTTTTAAAGTCCGTCTATATATTGGTGAAAATTGGAAGTAGAAAATCATGCACTTTCGCTCTTTAACTGCATTACTTGTCCAGATACCATATGTTCAAGTCAATATGATTGATATGACTCTTCTTTATAAACATAATTGGATTTTAATGAAAATGCTGGAACATTAATGCATGTGACCATATTAAAACAATAAAAAACATACGTGTTGCTTTTTGTTGTCCTGTAGGATGTGATCTAGTAAATATATTGTATTTAGACTTTAAACCTGCGTTCTATTTAATGTATATAACTTGTTTCACTGGTAGCCAGTCATCAGAAAGATGAGAGTCGAAGATTACCGATTTCATTACGGACTATAATAATGGCTGATTTCTCCAGCTGGTGTAATGATTAAGCAATGCCTAGATGAATGTGTTTTGTAGAAGATGAACACGTGAACATTTTCATCTTTTTGTGATATATTCTTGTCTGGTTTGTAAATACCTTGTGTAACTGATTATAGTTATATACACTGGTCATACATATTATTGGTGCAACTTCAGTTTTGCACAAGAGTGTCTGTCGATGAGACGCGTCATCTCTCACGGTGACTGAAACTGCTTCAAGATTTTCTGCAGAGCTGGGCACAGAATGATTCCCCTACAGAGACAAAACAAAATTGTAATATGCTATATTTTATTTATGTGCACGTTAGTGGAACTAAAATCAACGCAAACATAGAACCTTCATATGTAAATATTTTAATGGCGAGAATCAAGTAGAAACTTCCGAGCAAGGCGTCACACATACCCTTTAGCTAATGCAAATTCATTCATGATATTGAAATAACGTTGGTTGAAATCAGAGGTTAGTTAAATATTTCTCTAAATTTAACTGCAATTAGTATAAACCCAATTCCATGGTAACGTCCTTTAGAAACAGGCACATACGCTTTCTGATAGGAAACCACATTTCCACAACGGGACTAAGCTACAATATCAGTAGTTAGAAAACTCCCACTTCTGCCTCAATATACTACTCTTATCTACTTTAAACATGTTAATCAGATTTTATCCAATTTAACAATGGTTAAGCATGTTTCAAAATGCATAAGCAAAGGATATTTATTGTTTAGAACAACCTTCTGCGGATTCTGGCTTAGTGGTAGCAAAAATGTTTATGAGAAAGTCTTGGATCACTGGTCGTCATGTTTTTGTTGGTGAAACTGCATGCGGGTTTTAGTGTAGTGGCCCTTAATTATTTTATTTAAAAACCGGTCTCAGTGGGAGTAATATTATTTTATAAGAGTAACGTGCATGCCAGTTATAGGCCAATGGTCTACAAACTTTAATGAGACAAAACTTGTTAAGCGGTTGTCAGTATATTTGGAGAAAGCTTTGCGTGCATTCTGGATTAAAATTAAAGTTGATCAGCTGTCACCCAACTTAATTCGTGTTAAAACTCTATGAATTCCACTATTGAATTTCCCAACTTACCAATATTATTGTTATTTGACAATGATATACTCCAGAATATTTTTAAATTAATTTGCAATGATCCTAAAATAGTGTTTTAGTCCAAACGTTAATAAGCACTTTGCGATTCAAATGAATAGTTTAAATAAATAAATCCCCTCAAATTATAGTTGAACACAACTAAAATTGGTTCAGTAGAGTCTGATGTTAAGATAGGAGTAGAAAATTCTACTGATCAAAGCATTTATATAAACATTTAATTCAATAATAGGACCAGGATGTGGGTAGTTTTCCAATTAAATTTATAAACATGGTCGGGTTCTCTTACCTACCGTTTAGCACATAACCTGATCACTATCAGCAGACCATGTTTTTAATGGTAAAGTCGATGTCTTGAACTCAAGTCCAAGTAGATATATTGCTCTCAAATGATCTACCATTTTCATTTGTTTTTCAAAAGCATAGTCCATCCCCTTTTACATTCAATAGTGTGGTAATTGAAAAAGTAGTGTAAAATGAGTGATGGTCCAAGGTGTCTCCGTTCATTACTACTAAGGACATGTGTAAAACTCTATTCCGTGCATTTGTTTACTCCATGGTAACATACTTTAGAAACATGCACATACGCTTTCTGATAAGGGCTTATAACTGCTTTTCGATTTTCGCTGGGAAAGCTGAATAAATCATAACATCTTTTTTGGTCTGTTCTAACTTGCGAAAAATAATGTCTACTGTGTTTTTTTGGAGTGGTTTTAGTTTCTTGATTCACGTGTTTTTAAAACATGTTTTCTCTGAATAGAACTTTAGCACTTATAAATTATTGAAGGAAAATATTCTTGTTTCAAAATAAGGGAAAAGTAAAAGTTTCAAAACATATATAATTTCCCCTTTATACCATAACTTGTCATTTGGTTATTCTTTTCACGGCGGATAGTATGGAAAAGGTGCCTTATGATCGTTTGTAGAGCAAACTATGGACTGTGGTGATTTGCTAAATAGATGTGGGAACATTTGATGCATAATTGTGTCATGGTGTTGATGAATTTTATTTATATCTTCTAGGGAACTTGAAGATGGATATAAACAATGGGTGGGAAGGGTATTATGTTTATTTCGAAAGGTAGAAGAACTGGAGAAAAATCAACATGAATGCAGTGGTTATCAAAGTATAATGCTATTAGAACATTCTTATTTAAAGAACAAGCTGTATCAATCGGAGAGTCGAATATAAAAATCAGTTCTTTTCCATATGTTGTCTCATGAATACACTACAAACCTGAAACCACAATAAAGAACGATCCAGTCGATAGTCCTGAAAGTGAAAATGTTAATATTATTAACAAAATGTGTGTTGCTATAGGCGATGACCGAATTGTCGGTCGGGCTCATTTTGATATTTACGTGCTCGATATTCTGGAAATTAGAACAAAGTTTAGACTGACTTCACTTGAAATTACAACATGTCTTCTGTCTATTTTGCTTGAAAATAACAACTTTCGTATTCAATACTTTTAGTATTTCAGTATACCGAGAACACGTGAGCGATATCAAGCATTCCTTGTAAATGAGCAGCGGTTGTCGCTACAACGGTAATAAAATTAGCTAACTCAAGATCCATAAACAAATGATCGTATGGTTATTCCTAATTTACATCTTTACGTATTTAATAACTTTAACATATCATTAACATATATCAGATAGTAACGCGTGGAAAGCATTCCGTCTAAATGGTCACCTTACCAAATTTGCAAAGACTACAATTTAGTGCAATGTATTGTTACAGTGTTATATATTCAGTTATTTGAACTTGTAATGCAAATGGTCTTTCCGGATCTAGCAAAAATTATACGTGTTGTTTTATTATCCTAAAGACTGAATGCAATAAACGCTTATTTATGTTTAGACTTTCGATGCTGCTTGCTAGAGATTATTTATTTATTACAGACTGATTTGGCCCATCTATCGTAGCGATTCAGAGGTATCAATTTCGAGCGTGTCTAGTAGGAAAAAGTACATAATTATTTTCTTACCGCTCCGGTGGTCACTTGGCCAGAGCGTCCATCAGGGTCCTAGCACACGGAAACGCGTATTCGATACGTCTCAAAATGCAGCATGGGATGAGAACCAAACCAAACCGTTCGTGCCGTTTTGTTTGTTAATATAAGAGTGTCTGAAGCTTTTTTGCAGTTAAATGGTAATTAGGTACAATCCGAGGAAATTTTGCTTCGCCCAACGGTATAATTAGGTCAAACGTTCATTACATGTTGAGAATGAAATCCTTGATTGATATCCTGCTTGTTCAGTTACAAGAGATATGGCTTTTGATAATGATGTTGATCAGGATATTATTCCTTCAACTGACAATATGCATTAGTCAATATTTTTACGAGCTCACTTTTCATCAATCAACAGGTAAGGATCGCATTGATCAGGATTGTATTACTCGTACCTTCTTTTCTAACCAAGGTGACATGTGACGATGACTCATTACCGAACAGGGAAAAGATCCAGAGTTACCCTATTTGTTTCAAGTCCCAGTTCGATAAGTTTTGAAAAAGGGAGTCCTTACGAGAAAATAGAGACCACCGATGTACCTGCTGGTGCCAAGAGGTCAATGTTGATCTAAAGTTATATCAACATGAAATTCATATCTATCACATGAATCTCCATTATGTGGTCATTTAGGAGACAGTAAGACTTATCATAAGATCTTGAACCATTGTTTTGGCCGACATGTAAAACTGATGTTTCTAAATACTGTAGATCGTTTCGCACTTGTAAAATAGAAGGAAAACTACTCAATCAGAAGATATATAAGGCTCATCTGCAACCTATTATTGCAGATATCGAGCCTTTTAGCAGAGTAATGATATTCTGTGTCGGTCGTTTACCTAAAACCAAGTCAGTCAATCAATATTTGTTAACCATAATGTGTCCACACGATTCCTAGAGTAAATTTCTTTGAGGAATATCAAAACTAAAACATAATAAAAGATTTAATATCAAAGTGTCAAATCTCTCCAGTATGATAAAATGTCAATGTGTTATGTCTGGATGTTCCCAGCAAGTTATGCATACATTAGGCATGAGTTTAAATCATATTCCTAGAACCATGGAAGTCAAAGCGCTTTGAACAAATTTCATCAAAAGTTTCGAAGAACTTACTTTAGTACATGAAATGATTAGGGTATTCATCTATTCTTTTTTCTTTCTTATGAAATCAGTTAATAAATAATTAGGGTTTAGTCCTTTTGAACTAGTGTCTTAACATTCTGTCCGTGGCTCATTGACCTTATTAAAATAGAAACATCTTCCAAATGAAGATTTCAAAATTAACATTCTTGACTATATCTCTAAAATCTAAATTGTCAAAGGCTTGTGAAGTAGCAAGAACTAATCATCGTTCTTTTCAGACTTAAATCAAATTAAGACATGACAGAAATACAAATGAAAGTAGTTTCCACCCTGATGTTAGACTTCGGGCCCTCTTGCCATACCTCAAGATCATCTTCGGGTTAAACTGTATGATATGTCTACAATCTAAAATTAGTACAGATATTACATCACATCATTAATACTGGAGTGTGTCTTTTAAAAGAAATAACCGTGCCATTTACACCTGTTAAAGCATTGTATTTGTAGGCATAGTCAATTAATCATTCAATCAATTTAATTGTACCTATTCCACAGAGGATGTGAACGGTAAAATGCAATCTGAATGTAATGCCTCTGGTATATTGAATCTTTGTAATTCAGACACGTTAAACAATCGAGCCAAAAACTTGCTTCCAGATGTTCCATCACAACATATAAATAAATTATGGCGTTGATATTGTAAATATTGGTGACACAGCATCCTTACCTAATAAATCCTCCCAAGCAGGAAGATTTAGAAAAAGAATTTTTTCTTGGAGAATTATTTATCTAGCCATGTAAAATTACTGTGTTGCACCATATCTTCTTGCGATAATAAATTTCCTATACATTTTGTACAAGTAGTTACTACAGAAACGTCAAGAATGTTCCCAAAGCAGATTCATAGTTTTAATGCTAAGAATCGATAACTGCATTAAGAAAATTGGAATTGAAAAATATGTCACTAAGTTGAACCTTTTACTAAAAGATTTCTGGTATACTCATCTGATCAAATATCGGCATTTGCAGCAACAGATGGACTTTATGAATATTAGTAATGCCGTTTGGTATGAATATTTCTGTCTAAACATCTATGCCTTTAATGAACATGATTATATTTAGTCAAGACGCCTAAATCGATGACTTCATCATCTACAATACTTCGAACGATCACTTGGAAACCAATCTGAAATTCTTTGATGAATTCAATGATGCAAAGTTGAAAATGAAGCTAGGTGAAAGTGAACTTTGCCATGCTTGTGTTATACTTTTAGGACAAATTTTGGGACACAGTCAAATTAAAATTGTTGACGTTAAGGTCAATGCTATTTTTGAATTCCCAGTACATGTTAGTAGATAGTAAGAACGCCATTTATGGGTATGGCTAGATATTTTCCAACATTTTGCAGAAATCTTTCAAAAGTCCCTGAACAACTGACCAATTAATTGAGCAAGAGAGCCTGCTCATTGGTTTGATTAAGTAATGAGATATTCCATAACTTAAAGGATCCTACTTATGAATGAACCAATTCAGTCAACTGTAAATATCAATCATTTAAAATGTTTGTCTATCCAATTTATATCAGGGTTGCTGGAGAATTGATGCAAAGAGACAATATTGATTTGGTCTCAACCTTTGGGAGGTGTTAAGGCCACAACCTCGTCCACTGGTGGCCACTGTGTTGCTTAAGTGCTCCTCGAATTCATAGTAATATCTGTATATTAAGAAGCGGTGCAAATAAACGAAAGGAGGAAATCACTTCTCAAGTCCAGCCGCACAGTTTACTATCTTTGTACCAATACAATGCATGATATTCAAGATTGCAAACGGCATTTTAATGTTGAACGCTGTTGTTTTCAACAATCAGCGTTTCCTACAAGTTCGTGCAACTGCAATCTATTCAAAAATAGTACCTCATATATCAATATTTGTATGGAGACGTTTGAGACAAAAATCTTCCCAGTGAGATACTTCATATACCTCTTTAACTAATGCAGATTCGTTGAGATTGGATTATGGTGGGTTGAAATTAGAGGTTAATTAAACCAATTATTTGAATGTAATAGTAAGAACAAAAGTAATTGCACGCTGTCGTACTTCCTTGATGTCCCAAAGCTACAATAGATTATCTGTATACATTGCAACCTAATCGGAGACAATCTAAAGGCAGATCCAGGGAGATACCTAAGGGTGAATACCAATAACAGAAAACTCAAAGATCGTCTATTATCAGCCCAAATTGATGTAAGTCCTACCTCCAAAACAGACACAGTATAAACTGGTCTAGCATGATTTTAAAACTGTTTAACTGCCATGAGTCCATCCAGTATGTTGAAAAGTCCAAGGTCACCCAATTACGATCCGCAAAACTTTTTATCTCGACCTGGTCTGCAATGTTTCTTTGGGATTTTGCAAAGTCATTGCATGTCTACTCTTTGAAGTTATCTTCCTATCTCTTCTTCTGAATGCCTTACTTTCTCTTTCCTCTTACTGTTCCCTGCAGGATTATCTTTGACATTCCCGAAGAGATGTGAGATGTGACCATATATGTTAGTTTGTGTTTTTTATGGTGGTGATCGGATCATCATATGGTCCAATTCCATGTTTGATTCTAATGTACCTCGGGGGCATCAGGATAACCTTTGGCACTTAAATGCAGTTTAAGTGAACTATTAAAGTATAGTTTTCCAAATGTAGATAATTTCCCCTTTATTCCAGAATTTATAATGTATCATACTATTAACGGGAAATGGTATGCTTAAGGTGCCTTACGATCGTTTTTATAAAGAGCATGAAGGACAATTGGGTCACTCAATGGATATTTGTATCGTGTTGTTTTTATCTTGTGTCACTTGTTTAGGCTTGAATAAACAGTAACACAAGAAAGAATGAAAACAACAAGCTTTGAACACTAACTAATTTCCCTGGAAATAATTCTGTAAAACTGAAGAAAAAAATATGAACTTACGGTTTTATAGAATCAAATCCAAAAATAATCCGAGAACAAAATTTAAGAAGTCCTAATAACATGTTCTACCGATTTCACGTTTGAATCCAGACGAAGAAACCAAGATTGAAGACGATGACTTATGCTGCAAACTGTAGTGTTGAAATATACAGTTTCTTGTGGAAACACGAATTATCACTCAGGTTTCTGATAGCTGAATACATTTTAATAAAACAAACTGTTCTTGTTTCACAATAGTACATGAGCACACGTAATTTTCAGAATAATAACATAGTTAATCCTTTTAAATCCAAGTAATTTGAAATCACTCAAAAACAAGTAATTTGAAATAACTTCAAAGAGCACAACATACAACTAACAGTTTAACAGCCCAGCTTCTACTGAGATTAATTCATAAAGCTGTCTTTTTACTACCGACTATTTATTCATGAGGCTTAAAAGATTGCATATAAATTACACACTGCACAAGAAATAATATATTGTTATACACGGGGAAAGTGCGTCTGCTATTAAATTATATTATCCCTTGATGTGCCTGGTGTCACAATTGTATTCCTGTTACAACAATCACTACCTTTGTAGACTTTGATTTTTATTTTTTATCTTGCTGATGACTGTAAGGGGTTGTGGTCACTAAATACACTAATCGAGGAAGGAGCTGAACGAAGGTAAACTTTGGGGCCCCGGATCACTGCCATCTCACCTCTGTCTGCGTGGGTTCGAATCTCAGATTCAGCCTATGTGGGTATGTGAGAAAGCTTGCCAGTAGCGTCTCGTGGGTCGGTGGTTCTTTCTGGGGTTTTCCCAGGTTCTTCCTCCACCATTTATACTGGCCGCCATGTATAACCTATCGTGTGCTGAAAAATCGTGTGTTAAACCCTACAACAACAACAACAACAACAATGTAAACTTCAAAATGTTGTAATGCCAATATCAAAGCCAAACATTCCTTCTCAATAGTTGAATAAGTTATTTGGTACTTATTTAATTTCTTGAAAATAAAGCACACTGGATGATCAAAATCACTTTCATCTTCTTGAATCAAAACTGTTCCACCCCCAACATCACTTGCATCAACAAACAGTTTAAAAGGATGGCTGAAATTTGGATCTGTAAGAACTGGTGCGCTTTTAAGTATGGCATTCAACTTGTCAAAACCCTCAAGACATTTTTTAGTCCAAAGGAACTTGTTTGTCTTACTAAATACATTAGTCAGAGGTTCAGCAATTATAGAATAATTGAAACAAGATTTTCGATAGTATCCTGCCATAACCAAAAATTGCATCAGATGCTTCTTATTATCAAGGATGCGAAATTCAGAGATAGCTTTGACCTTAGCATATATAGATTTAACTTACCCATGTCCCACGATGTGTTCTAGGAAAGTTACACTAGCACGGCAGAACTCACTTTTAGATAAATTAATTGTCAAACATGCATCAGAGAGTCTGTCAAAATATTTACGAATTGTTGCTAAATGTTCTTTCCAGGTGTCGTTGTAGATGATGACATCATCGATGTAAGCATCACAATTGTCTAGACCAGAGGTAATTATTATCATGAGACGTCGAAATGTACTTGGCGACCCAAACGGCATTACTTATATTGGCAAAGTCCATCAGGAGTCATGAATGCCGAAATTTTCTTTCCTCCTTCCGTTAGTGGAATCTGCCAAAATCCTTTCAGAATGTCAAATTTGGTGACATACCTGGTATTCCCAATGTTATCAATACAGTCATCGATGTTGGTAATGGGAATGAATCTATTTTTGCCACACTATTCACGTTCTTATAATCAGTGCACATACGGAAAGTTTTATATGGATTTGGAACAAGTATGCATTGTGAACTCCAGTCACTTTTACTGGGCTCTATCAAATCATTCTCCAACAAAAATTTAATTTCTTTTTTCAACGTTCTTCCTGTACGGATGTTGTTGCACAGGTTTAGAATTTCCAATTTCAACGTCATGGACAATTTTATTTGTCCTTTTAGGAACATCTGGAAATAAGTGTTCATATTAAAAGCAATAACTGTTTAAGTTCATGTCATTCTTGCTCTTGCAAATATGAAGGTTTCTGGTTCAGATCTTTCATAATTACTGAATTCCGCCGATTGTCACTCCATTGTCAGTAGAATTCGATGATATTCCTTCACTCAAATCTTCACTGAGTGGGACAGGTACAACTAAATTAATTGCATGTTTAACCTGGCTATGTCTTTCAATGTACTGGTACTCCTATAGTTTATTTAGATCACAGGAACACTAATATTATTATCTAACTCATTCATTGACTTCTTAAATTTGGAAGGGCCGTAATATCTAATCTGAAGAAAATTTTAATAAATGAGCAAGAGATAAAGAACTCCTTTATTAAAAATCTCAAACGTTCTCTCCATTGATGATGTGTCGAACCATAATTTCACTTCTGACTTGAATGTCTGAATGCCAAATTCAAGCATAGTAGGCTGGACATTTCTAGACCTAAAATTTTACCCTTGACCCAGTTGGATAGAGTTAGAAAGGCCACATTGTTTAAAAGACTTTATCAAAGCTTTTACAATTTTTTTAGATTTGATATTTCTCATGGGAATTGCCTCTGGAAACCATAATGATCAACATGTATTGGTTACCTACATGGTCTTAGGTAAGGGACCAACACAATCTACCATAATTCTACTGAATAGTTCGTCAAAGGCAGGAATAGGTTGTTGATGAGCCTTTGCAATTTTCTAATTTGGATTTCCTACCATTTGACAGGTTTGACCATATCCACAGTATTTAAAACGTCACGTTTGACTTTTGGCCAATAGAAGTGAATTAAGATCGTTGTATTGATCCCTAAATGACCATCCAATGTAGTTTCATGGGCCAGACTAAGTATTCCCTGTCTGTAAGGGTTTGAGCAGCAGAGAGGGCGAACAGACCATAGAATTCCGACAAACAAATAAAACAAACAAAAAATAAAATCTCGTAGAAAGGTCCAGATTTTTACAAATAAACGTTTCCTGGGAGGTTTTTATTTTTTGTTGAAACCAACCCCATCAATAAAACCTTAGTTCGAAAAGGTGGCTGAAAAATAAAGTACTCTACGTGTTTATTTATTTTTTGTTTCCTCTACTGGACGACGAACATTGGTAGGCGCCCTCTCTGCTGCTATTAATTAAAAGATTGTTATATAAAAATAATGGTACATCCAGAATCCCATACTGCAAGAATAGCACGAGAACGATTAGAAGCAATTAAAAAAATTCTTCCCGTGCGAGATTCATTTAGAAAAAATCTGCAAGCGCAGCAAGAAGCACGAGTTGAATACGAAGAGGACACTAAAAAACTGTTTAAGCCCGTCACTGCAGCTACTGAGAGAGTTACAACAGTCATCAAAGAGGATCTTCTTCCGGTATCAAAACAAACAGCAGAACAAACCGAAAAAATAGCAAGAAGAACTAAACAAACAAAGAAGATTTTACGAGATCTTCCACCTGGCATAGCCAGGGAAATAGCTGGGGCTAAACCTCCACCTGTTGGTGAGGAAATACTTGAAGAAATTGGAAAACTTCGTACTGAAGTCGCCGTCGTGCAAAAAGAGCATGCACCTAAAGCCGAATTAGTAGAAGTAAACGTGGAATTGATTGCAAAATTTAGGGAAGGAGTTGTTGAAGAAATTAGAAATACTAAAGAAGAACAAATACCCGAGGTAATATTAAATAGTATATTTAATAAATCTAGTATTTTAAAACCCCGTCATGAAAAAGTAAATGATGATAATCTTATTAAATATATATATCGCGTATATTACAACAAAAAACAAGCTAGAGGTCAAGAATATGAAATTATTAAAGAAGAAGTAGAAAGACTTCATAGAGAGAGAATAAGACAACAAGAACAACTCTCCCAGTATCAACTTCCTCCACCACAGCAAGAACCTTCACCTCTGCAGCGATTGTACACCCGACGAAGTACTACATTGAGGGAACCAACTGAGAAGTTTAGAGAAGAAAGAGAACGGACGTTGGCAAGGGGGGATGATGATGATCCTCCGAGCGCTGTTGGAAGTGGTTTTCTGACTACATCGGAAGAAAACAATTTTGTTTGTCCTGATAATATTATTAATGATGTGTCACAATTAGAGGTTCTCATAGGAGGAAAACGTGCCGGAAATAATTCACCAGAAATAATTAATGAAGCATCTGATATTTGTCGGCGATTATTTCAAGGTGGTATCATGGATATCGGCGTTTACCGAGAACTTATCGATGAACTTGTTGATGACTAGTTGTTAAATAAATGGTAAATAAAAATAAGATGATCATACATAATAATCATCGCAAACCTGTACAGGTCAGAGCGGTAAACTCACGATTACCAATCTACAGAGCTACTTACGGAGATGGAATTGGTGATGTTGTACGGGGATTATTTACAAGGATAGCTCCAAAAGCAGCACCTATTGCAAAACAATTATCGATGAAAGCTATTGATATTGTTCGTGATAAAGCGCCTGGTGCAATTGTCAATGTTGCTGGTAAGGCGTTCTCGGCAATCAAAGAAAGACTAGCACGATTATTGCGACGAAAATCACAACCACCAGCAAAATTACCAAGTACTGAAATTATGCCAGCAGATGTCAGCAGAATAATAAATCAGGCTGCAAATCAAAAACTAGCGGCGTTAGCAGATCAAGGATCCGGTGAATCAGGGAATAATATTTCAAGCATGATATCAGGGAGTGGAATTTCTAAACCCGGTTTTCGTGTTAAACGAAAATAATTATAATAAAATGTTTAAGCGTGAATCAGACACAGCATTTGACATGGAAGCACCTGTCCTTAAAGATGAATCGGTACGTGATTATCAGTTTTATTCTTATGAAGCACGAATACCAAATCAACGTGGAAGAATTGAACTACAAGTTCATGATACAAGTAGATACTTTTTACCCGCTGAGGCTTTTCTTGAGGAAGAAGGTACAATTATAAAAACGGATGACACTAATTATGCAGATGCAGTAAAAATTGGTTTTGTCAACAACGGGATCATGGCACTGTTTGATAGCGCCACTTATATGATCGATGGAAAAAATATCGAATCGATTCAGAAAGATGTAGACGTTGCTACAACAATAATAGGATTAGCAAGATATTCTGATGATTATACAAGATCAGCAGGTCCTACAATGATGTTTGTGAAAGATAACTCCAATCACCCTGAAGTGATCCGTATAATGTAAGACGACCAAGAAATTCTGCCAATAACGCTGATGCTGATGTGTGGCCAGTGGTTCATGGTTCTGGCGAAAATTTCAACTTGGGATTTACAGCGCGTAGAAGTATGTTGATAGGAGACAATAGAAGATTCTCATGTACAATTCCACTATCGCATATTTTTGGATTTTGTAGAAATTTTAGAAAGGTTATTTTTGGAGCTAGACACACGGTTGTTCTTGTGCGAAAATGTGATGATAACGGTGCTCTGTGGAGACCTGTTGGTGATGCTGGTAAAGTAATATTGTCTAAACTTTCACTATGGATGCCGGTAATGACTCCAACGATCGCAGTAGAACAAAAATTAATTTCTTTCATGGACACTGGTGGTAAATCCTTGTTGTCATGGTTAACAACAAGCACAGACAGTATGCAAACTAACGTTAACGGTCAGTTTACATGGCATATAGCATCACAACAGGGTGTTTCTGCACCGCGACATATTTTTATTGCGTTTCAGGAAACTAATCGATTAGGTTCACAAGTTCACTCTCATATGATATTTGATAAACTAGGTGTCACAGATATTTCTTTGCGGATAAACGGACAACAAGAACCAACAGAGAATATACAACTAAATTATGAACAAAATCGTATAGGACGTGCATATCATCGTTTAATGTCATTCATGGGACGTGATCAAAATCTTGATACTGGATTGCAAATATCGCAACATGATTTCAGAACTTTACATCCGATTTATTATTTTTCGTTGGAGCATCTTGATCTATCAAAACAATCTGTCGTTGATATACATCTTAAAGCAACATTGAATACAGGTGGTGTTGATTACAGAGAAATCGCGGTCATACTTAGCGATAAAGCCATATTACTTGAAGGTGGTAGTGGTCGAATGAGAGTCGTTGATGCACCAGTGGAAAATATTTAATCATGTTATTTAGAAAAATATATTTTATATAAAAATGTCGTATGGTCATGTTAATGTTACTCTGACTCCTGGTCAGGTAAAAAAGCTTCAATCAAAAAACGCCAACAAATGCGGAACTAAAATATCACTAAAACGAGATCAGATTAGTGGTGGTCCAAACAAATTATCGTTGACAAATAATCAGATTAAACATTTCAATAAAGCCCTGGAATCAAAAAATGGAGTTCAATTTCATCTTTCCCCGAGCGCCATCAAAGACATGGTTAAAACCGGTGGTATATTTCCACTTGTTGCGGCTATTCCAGCGTTAATAGCTGCTGCTGCTCCAGCCGTAGCAAAAGCAGCCGCGCTAGGTGCTGTTGGAACAGCTGCTGAAATGGCTCTAAAGAAAGCAACTGGAAATGGATACAAAAAAAGGGACGAGGTCTAAGATTACCCGGATCTCGCTGGGGAAGAGGTCTGAGGCTTCCACGTTAGATGTTCCAGCATCAAATTTTGATTTACTTGATGCTGCTAAAAATTAAAAATAAAAGCCTTTAGAGGTGTTTTTATGCGAGATCAATTACCAAAACAACCGAATAAACTTGAAACAGGTATTATTAATCTCGACTCGAATTCAGGACCCGGTACTCATTGGGTATCATACGCGGTTGATCCACGTGGAATCGTTTATTTTGATTCGTACGGGTTAGCTCCACCCGTTGAATTTATCAAGTATGTCGCACCACTCCACGCAAGAACCTCTGGTTCAAAAGTTTGGTATTCAACGCTACCCACACAAACAATGACAGATCCGCCAATATGTGGCCGTGAAGTAATTAATGTACTCGACGCTATATCAAAATCATCCAAACCGCCACATAAAGTCGTGCATGATTATACAAGTAACCGATTCGTTTCGAGTAAAGCGTTTTAAACAACAGGTCTTATTATAATGGTTGATATTTACGGAAGAAGATTCTCACGTGTTAAGAAAACATCCGGCGATGTTGATCCGTCGAAGTATGCGACTAAAGATGAACTTGCTGATATCATGAACCTGGCTGGAGTTGACCCAGATGAGGTTGTTATTTTTCAAGATCGATATGGTAAACTAAAAACGAGCAATATCAGATGGAATGATATAGTTCGACGAGTGCTCGGTGCAGTTACAGATAATATTCCTGTGTTTACCGACGGCGGCAGAATCAGGGATTCAAGTATGTCGTTTGCAACCATCAGAGATGAAATTGCAAGAAGCGTTGCTAATCGCGTGAAAAACACCGGCGACACAATGACGGGTGAACTCAGCATGAACGGAAACAAAATAGTAGTTTTAAGAGATCCAACATCCGGTGAAGATGCTGCAACGAAAAAGTATGTTGACATTAGCTATAGTACCGTAGATAATAAATTATCCACGTTACGGGCTGAGTATGATATTCACGTGGGCGCTTTTGCAAGATTTCGCAGAAACCATCAAAAAACCGCTGAAGATTTTTTGGATTCTCCCCACTCCGTTGACATAAAACTCGTCGATATCAAAACCAACATTGACACGATCAAACAAACACAGCAAGATATCAAGATCAACATTGACACGATCAAACGAACACAGCAAGACATCGTAGCGGAGATTCCTGAGATCGTTAACAAAACCGGTCTGATTAAAATTCCAACCGGAATAACTCCCGGACATATCACAAACATCGTATACACGGTATCATCGGGATTTGCAACGTGGTCGCAGCAAAATAATACTATCAAATATACCGCAACAGTCACTGGCGTGTACAGGTTGTCCGTGTTCAGTGCTGCGCGATTTGAGATATTTACAACGTTTCCATGGCGTCATTCGGATAGGTTTTCCGGGGTTGTATCTGTTATATTAAATAGCGGAACCGAAGAAATATTTATTCTGGAAGCAGCTGATAAGAAATTAACCGCAACATCTTACTGGTGGTGTTTGGAATTTGTAGCTGAAACACCTCAATTGGTTACTACATAAAAATATATGGATGGTGCACAATACAGGTACAATCAAGCGCGTGAATGGCAGGCGGCTCTAAAAGATCAAGTCGAACAATATACAGCAAAAGTAAAAAAATATCGACGACGATTAGTTGTCGTTGATGTGATTGTTTATTCAGTATCCTCTGTTGTTGCTGGAACGGGTGTTATATTATCAGCGGTGACAATGATGGCACCAGTAGCCGTAACTATTTGTATTTCAGCAGCAACAACTATTGCAGGTGTGCTTAATATCATCGCAAAAAGAATATGTACTTGCACGAACGAAAAATTATCCGATTACATAATAAAATTACACACAGCGACAGTAGCATACTCGAAATTATCCTCGTTGTTATCAGCGAGTCTCAGTGATGGAATTATATCTGATTTCGAGTTTTCGATGATAACTAAAATATACTACGAAGGTATCGGTATTAAAGATACAAGTATTAATAATGACAGAATTACTCCAGATCGTGACTAACACAACTCCGCCAAAGATAACGATGATCTCGGTAAGTTCATCTAATCGTGAATTTAGTATTAATTTTCCTCTGCAATTCCAGTAAAAGAAATAGCGTTAGCTCAATTACGGGTATATTACAGCTGGCCAAATATCAGATCAAAATCATTTCATGGTACACCAGCAAATAATTCGCTCGTATTTGCTAACAAGAACAAACCAGATGGTACTCCTGACTGGAGAGATGTTGGAATAACCACTGGTAGTTATGAGATTGAAGATATCAATGAGGAATTTCAGCGTAGAATAAAATCAATAACCGGAAAAGAAGCAAAAATATCAATTAACGTTCATGAACCGACGCTATCTTCGACGGTTGAGATACATTCTCCCGATTACGTCGTTGATATTTATCAATCCACCATAAGATCCGTACTAGGTTGGCCGGATGTTCCCCCGGTGTATGAAGGACCACCAGAACCACCAGAACCAAAAAAATCTGATTTTACGCTGACAAGCAGCTCTCGTCACGAAGCTACAATGACAGATATTTGGTGGTGGTGGCGTGGACCTCGAACTTGGGATATTAGTTTGGATGATTTAATTAGTTATGGTGGTGACATATTTTCAGCTTTACCAGAGGATAAACTCCGTGGTCATATTCATGAACACGAAATTAAAAGAACTATTGACGTTTCCAATCTTGATCATAAAGATCAACTAAATAAACTACGTGAACGCCTCACTGAGTATCTTTTCGATATAACGTCCCACGAGACACGAAGGGAAATTATCAAACAAATAGAAATTCTGAATTATATCGCAGAAGCTATGGAACGCACTCACAACAAAATTATAGATCTAATTTTAAAATCATCTATTGCTTCAAAAAAGTTTTTAATTGATGAATATAAAATCAAGGAATCTGATATACCGACGTTCAAATTTCCCAATTATAACCCGGACGCTCGGAGAAAATCTGTCAGTGATGTCATTGATGAATATTTTCCTAAAATACTCGATGCGTGCAGAAAACTAGCACCACCTCCAACTGTTCTCAGACATAATAATGATCCACATGGCGGCGGCAGACACGTTTCTCCGGGAATCGTTAATATAACCAGCACGATCGTGGTCAATCTGGTTTGTGATGTAGTCGATGGCAGCTATCAAATAGATCTCGGAAGATCAAATCAGGCTCAACAAGGATATATTTTATATACATTTACACCACAAGTTTCCCCCGGAAGTTTAATCGTGCAAGAACCAACTAATCCTGTTTATCTGCGGTGTCACAATAATATGTTAACACGAATAAATTTTAAGCTCACAGACCACCTTAATCGCTTAATTGACATACGTGGAGAAGAACTTGTGATAAATCTGTATGTGAAATCTTAATTAATCAAGCAAATATTATATAATGTACCAGCACGTAAGGGTTTTTATACACAACAAAGAAGTACTTGAAAACGCCATCAGAACAGCGTTTTCACAAAACATGGAGCAATTTAACGTTAATTTAGTTATTGATGAATACGGAAGTGAGGATTTCTTATTAACACAAGAACAGTTAGATGACCTCCGTCAAAAACATATTATCGAGATCATTTGTAGCAGAGATCAGATTCTAAATTATGCACATTCCTGCATTAAAGTCGATCAACTTAAAAAAATAATATTCCAGAATGAATAAAATAAGGAGCGGATTAAGAAATATTTTATTTTATTTTATTTTATCAGAAATATTTTATTTTATTTTATTTTATCAGAAATATTTTATTTTATTTTATTTTATTTTATCAGAAATATTTTAATTTTTCTGAATTTCAGTGAAAAATCAACAAATTTCGTGTTTTTGAGGGGTAATTTACCCATCTTGGGTGATTTTGTCCATTAGATCGTCGGGTAAAGTTGCTTCATTCTCTAATTGATTTTAATTGAATAAAATATCAAAACCAGTAAAAACCAGTAAATCAGTAAAAAATACATATTTATGAGCTAATTTTACTGATATTTGAGCTAATTTTACTGATATTTGAGCTAATTTTACTGATTTTTTCTAATTTTTGTTGGTTTTGGTATTTTATTCAATTAAAATCAATTAGAGAATCAGGCAACTTTTCCCGACGATCTAATGGATAATTCAGAAAATAAAATAAAATAATAAATCTGAGTACCAACTAACCCATCAGAGTTATAAATTTGATCATTTTACATAAATCTGAGTACCAACTAACCCATCAGAGTTATAAATTTGATCATTTTACATAAATCTGAGTACCAACTAACCCATCAGTTTCAGAAAAAATAAAATATTTCAGAATAAATATAATCTCAGAAAAAATAAAATATTTCAGAAAAAATAAAATATTTCAGAAAAAATAAAATATTTCAGAATAAATAAAATATTTCCGAATAAATAAAATATTTCAGAATAAATAAATAATAATTCAGAATAAATATAATCTCAGAATAAATATAATCTCAGAATAAATATAATCTCAGAATAAATATAATCTCAGAATAAATAAAATATTTCAGAATAAATATAATCTCAGACAGGGTTGCTTTGGTCGTTACCTGCTGACATCATTTTTCTTAAGTATCTTATGCGGGTACTGATTGTTTTATTCGTTTCGTACTCGTGGGATAACAGCGATCTAATTCTTTCTACTGCGACAGAAAGAGGAACAAATCCATTTACTTGATCATCGCTCACCGTAGCCAGTGACTGAAACATAGCTGTCTGAATCCGCTTTTTGAACTTGTATTGAGATGATAGAACGTACTTATTTTCATTCTTAAGCTCTTCTAACGTTTCAAAATCCGATATTATTTTTTCAGGATTTAGTTCATCAGATATATTAATTCCGTTTTCTTCTAGTTTTTTGATAGCAGAAATAATGTCTTTGATATTTTCATGGTTCATTATATAATATATAAATCTTTAAAATAAAAAAATATTATCCCTACAGAACCCCTATCGAGTCTTTAGCGAGTTCGTCGGGATGTTTCAAGGACAGTACAGCCAAGAACTCGCAGATTGCCATCGCATTCTACCAAGTTCACCAGGCACACAGAACATTTAATGAATGAAGACCCCTATCGAGTCTTTAGCGAGCTCAGATTATGCAATGAATGACGACACAAACATATATTATTCGAGTCTTTTAGCAGGTTTAAATATGCAATGAATGAATTAAGGACGGCACAAACATATATTATGAATGAACCTCTATTCGAGTCTTTTAGCAGGTTTAAATATGCAATGAATGAATTAAGGACGGCACAAACATATATTATGAATGAACCTCTATTCGAGTCTTTTAGCAGGTTCATTAAGTATATAATGAGATGTAATGAATGAAATATATGTAATGAGATGTAATTAATGAAAGAATGTAATGAGATGTAATGAGATGTAATGAATGAAATGAGGCCATTTTCTCCGCTCAACATAACACCCACCCACCAAATAATCAACCCGTGGGAAATACAAAAACATGTATCTACCACGTTTGACATGGTAGGATGGTGTTCTGAGAGCAGAGAGGGGCTGGCGGAGCCCCAATTAATTATAAAAATCGCAATTATGCGTACACCACCGACAAGTTGTCAGCCATGGGGATTCGATCCTGGACCGCGAGCGTTACAATCCAATACGATACCGATTGAGCCATCGAATCTTGTTAGAAACATATGTTTCGGAAGTTAATATATAGCTAAGGAACTAATTTCAAATATATTTACACTAAAATAGCGGTTTCTGAATAATAATAATAATTTCTACATTTAAATAACTACTCCTGTATTCAAATAATGGTTTCTGAATATATCTGTATTATACAGACTGCAAAACCTGCGAAATCAATAACGGATTGTGAAATACACCTGTACACCATGAAAACGGTTTCTAAGCTGATTGTAAATGCAGCATATCCAGCTACCTGCGGATCAATAACAGCGGTTGTAAAATTGCCCTGATTTCTCGTAATGTTGTATGATGGGAAACATTTAAAAACCATAAATATACTTCTACGAGTAATTAATTACGACGTAATTAGTTAAACTGACTAATTACGATCATAGAAAATAAAAAATCTACGAATAAAACTATATATTACAAAGTAATCTCCCTTTTATATAATCAAAAATTCAGTAGTGTATGGAGGAAATACTGTGACATAAATTAAAAAAATTAATTCAAGGAGGTGATGATAGTTAATAATGTGGTGATGATAATTATTGATACTGAAAGATGATTTTCTGCTTATATTTCTTTGAGAAAGCGGTTTTATATATATTTTCTGCTACTTTTTTTACTGAATGCGGGTGAATATCAAAATATTTCGCAGCAGAACATATCGAACGAAATATAATTACTTTGCCAGTTTCTATGTTTGTGGAATTTACCGCCCTCTTTCCGATTGTTTTACATCTTCCAGTATTACCACATGCAGAGTTCACGCTTTACGTGACAACACGAAGGTTGGATAAACTATTATTTTGAGGATCTCCGTCAACATGATCAATAACAAGATCGTCTTTGATCACTCCGAAGAAACACTCGATCGATGACAGAGATACCTTTTCTTCCCAACAGTGAATCTAAGATAGCCAGTATTAGAAACAGTACCAACCGGTCTCTTCAACATGCAATTTCTAATCATGCCATTCCGATCTGATTCGTAATTCCTAATGACAGGATGTGGGACAAATATATTTTGCTCCATTATAATAATATTATTTGTTTAAATCATTGTCTGAAATCTTGATATATAATCCTCCACGGATTTTATAGCGTTTTCACCATTATTATTTTTTTTGTCATAATATCTTTTAAGCTCTCTGAACCGTTTTCCCCCGCACTTTCCACATAATTCTGTTTTTCCTCGCACTCCAATACCACACCGCAGACATGGTATTGGTCCTAGACTCCCCCGCCGTATGCCCTGTAAGTGCATCCAAAAAATTTCACCCCTACAGGATTTATTGCATCGATTTACTGAACCGATCATCAACCATCTGCATTGAGACATTGTATATATAATATTTTTTATTTAAATATTTGTTTTAATTATATGAACGAGTTTGAGAAATTATCCCAAACTAGGCCTGTTAAATATAAATTCAACCTCGACAGATTATCTTCTGACTTGCCAGTACGAGATCTGGTTGATCCGAAAAATAAAAGTTTGATCTCGAAAATTCACGACGCCAAGAAAGAATTTTACACAGATGGTGCATCTCATGCATGGTCAGCGTTCAAGATTATTCGCAATACTGTCAAGGACGCTACAATGAATGACAAGCGAGCGGCAACTATCATTAACTACATCACTGAATACGAGGGTAATCAAAAATATTTCTTCAAAGTAAAATCTATTGTATTAACAGAAACAGGTAGTTGGATTATCCGTGACAAATATGATCCTGTCCTTGGTAATAATAAAACTGTCATATTAAGTAAAAATTCCAGACCGGGTCTATTGACGGGTGTTGATAAACCGTATTATGAGCGAGCGTATTCTGTAACAGCGGATATTTATGGAATTTATGAGATAAATAAAAAACCCAACGTTGATAAACTGGCACCCATGAAATTTTCAAGGTTAAACTGTGTAGCCGAACGAGTAATAGAACACTTTACAAACGCGATGCGTGGAAACGGATTAACTGATTTAAGACGTAAACAAATAAACTCGTGGGCTGATTCAGTTAAGGATATCGGTGCTACAATAAAAGATGTTGCTGAGTTAGGAAAAATATAAAAATTTCCAATAGCAGTATCAACAATAACGGGAGAAGTATTGTACGAATCGAAATATAAATCGAAAGGAGCTTCAATAAATATTATTGATCATAACGCGCATGCATTGACTAGCGCAGTAACAATATTTCCACGTGATCGAACTGTTAGATTTTACTCCGCAGATATGGGGGCAGACATGTTTGATTTTATCAAAGAAATAAGTAAAAACGATCCTGTATCGGTATGGTTATTTAAAAGTAATGAGGAAGGTGAATTTGATCAGTTTGTTAGACCAAATGGTGAAATATATCGAACAGAATTCCTCCATGACGAGATGAAAAATCTCGCGGAAAAGTTTTTAGAGTGCAAGCACGCGGAAAATACTGACAAATTACTAACTAATTGCTTTACCGTTCCATCTGTTGCGGCTCATTTCGCTAGAGAAAGAAATTCATGGAAACCAACACGATTTGATTTACTCGAGGACGTACGCGCAAGTTGCGTCGAATACGGACACGGTGGATTATGGAATACCAAATATAAATACAATGATGTTATTTCGGTTGATATGGTTGCATGTTATCCGGGAAGTTTTCTAGGATACGGAGATTGTTCTGTGTACTTTAAAAGATTCGGTCACCCTACAAACGAGATGACGCGAGTGGCAATTAATGGACCATTACCTGATTTTGATCTGACTGGATTTGCTTGTGTTGAATCATTCGAGTTTAACGAAAATCTTCACAAGATTTGTTATGTTTGGTTTGGTAGACATTTTTGTGAAAAACGTTGGGCGCCTATAGTTTTATTACGATATATGCTAGACTGTGCGATACTGACATCGTTGGTGGTCAGTGAGGCGATTATATCATATCATGCACAGACCGAAGTTTGGTTGCCCATGCCAGATTATATCAATCTCGATGAAGTTATTAGCGAGTTTAAGGAAAAATGTCCTGGTGTTTCCGAAGATGATATTACCAAAGAAGCTCCTAAAATTCTCGAGATTAAACTCAAAACCGCCAAAGATCTCGGCAGAAAAATTATAGGTAAATTTACTCAAGCTGGTGCATATGATCATAAAAGACATCACGCACGATTAATTCTAGATGATGCCGAGTACGATTTTATAATCGCTGATACAACAGCGAGAAATATATTTGTAAATCGAGAAAGTGTTTATTTATCCGACGGAACAAAATTGGGTACGATCGTTAGTTACATAAATGACGTCTCCCCACAGTATACTCATCTAAGATCTTCCATGTTGGCTTATGTTTCTATAAATTTATTATCGATGATTAATAGATTTCCCAAGACCGCAGTCAGAGTCGCAACAGATTCGTTTTATATTTCGAGTAAATATTTAGAATCTGTTATGAAATTTACAAGTAATGATGAACGATGGGGTTCGTGGAGAATAAAAAAGGAAATATTACACAATTACACAGAATCAGCAGATGTTCCAATGAGAGATTTTTATCGTGAGGGTAATAAAATATCAGAAATGTCGAAAGCGCCATCCTTGAGTGATCCAATAACTAGATATAAGACAGTATATCTCAATGGACCTGGTGGATGCGGCAAAACGACTTAATGTTTTTAGAAATTCAGATATGATCGTACTGACACCCACACATAGACTTGCACGCGAGATGAAACAGCGGCAAGTACAATCGTGCACGTATCATAGTTTCTTTCGGTGGCGCGGGGATACATGGACTCCTGAACGAATGGGAGAAAAATATATACCTAAAATAATTATTTGGGATGAGATATGTACGGTGTCATTAGATACATTAAAAACGTTTCTTGATTGGTTGTTGACGAAAAATACCGCTGTGGTGGTGTGTGGCGATCATGGTCAACCGCCACCTTTTGCTGGACCATCTCCACATGATTGGTTAAAAAATTTCGTTGATTACTATGAAGAAATAGATGATGATCATAGAGCTCTCGATGCAAATTTAAAGGAGTTTAAAAAATTAATCAGATTACAATCAAACAAAATTCAGTGTGAAATAATACGCGGAGTAATCTCAGAGACCTCAGTGAGTGATTTTTTGAATTTATGGAGACCCAACGATTTGATCGTAGCAAGCAGAAAAATTATCAGAGACGATTTACAACAGCAGCTATTTCAACTACATAAAGAAAAATATTCAGAATTACCCGTACCGTTGTGTTATAGACCATCAGATACACGAAAACAGAATATTAATGTTGATATTCCAGGACAGACTGAAAAACAGAATCTCGTATTAAATGATATTGTCGCCGTTGATATCAGTGTAGTCGAAGATGCATTACGCGCTGACAAATCTCCATGGGTGTTGGGATACGCTATGACGATCCACTCGTCTCAGGGATTAACTATTTCTGACACACGAGTTTGGATTGTGGACGATCGCATCGAGTGGTCAAATTTAGTCTATTTAGCGGTATCGAGGGTCAGAAAGATATCTCAATTACGTAGAATTATAATTCCTGAAATCGTTAATAAATTTAACGTCATCGATGATGATATAATAAGAAAAAAATTAATCGGATACAAGCAATCTCATAAAAAAAATAAACGCGACTTTGATCTTGATGTTGAATTTATTATTGAGTTAAAACAGCAGCAGCATAATCATTGCACAAGTTGCAATTGTATAATGTTATGGCGGTATTCGAGTAATGATTCAAGACAATTTACCGTAGATAGAAAAGATAATAGTCGCGGTCATACACGAGAAAATACCATGTTGACCTGTCTCGAATGTAATCGACGTAGAGGCGCTAGTGCTAGTTAAGTGATCGCGGTGGTAGTTGTGTATCCGTGGGGATTATTTGTAGTTGTTCACGTGTAAATCCACGTTGAGGAGCAGCCGAATCTAGTCTGTAGATTGCAGGTCTACCTGAGGATCTTGTCACGGTAGATATTTTGTGTGTGGTAACACTCCAAATAGGATTAGTCGCTCTTTTTTTATCACCTTCAAGTTCACCAGGCTCATATAAATATCTGACTGTGACATCACCCAATATTTTCTGTTTTTCAACATCTTTTCGTTGTGTTGGTATATTTTTTTTTGTGACTGCGCTAATAGGTTTCATAGAAGTTGCACGAGTAATCTCATTATTTAATGCAGCTATCACGCTTGGTAATCTTGCAACCCATTCGCGAGATCTTTTATCCTGAATAAATTCCTCCGCGTATTGATATCCAAATAACCGCTCAGCGAGTGTTCGATTAAATCGCTCAACAATTGCCTGATCACGGTGAATTGCAGTATGACCTCGTCGTATTTTGGTATTATGTTGTTTCATCAACAATGATACTGGACCAAGAAATTCCTTACCAGGATCAACCTGTAGTAGCTGTGGCCATCGCAGACCACCTCGTTGATAAATTCGTTCAAACGCATCGGCTACTTCAGATGATGTTTTCGTTGATAACGGTTCTGCTTCTTTATATCTACTTGCAACATCAACTACGGTTAACGCGTACTTGTACGTTTTTCCACGCACAGTATCATGCGGTAAAAACAGAATATCGGCTTGGCTTGATGAACTTCATTAGGAACACTGACATCGAAATACGCGTACTGAATTCGTTTCGGTGATGGTAGATCAATTTGCCATATTGCTTGTTTGGATAACCACGCTTTAGCAGTAGAATGTTTAACCGCTGCTGCATCAGCAAGTTTACTAATTGCTGCTCTGCCTCTCCAGTATCCTCTTGGTGAATAATAAAGTAATTCCATTATATATTACCAGACCCTAATACGAGTTTACTTTTCATCGCGGATCTTACTAACCAATTAGCTAATTTTTCTATGATATTTTTATTTTTTATAGAATTTAACGCATGAATTAATTTCACATCTGCAATATGTCTATCTTGTAGATTTTTACTTTTATAAGCTACATCATGAGCGTGACAAGCTCGATCAATAGCGTTTATTGGTTCCTCGCCTGGTTTTGGTTGATCTTGATTATCGAGCCTGATATCAAGTCTGGTACCAGGACCGCAATAATTATATCCTGGTAGATGTTTTTCTCCGCTGTATTTAGCCCATGGAGTACCTGGAAACTTTGACATCAAATTAGCAATATCACCACCGCGCTTATTAGGTAAAAACGAAAATTTCTTCCTACCGCACACAGAACATTTTCCACCATACGCTATTTTTTTATTTTTTGTTGTAACCGTAGCTAAATCAGTAGTTGGAGTTTTAAATCTACAGCGTAAGCAATATAAATTCATGATATAATATATATGGATATAATTGATTTCTCAGCAACAAGAAAACGAGAGCCAGTGAAACACCACCCTGCGTTACCAAATTCCATCAGAATGATTATCATAGGACCATCTGGATCGGGTAAGACGCAGTTATTACTTAATTTAATAACGAGATGGTTGAAATGGGATAAATTATATTTAGTAGCACCATCCGCTGATGATCAACGATGTTATGATGTACTTAAAGATTTCAATGAAAACGCGCGATTACTGGATGAAGGTAATGATGTTATAGAGTTTATAACCGATATTGATGAAGCACCATCCGTAGATGTTTTAGACGGATTTATTAATAATTTAGTTGTATACGACGATGTTATGCTAGATAAACAATCAAATCCACCTAGAATATTTTCTCGCGGTAGACATAAAAATACAGATGTGATCTTTGTTACTCAACGATATACACAAATACCAAAAGTGATCAGGGGCAACTGCAATATTTTAGTTGTGTTTAATGGTGTAGACACACACACGCTGCGAAATATTCATCAAACTTGGTGTGGTGGTGACATGGATATAATTAAATTCAGAAACTTCTTCTCACGAGCGCAAGCTACTCCGCATGGATTTATAACAATAAATTTACATGATCCAAGAACAAGATATCGTGTGGGTCTTGATAAAATTTTTTAATTAATATAGCAGCAGAGAGGGCGCCTACCAACGTTGGTCGTACAGTAATTAAACAAAAAAAAAATAAATAAACACGTAGAGTACTTTATTTTTCAGCCACCTTTTCGAACTAAGGTTTTATTGATGGGGTTGGTTTCAACAAAAAATTAAAACCTCACAGGAAACGTTTATTTGTAAAAATCTGGACCTTTCTACGAGATTTTATTTTTTGTTTGTTTTATTTGTTTGTCGGAATTCTATGGTCTGTTCGCCCTCTCTGCTGCTGTTTGGAATTGAATTACAATTTGAAAGTTAACTGACCATTCGTCATCAGCATGTATTTCGGGATGTCTCCATTTTCTCATAACAATTCCATTTTTTATGAAATAACATATATGAACGTCAGTAGCTTTACTTTCACTAATCGCCTTCTGAAACAAGCAAACAGGATATCTCAGGATCTTTTTCCTCTTCAACGACAAGGGAGTGTCATTTATCACCATGATTAACATAAAGAAAATGAATGGTTAAAAGAGGGTCATTGTGATCAAATACCTTCTGATTGATCCAAACAAGAAGTGAATGTGACCTCATCAAAAGCCTGACCAATACATGTGTCAGCTAATGGAATACATTACTTACTTAGATCGTTCTGGTAACATGGTAACTGCACGAGTTGGAAATACATCAGGGAATTCTTGTTCAATTGGATCGACTTTCTGATCCATGCAAGGCTTGTCAGCTACAAAGTTGATTAACCACAACCTTGTCTTCAGCTAGGTCGTTGCCTAGTAATAAATGATTGCCCTCAACGGGTAAAACAGAGACCGTTCCTACTGTCACGGGTCCTGAAACTAAGTCTGATGACAAATTTACACAATGGTTAGGAACATTAACAAAGCCGCACTCTACTCCCTGAATAACGACACTCTCACTAGAATAAGACGTCTCAGAAAAAGGCAAAGCACCCGACAATTAAAGACTCTGAAAAGCTCATGTGGCCCTTAACATTTTAACAGGGATAGGATTGGGGTCGATCACCCAAGAGTGATATAGACCCTTTCAATACATGATCGTGACATTGACCTCTTAGAAATAAGAACATTTGGAATAGGTCTGTATTGATTCTGATGCCTATTTTTATGTAGCGATCAGAAATAATGTGTCCTTTTCTCTTGCAATAGGAAAAAGTATTAAGAGACAATGATCCTGAATCAAGCTTCTCAGAATTTTGATTTTTAGAAGTTGTGCCGTTTGAGTTTTAGAAGAATTCGTATTAGGCCGAAATACATTTCTGCCAAAAGACTGCTGACTATATGTCTTACCTACAAAAGGAGCTTTATGAGTTAAAGAATACTTATCAGCAGACCGAGCATCATTTTCCAAGGTTTCAATCTAATCCTCGTCCAGATAAGACCTAATGACACTATGGACACAGTTTTTGAAATCGTTAAGTAATACAATTTGTTTGAGACTTTCATAATCTCGTTCAACTTTCTTGGCCAAGCACCATCTATCAAATAATTTCTCTTTTTCTCTAGCCAATTTGACATGAGTTTGTCCAGCTTCTTTTCTATATTTTCTCGCCGATAAGCTTCAGGGACTAACTCATAATCATTTAGGATGCATTCTTTAACCACATCATAGTTACCATTTGGGGGAACTGACAGTGAATTGCAAATATCACTAGCATTGGCAGTGAGTACACATTGTGATAACTCCAATGCTCAAAATTTACAGCAACGTTTTCAAAACGAGCAAAATATTTGTCTACTTCTTTGGCACTGAAAGATGATAATATTCTTTGCAAGATCAAAACTCTAATTTTTATTTGAAGTATGACTATGCTTTTCACTTGCCAGTTCGATTTCTTTCACTTTACATTGATATTCCCTCTCTTTTTTTTCTTCCATGTCGTATTGTTTTGCTTGTAACTCTATTTGCATCTGTTATTCTTGTAACTAGATTTGCATCTATTCTCTTCCTCTCTTTCTTCCACTTGTAAATGCATTTTTTCTTTTTGTAAATGCAGTTGTCTTTCTTTCTCATTTTACTGCTTCAAATACATTTGTTTTTCTTTCTGTTTTTCCTGTCTCTCTCTTTTCTTTCTTAAATTATAACATGATTTGTTATTTTTGTACTAACATTTGTTCTTTTCCTTTCCTAATTTCATTAGTTCTCTCTCTTTCTCCAATTTCATTTGTTATTTTTCTTTCCCCAACTGTAACTGCATTTTTCTCTCCTTCTTAGTTCTTTAGCTTCAGCTTCCTCAACTCCAATTCCATCTTGTATTTTAATTCTGATTCCTCCATTTTTGTGTCAGAGTCTGATACAGACTTACTGACTTAAACCAAAGCACTTTTATCCCAAACATTGTTTTCTACCAAATACTGAACCAAAATATTTCTTATTTTCTGTTTCGTTAAGGCGGCCTTTACTTCAGAAAGATCGTTTTCTCTTGCATGTTGAATCAAATCATCTTTTTTGAAAAGATCTATTTGTTGATGGGTAGGATTTGAAATAAATATCTGAACTTTGGATGACATGTTGGAAAAAGCAAGCTTATTTCACTAAGATTTCAAAATCTAGGGTAATTCAAATGTTTAAAAAAATTCTATCCATTAATTCAAAATTTTCTTTAACACCCAATTTTCTTATTTCACTTGTTTAGGCTCGAATAAACATTAACACAAGAAAGAGTGAAAACAACAAGCTTTGAAAAATACAATAATATATTTCTCTGGAACAATTTTGTAAGAATGAAAACATAAATTTGAATGTACGGTTTTATAGAATCAAATCCAAAAATAATCCGAGAATACAATTTCAGTAGTCCTAATAAAAAAAATGTTCTACTGATTTCGTATTCAAAGAATCCAAGATGGAAGACGATGACGTTTGCTGCAATATGTAGTGTTGAAGTCTACATTTCCTTGTCGAAGCAAGAATTATCACTCCGGTTTCTGATAGCTGAATATATTGTTATAAAAACAACTGTTCTTGTTCCACAATATTACATGAGCACACGTAATTTTCAGACAAATAACAGAATTAAGCCCTTTGAATCCAAGTAATTTGAAATAACTCTAAACCAAATATATCCAAACAGCACAACATACAACTAACAGTTTAACAGCCCAGCTTCTACTGTGATCATCTCTCCAAAATATGGGTCATATGGTTTTTCTAAAACGTAAAGAAAGGTCACATGATTGTCTTGTGGAAGTTCATAGAAGCACTTACTTGTTACAGATCACGTTTAGCCAGTGTGACCCGGACGAAAACTAATCATTTTTAGTTGAAGAAATAACAAATAAAAAAATTGTTGATATCTTAAAGACCAAGTCCCATCATGACCGTGGAAACAACCAATCATTTTAAAATAAAATAGTACTTGTTTACAAAGGTTGATACAAATTCTGAAACAAGGGCAGGATTTAGATCAACACCTGGTGTTTATAAACTAACAGTGAAGGTCAAACTATTTCTAAAAAGTATGATCTCTAGTGAATAAATTTACATTACAATATCATGTAATAAAAAAAGCTGACAAACATTTAATTTAAATAAATATATATTAAACCAGATATAATTAAATCAAATATACATAACATTTAATTTTAATTTTATCATGTAGCGAATGCATGACAAAGGTTATACACAAACTGAGGAGGTGTGTGGGTATTGGCCCAGAGTTTTTGCGTCAATTACTAATGTCTTGTGCAAGACCATATTCCGTCCATTCGTTTACACAAAGTATGAAGTCTTGCGCTAATTTATTTAGTCCTCAAATTACATGGTGCTGTTCCGGAATCTTTACCTAGTAATGGGGAGGCATATTTTCGTTTTGCAGTCTTACTTGGTCCTCAGCAGAGGCACAGTCCCTAGTCGAGATCAAGGAGTGCCGTCTTTATTTTAAATTGTCATAGATAAGACATTTTATGGATTCTCGCGCACCGATATGCAACAGAGCAACTACTAGGATTATGCTATCTGTGCTTATCTACAGATATAAGACTGTTTCTGCCATTTACGAACTTTAAATAACATCGATCGTGACAAAGAAAGTCAAGTCGAGATATCCTTCCGCCTTAAGTGTGTCCAAATATTTTAACGTTTTCAGAGTAACGATATTATACGGATTATAACTTTCTTAATCTGCATTCTTGTAATCCCAATTCAAACACAAATATTGAGCAAGACACCGCGATAGAAATCTTATTGCTAAAGGAAGAAGAAATGTAGAAGAACCAATAAAAATGCAGTGGTTATCAAAGCCGAAACCTATTAGAACTGGATAATGTAAAGAACAAGCTCCAACAATCTGAGAGACGAATATCAGAATATGAGGTCTGACGTAAACACTGAAAGACTGAACCTTACAATTTTGAATGAGCCAGTAGATCATCTGGCAAGTAAAAACGTTACCAAGTTTATTACAGAAGATACGAATATCATCTGTACGCCCAAAAATAAAGGGAAAGATTCACATAAACCAGGTAACGAATTTAAGTAGTTCGTTAGTATGTTTACAAAACACACACCCCGCCCAAAAAAAAATACAAATCTTGATTAATGGTTAACCTTAGTGTCATGCACGTTGTTTTTTTGTTGCTTTAACGTTGAAATTAGAAATACTGTTTACTGATTGAACAACTTAAACGCTCTGACTGAATACAAAGGTGGAACGTCTAACCGCAGATTTGGACGATGATGTTTGGATGTTGATGTTTATTGTCCATTAGCTTAAGTATTATATTTTTTGTTGCGAGAATTGCTGTTTTTTAAACAATGGTTACATTTCTGTGATTGGCATATCGTACAATTGTTATAGATCAATTATTTAGAAACATTTCAGTAAATCTCTTTTTTATTGTCGGACGTTGGTAGTTATTTTTCTAGCGTTTGAAGTATACATTAGCAGATATGAGAAAGCATGATATTTTGGTTTGATTTTGCTTAAGTCACTTGATCAGTAAGCAAAAAAGGTAAAACCTTTATTTTTGGTTCTTCTCTTTTATTTTCTATGTTGCTGATATGGGTAAACCTGGTATAGTTTTTAAAATGTACTTTCCCCTTTTTCGCAATTTATCATTTATTATACTATATACAACGGGTGGTACGCTTAAGGTGATTTATGGTCTTTTATAAAAACAAAAATGGACAGTTAGGTCATTTGGTGCATAGTTTTGTCAAAGTATTTATAAATTCTATTTGTATCGTGTTAGGAGGAGGTACAGCACAATTTTGTTTTACATTACATTCTTCCTGCCTTGTGATTTAATCTATCGATCTTTCCATGCATATTTCTTCATATATATATATATATATATATATATATATATATATATATATATATATATATATATATATATATATATATATATATATATATATATATATATATATATATATATATATGTGTGTGTGTGTGTGTGTGTGTGTGTGTGTGTGTGTGTGTGAGAAAACTTGATATATTAATTATTGTCACATACATTGCTGCTGGGAAAATTAATGGGATCAAAACGAATTGGTTTCCAAAAGTGCTGTAAAATTACACCAGGTAAGGTCTCGAAACGTTACTGTTCCACTTCGTTATTAGATAAACGTCAACACACAGTTCTGTCCCATTTGAGGACCAGGTAAGGGTTGCTATACAGGGTGATTATATTTCTTAAGTTGTCTTAAATAATTCAATTTACGGATTCTCGAGAAGCGAGATTCAAAAGAACAACTACTATCATAATATTATCATAGATCATGACATTGAAGTCAAGATGAGATATCCTCGTACCTTAGATGTCTGCAAGATTTTTCACATTTTCTGTGTTTATTCAGTCACAAAAAGGCTTAATGACGAGAAAAATTATATTACGAATTACATCTTTGTTAATCTCGTATTCACATTACGGACAATAGTTTTGGAGTGGACAGAGTTCTTATTGAGAAAGGTAGAATAATTGTTATTTTCAGGAGAAATCACAGGCTTCAGTACAAGCTTTAGTACGTAAATATAGTTTAAATGAATCATTATAATATAGTTTTCAAAACATATATACAGTGCCCTATATTACACATTTCATCATTTACCATACTATTCACGGCAATACGTAATAACAAATGTACCATTTCTAGAAAAAAGATGGACAGTTGGGTAATTTTGTGGATAGTTGGGTCATATTATTTTTGACTTCTGTTTTTATCATATAGCGACTGGGATGTATGAAAAGGGTCATACACAAAAAAGAGGGTGGCCCATGACGTTAGCGTTTATTACTAAGTTTTTCTATACTCAGTGCATTCATTTATAGAAAGTATGAAATATTATGCTATTTTATCTAGCATAAAATTGTTAATGTTTTCTGTGTGAATTCAGTCACAGTAAATGTATGATGACAGGAAACGATATGACGATTATAGCTTCTTTGTTAATCTGCGTTATTGTAATCCCCGTTCAGACAATAATTTTTGAGCGAGACACCATGATAGAGTTCTTATTGCAAAAGGTAGAAGAATTGGAGAAAAACCAACAAAAATGCAGTGGTTATCGAACACGAATGCTATTAGACCTGATTTATTAAAGAAGCTACAACAATCCGAGAGATAAATATCACAACTAGAAACTATTCTTTTGCGATATGAGGTCCGACGAATATATTGATAAACTGAACCTGAATATGGAGAATGAGCATGTAGATAATCTGATTAGTGAAAATGTTACCAAAATTGTTACAGAAGAGAAAATCACCCGTAAACTTGAAACTAAAGAAGTACATTCACAATGAGTTTAACAGTCCGTTTCTTTAAATCGCATTAGAGAAGAATAAGATCAATATTAGTTTAATGTGCATAAGAAAAATAAACAGTGGAGCTACACAAAACAAAAACAAATAACCCATGTTTTTTACCCTCGAACATTTTCTCTGAAACATTAGAATTGTTGACTGAACAATACATCCCACACATACTTACTCATACTTTTTCGTTCATTTCAGGTATTTTTGGAAGAAAAGGTCGAGGGATGGCAACGCAACATATTAGATTTTATGCAGCTATTGTAAACAGTATAGCAAGACTCCATCCGAATGAAATCGTCCATTTCGATACTGTTCTGCAAGACGAAAGCAATGGATTCAACAAACTGGAATGTTTTCGTGTCTTCTGTCGGGTATATATTTCTTCTTTCAGTAAGCCTTCTGACACTGAACGCGTACTCGACAGGAGTTCATCTAATGGTAAATGGGCAAATTAAAGGCAGCATACTTGCATATGGGAGCAATTCATTGAACCAAGGCAGCATTTCTTGCATATTGCGATGAGAAGCTGGACAATATGTTTGGGTCAGCATTGGCACTGGAATATACATATATGGGGGTTATTACTCAAGCTTCTCATTTTCTACTTTAGGGAGATCCAAGAGGAATTCGTTAAAAGTTAAACAAGCAAAACTATATAACAACATCAACAAAAACGTTCCAGCAATAATTCAAAGTCCACATATATTTGGGAATAAGAAACACAAGTCCGATTGCTGAATTCTGTACAATTGCTGCTTTAAGCGAATTTCACTTCCGTACCATATTTGTTAATGTTTGTGACATGCATCTATTCATACATATATATTCTTGGCGTCCGTCCATCTATGGGATATGATGGTATAGCTCCAAAATAAGTTGTTGTTTCTCCTTCTTTCTATCTTTCTTTTCAGCTTGATTTATGTTTCTGTCTTCCTCAGCCTTTTGAACGTCTGACAGCTAGGTCGTCAGCACAGCTGTCCTAGTTGTTGACATTGATGCTGGCCGTCTTCATGTCCGTCTTGCAAACCTCTTTGAAGCGCAGATGTGGTTGTCCAGTTGGTCGTGCACCTTCTGCTAACTCCCTGTATTGGGAATGCGGCCTGTGTCCATTCTCTGGACATGGCCGAGCCAGCGAAGGCGCTTCTCGCTGAGAATGGAGAACATGCTGTTCATGTTGGCGCATTCCAGACAATGAAGACAATGAAAATACACAACCAACAAATATATATTTGATTAAATATAACTTTTATTTTGGAAATTTAGCGAAACGTCTAACTAGCAATGTCAATAAATGGTACAATTTAGGTCACTTATATTTTTAACTCAATTAGCATCGTCACATACAGTAAAGAAGCCCCTTTTATAACCTATTTTATTACTATGATTGAGACTTTCTAAAACTCTAATTGATTACGAGGGTTAAAAACTAACATAATGCCTCTTTTGTCATATTTTATCGCTTCATAAAAGAGCGATCACCTGCTAAATATATCAATAGAAGTACTAGAATCTTTTCTCCGTTCCTTTTGAGATGTAATGTCCACCCATTTCAACTTCAAAAAGTTTAGAAAATATCATAGTCGCTTTATATAACGGATTTTTCAATAAAATTACCAAGTACTTTTAGTACGGTACCTACATCACGGAGAAGCTTCCGAAATTGTACAATAAGCGAGCTTAGCGTCCAACTTAGGTTTTCGTCTTTTCATATAAGAAACAGGGAGAAAGAGATAAAACGATGATGATTATGATGACGTTTTGCATACGAAAGACAAAGTATCTTATAATTTTAATCCATACAAATAAATTTACATAATATGTATTAAAAAAAATTACTTCATAAAATCAAATTACACAGTTACTAATAAAAGTTCTCCAAATAAATACTATTTATAGGTTGCTGCATTTGTTTGGGAAAATATGAACGAGTTTTGGGTCGTGCAGTATATCTTTCCGACAAAACGAGTCATATTTTCCCGTACAAATGCAATAACCTTTTTATTATATGCTCATATTTGTATTCTACCTAAGAATTAATTATATAAACACATTACACTATAAGAAGCAGAGAGAATCCCTCCGCGCACTGCCGGAGCGAGAGCATTTTGCGATCGGCTGGGCAGAACACGTGATTAAAAGCTTTAACTATATTGGCCCTTGACAGCGCGTAACACGAAATATTTGGCGGGAAATTGTAGACCCAGTCACACATACCATACATGTCCTTACGCGAGCATAAATCGTTTCATGTGATGAGTTCATGTACATATAAAAGAGAAGTTATTGTCAGAAAGAAAGTGAATGAGAACGATGGTTTGTATTATTAACTTGTTTGATGAGATTGTAAAATGAAATCTGCATGTAACAGCCTACTCTTTCCGACATCAAGAGTCAAGAGGAAGATAGAAAGTGAAAGGAAAGAATACGCTAGGTCAATCGTGCAAATATTACAAATTCAAAGTAAATAGGTACATAATTAAAACAAAGACAAACGTTGTGTTTGATGCTGGCCACTTTCGTGACTTTGTATTCAACCTCGCGGAAGTGGAATTGCTGTCATCACAAAGAATTCCATGATAAAAAGTCTTAACTACACCACAACATCAATTTAACCACACATTGTTTGAACTCGTCCAAACCACACTCACACTGGAGCAAAAGTCAGTCCATTTTTTCTGCCTATACCACCCTCCTCCTAGTCGACAAAACAAGCTGGCTGACTCTCTCTTTTTGGAGCAGTTTCCAAATCTCCTGGACTATGGAAATTCGATAGGTGGCAACCTGATTATTCTTGGAGATTTCAACTTTCACTTTCACTGTCCCGGAAACTCAAATACATCAAAACTCATAGATTCCATTATTGTTTTCAGCCTCAAACAGGCAGTTAACCAGCCCATCCATAAACATGATCACATTTTAGACTGGATTCTTCATAGACCTAATGATAACATTCTACGGTCCTTCCTGGTATACCATGACCTTGCATCAGATCACCTCTGCATTATATGCCATTTTGACGTATCATTCCCTAAACCTCCACCTTTATCTGCTACTAAGACAAACCTCCGTATGATAAATAGAACCAAACTAATGCACGACATCCAAGCCTAACCACTTGCTTACCTCCTACCGCAGAACAACTCGATAACTGCGTGCGTTCATTACTTGACAAACATGCCCCAGCTACCAAGTGCAGAGTATCAATTCAAAAGTGTTCTCCATGGTATAGCAGTGTTAGAGACCAGCTTCGCACTGCTAAAAGAGATCGCCGTAAAGCTGGGAGGCTCTGGCTTTCTACCAGACTCACTATTCATAAGCAAGTCTATGAAGTCGCTAAGAAGAATATCACAAATATAGTCCATGCAGCGAAATCAGCCCACTACACGACTAAGATCATGGAAAGTACCAGCTGTAAACTCCTCTTAGAGATTACTAACAAGCTAATGTCAAGGAACAAATCAACACCACTTCCAACTACCTTCTCTCCAGTCAAACTTCCGGACATGTTTGCAAATTTCTTCCGTGACAAAGTACAAACCATAACAGATAAGCTTGACACCACAATTTCAATTGACTCGTCGTCACATACAGTTGGGATACAGAATTTGAGCGGCAACCATTAGTAGCATTTGAACCTGTCTCTATGGATTTCGTACGTACAATCATGATGAAGAGTGCACCAAAGTCATGTGAAATTGATCCAGTTGTAACATCACTGCTGCTTGAGTGCTTAGATCCAATATATGCCTTTACTAACTGGTGTTATTAATACATCTCTCTCATTTTAAAAAATGCCATTGTAAAGCCTCTGCTGAAGAAACCAACACTAGACCATAACGATTTAAAGAATTACCGCCCAGTTTGTAATCTCCCATTCATATCAAAATTCTTAGAAAAGGTTGTTCTATCCCAGCTTGTATCTCATCTAAATTCAAACAACCTATTTTAGCAATGTACAATCTGCATATCGCCCTTGCCACAGTACTGAAACTACTCTTCTAAAAGTAGTTAATGACATTCTCTCTGCGTCGGATAGCGGAAACATTACAGTCCTCACCCTCCCTGATTTGTCTGCAGCATTTGACACAATAGACCATGATATATTACTTCACCGTCTCCAGCATGTATTTTGGCATTCATGATACAGCCTTACTGTGGTTCAAGTCCTACTTGGTCAACAGGACATAAATTGTATCTGCAAATGGAATACACTCCAGCCCAGTTGATCTATGTTGTGGTGTTCCACAGGGGTCTGTTCTTGGACCTGTTTTCTTCATTATGTACACTCAGTCGGTCTCAAGTGTGATAGATCATCATCCAGTGTGTCACCAACTGTATGCTGATGACATCCAAATATACAAATCTAGCCACCCAACTGAAGTTGATGCTACCATCCAAGGTGTAGAGAGGTGCATTTCTGATGTGAAATCATGAATGACATGTAACAAGCTGCAGATGAATGATGATAAAACTGAGGCCATTCTGATCACAACACAAAGACTTTCGCATTAACATCCTCTATCTCAAACAATAAATGTCAGCAACACCAACATTATATTCACACAATCAGTACGAAACCTATGTGTTACTCTGGACAGTACTCTCACATTTCGCCAACATGTCATAAACATATGCAAGGCTGCATATCTTGAGCAGAGACGCATCAGCTCAATCCGCAAATATCTTTCAGTTGATACCACTAAAACACTTGTGTGTTCATTAGCACTTTCAAGATTGGACTATTGTTGCTCAGTTCTGTCTTGATCGTCTCCACATCTGCTACAGAAACTTCAAAAAGTTCAAAACACAGCTGCTCGGATCATACTTAAAGTACCACGATCAGAGTACACCTCCCCACTGTTATGTACCCTACACTGGCTATCCATTCGATCCAGAATCAAACACAACATTTGTTCTCTGTACTACGTTTCACTGACGGACTCTAGTCCAACATACCTATCCGACGTCACCCATGTGTAAACACCAGCAAGATACTTACGCTCCTCTTCTGACAATCGTATACTCATTATTCCCACATGACATCAAAGTCATATGGACAGCGTTCTTTATCATAACAGGGCCCAGCAACGTGGAATGAGTTGCCACTGAACTTTAACACAAAGACACAGTGATCACATTCAAGAGAGCTCTCAAAGCTCACTTATTTCGAGGCAAGAACAAACTTAAAGACCTAATAATGTTTCCTACTTTAAATATTCTCATTATTTTTCATGTATTCTAATGTCGTGGTGTTAGTGTTTTTTAATCATGTCATTATATGTTTTTTATGTTATAGGTGTTGTCTAATGTTGTAAAGCGCTTAGAGCTTCTAATGATAAGGCGCTGTACAAAGTCCTCATTATTATTATTATTATTATAGAAACAATTTTATAGAACGTTTATATTCCTATATGCCTCAAGAGATGTATAGTGATTTCTGTGATCAGATCGATGGTGATATACTGATTATGCTACTTGGTGGTTTTAAAAATATGTCAGACCGACAGGACCTCGAGGCATGGATTAATGTGACCAGACTACCTAGCAATTATTTATTTAAGATAAATTATATTATATATTCGATTGAATAGAGAACTTACGCATACTATCAAGAAAGAGAAAATAATTGTATTGAACTGCGAAATGGGTAGGATATTAACTAATTTTGTTGTTAAGTTCTATTTCCAAATGTTGAAACATATTTCTGTAAATTTGTAAAAGTTGAAACATATTGTAATTTATCTCGTTTACCAGCAGTATTAACATATTCATTATTTTGATATAAGAAGCAACTGACAGGACTTGACAAGTAGAGAAACCACAATTTTCGTGATACTATGAATTTCACTGCGTTTTTTAATTTGCTTAAAAACTTCAGAAAGTTTAGGAATAAAATAACCTCTCTCTCTCTCTCTCTCTCTCTCTCTCTCTGATCAACTTAAATATCATAGAGTTTTGCTTATTTTGCATATTTTTTGCAAGTTCATATGTTGTTTTTCATGATAAGTATGTCATTCAATTATTGTTGGTTTTCCTTATAATGTGAGTTTGCTTTGTGAAGACAAACGAAATACGAACATTACATTTTTAACAAATACGAACACTGCATTTTAAACATGCTTTTTTAGTGTTCACAGACGGTCAACAAACCTGCTAACTAATTTAAAATCAACATATAAAAATCTTGATTTAAACATTGCATTGGATTCATCTGCTTGTCTGAATTCGATCTATAGCTTCACTATTTAAATGTAACGTAATTCACGTGTATCCAGGAGTACATTACATGCTTTGTATGGGAACATACATTAATTCGTATCAACAGATTGGTCTTAATTTCCTGTTGATTCATTCTTAGAACGGGCCTTCCTGTTTATCTTCAATTATAAGCCTAATCAAGTGCAAATCGTTCAATTTGGATTGAATTTGTTTTATGTAATATTTCAGTCACATTCTTTTTGGTATATTTTTTAAAGTACTCATTCTCTAATTCTAAATACATTTTTTTTTTAAATTTGTATTGGCTGAACGATACGTCATTGTTGTTTATATGTAGTACCCTACACGACGGGCGATTTCTTTGGTAGAAGTAACTGTAAAACACTCGGAAACCCAGTGTCATTGGATGGGTCACAGCTTATACTTGACCTTTAATGAATCGGGAACTAAAGCGAGAAAGCAAAAGTGCAAAGTACGTTTGCAGTCATTGCAATTTCCTGGGCATTCCAACAGAGCAGAAAATACATTATCTTATGGAGTAAAAGCATATATGATTTATGCTATCAGGGAAGGAACAAAGTGTTTATCCAGAATTGACTGTTCAAACAATTAAAGGATATTGGTAATGCACAATTCAGTATCGGAGAGTGGGGGATGGTACTCTTATTGTGGAGAAATCGCTACAAATTACAGTAATAGTGATGTCTTGTTTTTGCAGTAATGTATATCTGAATTTAAAATTAATCTTCTAATACATCATAAGTTCTGACTCTCGTGTTCCGGATTAGTCCTGAAAATTAAAAATGTTGCGTCAGTTTTTCTCATATTGTAAGCAGCAAGCCAAATATATTGTTCACGGGCAGTTTTCTAGGTTTGTAAGTGTTAAGCCGAATAACAATTTTGTGAAACTGAATACTATTCGTTCTCGGACAGCAGGCCCCATTTTAACATGAACTCTATTTTGCTCGGTCTATCGGCTGATAACCCATCGCGCAAAGCCGAGACAATGTTCAGATTATATGGAATCATTATAGGAAATACCGTTTCACGCTGAAATGATATATTTAATAAATGGGTTTTCTACCCATGAGCTTAATGATACCAATCAGACTTTTTACACCAGTAGATCAACTTTATTTACGAAATAAAGATTTGATGGAGGCTGTGATATTGTTCAACCGAGTATGCCAATGGATTATGCTAGCATTGTTTAAAAATCAATATTCTGTTTCCATTAGGTAGGGAAACACGTATGTTTGTACTGCATAAAGATCGCTAACGTTTTCTTTTTTGTAACTAAAATATGTCTAATTTACAGTGTGCAAGAAGTACATTCGTACATGTTTGTGAGACAACATTTACCTGAAATATGTTACAATTCCTGGCATAGATCTCTTCATAGCCATTCTTTAATCTGTCTGTGCATATGAAAGCTATATTTCTATTTACCCTTAGTGTCTACCCCTATGTCAGCAATCACTCTATCCTGTCCTTAAAAAGATTAGTATCTGTGCATAATTGTCTCATTTATTTTCATATTTGTTTCTTAAATTTGTCTTGTACTACGAACTACCTCGCTTTAATATATGCAACCTCAACACATCAACAAGACCCTTCCGTACAACCTTTGAATTCTAATAAAACTGCTCAGACCAAGAGACTTTTGAAAAAGGTTCGGAAAATCAAGTTATAGGCCCTAAGTTAGAACATGATACAAGACAAAATATATTTAAAGGCCAGCGCAAAATCAAGTCCTCGTCACAATTTTAGGAGAAAGCTGTATGATTATTTTTGTAGGATCTGGTACAGTGATCCTTAGGAAAATTTTAAAAAATACGACCCAGTGGTTTATTTTTCATCGATAAAAATTATAGGATAGGAATGGTCTGGACAGACCGTTTTGGACCAAAACAATGGCGCAAACTTGAAATATCTGAGGGTCTGATTAACTTGTTTAAAGTGAATGAAAACTGGGTAATCGGTTTAAGACGGGATAGTACTAGTATTTTTAACAAAATTAAGGATGTCAAAAATATGATGATTTTTCTTCTGGGTTGAGTATCATTGTTAATAGTGTTCATTGTTTTGGTGGTTTAGGGTTGGGATTGAAAATTGTTCTGATCACTCATATCAAGTTAGAACCTCTAGCCACATCCATTCGATATGACGCATGGGTGCTGAAGTTTGTTGTTTCTTTGCTTATGTATTACTTGCTTGGATTTGTTTTTAGTCAAACTGTCATACTGCATGGACACATAGAGACGTTTGGTTCTAGTTAATGATGAAGAGCAATTTTACAAATTAGGAACGTTTTCAATGAAATCTGCATTTTAATGTTGGATTTTGGGTGGGGTGTAATTGCTCAATAAGGAAAGCATTTATCTGAAAATGTAACATAACGCGCTATTTGTTTTTTTTATAAAACGGCTATATTTTCTTCTTTTTTTTGTTGGAAAGTTTTAAAGCAATAATGTTCATTTTATTCTTGATCATTCAATTAGTTAACGTGGAAAAATTAGTAAATATAAAATAGTTTGAAAAAAGGGCTACGTGATGCGTTTCTTGCTTCTTTCAAGAAGCGGAATAAGGCATAGTATTTAATTTTGGTTTTTCTATATTTAGATCACTATTTTTTATTCCGTGTTTTGTGGTCTTGACCGGTGAAATTCAATCTATCTCTCTATCTACCTACCTACCTACCTACCTATCTATCTATCTATCTATCTATCTATCTATCTATCTATCTATCTATCTCTGAAAAGGTGTCATCATCTCTTTTGGTCACACTGGAGTGAAAATAAATTTAAAAATGGACTGGCTGCATAACCGCCTGAACATTGTAACATGAACGGTCGCTAAGAGACACTTTGGTACTTGATAAATACCTAGATAAATCGCTGTACCATTTCAGGAACAAATGAGGTTTGATGTAATGCGCAACAGCAACTACTTACAGTTTTGTGGATTTGTCTGTTTTCTCTTTTTAAATTGTCCTTGCATAAACTATTCTACGGATTCTAGAAAACAAAATACAATAGGTCAACTACTACGATAATGTTATCTGTGTTTATCAACAGACGTTAGCCATTTGAGAACTATATGTGACATATATCGTGACAATTGAGTCAAAGTTTAGTTACCTCGGCAAATTAGATGTGCCAAATGTAATATATATGTTCAATGTGAATTCGGTCACAGCAAACGTATAACATAAAGGGAAATGCAATGATGAGGATTACAACTTTGATTTTTTTGCGTGCTTGTAATCCCAGCTCAGACAGCAGTTTTTGAGCCAGACACCGTGATAGAGTACTTATTGCAGAAGGTTGCAGAATTAGAAACGAACCAACGAGAATGCAGTAGCTATCAAAGCAAAATGCTGTTAGAACTGAGTTATGTAAAGAACAAGTTCGAAAAATCCGAAAGACGAATATCAGAACTTGAAGCTATTGTGTATGATATGAGGCCTGATAAATACACGGACAATACCTTGGATAAAGATCCAGTGTATAATTCTACGAATGAAATTGTTACCATTACGGAAGAGACAAATATCAGTCATGCACCAGGTTTTAAAATGATGACTTCACATAAGCCAGGTAATATGCATTTGTGTTCTACGATATGCTAAGATCCAATTTGTTTCGTTTTTCTGTTGTTGTAAAAATCAAAGTTTTCGGTATGTATGTAAGAAGAAAATCATTGTAAAAAGTACTTTCCTTGGCTTCATACTTAAACTTAAGTTAATGCCGTTATTTGATTTATGAACATTAAGTACAACGACGGCTATGTGGTTACACTGGACAACAAATTTTTACAAAAGTCATGTTACTGAAATAAAATTAGTCAATTCTTATCAATTTTTATGTGCTGAACACGAATATGACAGTCAAATTGCAAAATTGGCTCTAGTTTTTTTGTAATCTGCAAGAAATTAATGTTTACATAACGAAATGCATTCCAATAGTAAAAGGTCAACTGTAATAGCCTACCTATAAAAAATCAAGTCATTGACTACATCTTAGATTTCTTCGCCTGTCTCTTGTACAGCTGTTCGGGAGCATCTCTGAGGAGTGTCCAGCAGTAGTCAGCCAGCATTGTAGTGGACCATTTTCCCTGGTATCTTTGTTCCATTGTTGCGATATCTTGATGAAAACGTTCGCCGTGTTCATCACTAACAATACCACAGTTGCTAGGAAAGAAATCCAAATGGGAATGAAGGAAGTGAATCTTTAGAGACATATTGCAGCCAAGTTTCTTATACTTCATCAACATGTCTTCTACTAGTTCCTTATAGTTTTCTGCCCTAACATTTCCGAGGAAGTTTGTAGAAACTAGGCGAAAAGCATTCCATGCTTGTTTCGCGTCACCTTCCAGCAAGTTGTTGAACCGGTCATCTTTGAAAAGCTCTCGAATCTGAGGACCCACAAAAACTCCCTCTTTAATCTTTGCTTCGCTGAGTCGAGGGAATTTTTCATGCAGGTATCGGAATGCTGGCAAAGTCCGGTCAATGGCTTTCACGAAGTTCTTCATCAAACCTAGTTTGATGTGAAGGGGTGGTAGCAGGATTTTCTGAGCCTCAACCAGAGCTGGGTGTTGGATATTCTTCTCTCCAATGGCTACATTCTGCCTGTGAGTCCATTCCTTCCTCATGTAGTGCATTTCCCTTGCTCGGCTATCCCACTCGCATAAGAAACACATGTATTTTGTATATCCTTGCTGCAGTCCCATTAAAAGGGCAACTACCTTCAAATCACCACAGAGGTGCCAGCTGTACTTGTTATACTCAATGGAATTCAGTAGCTGCCTTAAGTTATCGTATGTCTCTTTCATGTGGACAGCATACGCTACTGGAATAGATGGAAGAATGTTTCCATTGTGCAAAAGCACAGCCTTGAGACTCAGTTTCGAAGAGTCCACAAATAGTCTCCATTCTTGTGGGTCATGAGTGATTTTTAAAGCATTCATGAGGCCCTCAATATCGGAACAGAATATCAGATTACTTTCCTTTCTGAAGAAAGGCTCCAATTGCTGGTGGCGCTTTCGATATGCAGTAATTGTGACATCTTCTAGAAGATTCCATTGTTGGAGTCTTGATCCTAGCAATTCTGCCTTGTTCTTTGATAAGTCCAAATCACGAATCAGGTCATTTAGTTCTTCCTGTGTTATTCTGTGTGGGGTTGATGATGCACCACAGTGAAAATCTGGATCACTGCATGCTGATGGACCAGGAGAAGAACAGGTCGACTCACCTTTGTCTTCGTCAGATGAATCAAGAGAATATTCTGCTGGAGGTTCTGGAATAGGAAGTCCCTCACCATGTGGAACTGGTCTCAATGCAGACGGAATGTTTGGGTAGACTATTCTCGACTTCTTTTGCTTCGTTATTCCGCCGGAAAGAGGAGGAACCAAGCAGAAGTAACAGTCATTTAGGTGGTTGCTTGGCTCTCTCCACACCATTGGGACTGCAAACGGCATTGATGACCTTTTGCAATTCAACCACTGTGAAAGCTGTGTTGTACATGTAGCACAGCATATATGCGGAGCCCAAGGCTTGTCTTGGTGACCAACCTTGCATCCGAAGTAAAGATGATATGCCTTCTTCACTTGAGAATTGATACTTTTCTTCTGGTTGGCAAATGTCACTTCCCCACAAATATAGCAAAAATTGTCCGCGGTATTAACACACTTTCGAGGCATTACTGTTCTTTATTGTACGTAAATGGATAAAATAATAAGTTTTATGTAACAGTAGCTTGAACTGTCTCGCACAACGTCTAAAATATTTTAAATGCTGAACCTATCTGATTGGGCTTTATATAGTACACTGCTTACGTCAGCTTCAGCAGCCGCCTGGCATTAGTATAACAGGCCTACACATGTATAGTACACTGCTGACGTCAACTTACTTCAGCAGCCGCATGGCATTAGTATTGCATTGCATCAGAAAATGATGCAATCAACTGTGGATGATGTGAGCATGATGGTATTATGCAATGTTACATCATTATTCCGGATGTTGCTGCAGTCCTACTGGAGAAATTTACACAGTGAAACATAGAAAATGAGGTATATGAATATCTTCAAAACGAGAGCCAATACAAATTTTTCACGGTTATATTCGTGTTCGGCACACCAAAATACTACAGATTAGGGCCTTTTCAAGTCAGTAATGATTTCACTGTTGACCAGTGTTATCAAAGAAAATGAAATGTGTATGTCCCCCGTCGGGTACCTTTTTGAGTAAGCCTTAGGACACCGACTGGGTAAGCTACACTTGTATAGATAATTTTAAACGGAGTAAGTAAAGCCAACATATGTCCTTATAATTCCAACCATATATTATTTTGTTAAATAACAAAACAAGGCCGATTGCTGAATTACGTACAACTCCTCAGTTAATGCAAGATACGTCTCTACCATATTAGTTCCTTTCTGTGATGTGTATTTTTCTACGCATCAGACAGTACAAATACACTTCAAGAAATATATAATTTTATATAATTTAACTAAACTGCAATTTGGAAGTTTGTCTAAGCTCAAAACCTGACCAATCACTTTAAATTATATCTTTTAATTAACTAATATATTCCACTCGAAAGCCTAAAAATTATAAAGGACACTGAGCCCTGATTTATATAACTCAGTCTTTATGATATCACTGGATTTAACGATTTGTGTCAATGTTATGTGCAAATGATTTTATTATGATACCTACAAGATGACAGCATGCACTTGAAAGTACAATGTCGCAAGCTTAGCATACAATTCAAATTATGTATGTTTGAACATATTTTATTCCTTGAAGAAAATCAATCAACTCGGCTTATATGTTCATCTGCACGCTACGAACAAATATATTGCATAGGATAAGTAGAGATTAAATATACATGTCCCACCTATCCAACAAAAAAATTAGAAAAAATTCAAAAGAGGCAAGAAATTAACATGGATTTTTGGACGTGTTTTACATAATTTAATCGTAATTATTATTCTAGAGAATATAAACAATATAAACGGAATTTTTCCGGTGTCTGAATGGTTACAAAAATGTATGAATAAGGTATGCAAATACACACACATTTTATAATATATATATATATATATATATATATATATATATATATATATATATATATATATATATATATATATATATATATATATATCTCATTTGAAGTCATATTAAATCGTAAAATGAAACGGTTTAAATAATTGTTCTGAACTTTCGCAAATTCTGCTTTAGAATCTTGACGTTCTTGTAATTTTTGTCTGACAGAATAACGAACTAGAAGATATTTTTAATTGTCTAGTCTCTAGTCGCCCTCGATCTAATCTGGCTGTGTGAAATTATATTATTGATATAATAATGATTCAATTTCTCACACATTACAGCAGTAGGGAATATGCAACCCAAATGAGTGTCCTGATGGATAAACAAAAACACGCATACAAATTTAGAAAAAAAACGTACGACAAAGATGAATTAACAAAATGAGCTAACCCAATTAGAGAAACTCTCCGTTTTGGTTAGAGGCTTCGGTTTTGCGTTATTACGCTTATATTATTCATTTTTTGTGTGGAGTTTTACTTTCATAAATGTACTTTAAAGTAAGCGGTCTGTTTACCCTCTCTGCTGCTCTAAGAGCTAAAAGAAGATTTCTTTCTCCTACATGTGAGTATAGACCAACAAAAACTATATAATCAATTACACTATGGCCAATGTACAATGAGAGGTATCTAACATATAGCAAGCACGTAAATAATACAACTTATTTTTGAAATAGGAATCGGTACAGACCAAGACAATTAAAGTGTCACGAGGCAGCATTGATACGTTTTTCAATATTTTTGTTTATGTCATCGACAAATGCAAGAATATGCCTGCCTTAATGGTGATTTGTATGTGATACAAGACTTAATACAGGATTTTTCAACGGGTTAATTATTGCCGGCAAGCACTTTGCGGAATTCATACCAGAGTTTCATCCAACAACAACAACAATAAGCAGACCGCTCAAAAATGCATATTCGCAGTCACCATTGGCGTTATATAATAAAGCTTTTCCCCGCACACCAACCCCACATTTGTTACAAGGTACAGGACCACCGCCGTTTCTCACACAATCAGCATGTATCCAACAATATACAATGACACATTACATGTAACAGTAAGTTGTCTTTCCCACGTGGAACCATTTGCATTGATTTTTTCCAATCATATTCATTACTATTTTATTGTTTCTAATTAGTTTCTGCATGTTTAAAAAAAGAGCAAACTATGAAACCACGGTGTTTACTTCGCACTTCGTGCCAGGGACAGATCTAGCAGAAAAGGATTTATCCCACATTATGTTTTTATACCTAGATGTATGGTAACCGTAAGTAGATTACTGGAAAATAAGTCATTTCAGAAGGATAAGTCCTTTTGTCAATCGGACCGCAAAATATCATTTTTTGATATTGGCCCCGCCTCGCTTGATACTTACCCGCTTATCAATTTTGAAGGTTAAAATTTGCTGTTATTGTTTCTCTTATTTATTTGCTTTGTTTCTTTGTTTAAATTAAAGAAATATATTTAACCTAGAGGAATATTAAGTCGTGTAATGAAAACAGCTACTGGACGAACTGATAAACGCATGGTATTTATGAATTTTATTTTATCTTGTAAGAAGTATGGCGTTATTTGTAGAAAAGATAGAACGAAAGGAGTAATCCCCAGGGTGTCTCCATTCATAATTACTAAGTTCCTATTAAAGACTCTATTCCGTGCATTCGCTTACACTAACATTACCATTACTCTTGCGCTTATTTATTTGGTTCTGAGATTACATTTACCTACTGCTGGTGCGGCACGGTGCTATTTTGCGGTCTTACCTGGTGATGGTCCAGGTAAGGCAGTCCGTTGTCGAGCTTGATAAGCTTTATCTTGCTTTACCATTCATTCGATCTATCACCAATATATATATATATATATATATATATATATATATATATATATATATATATATATATATATATATATATATATATATATATATATTAGCTTATTGTCCCATGAAATTGTGGGAAAACTGATTGGTACAGATAGCAACATAGAAATAGATAACATCGCTAAACAGCACCGTGCTGCTTGATTATTAGATGAGGATCCAAATAAAGCTCTGTGACATTTCAGGGGCAGGTAGGGGCTGCAATACAGCGGGACCAATGTCTTTTTAAAAAAGCTTTCTTATAATGAACTCAATATATTGATAATAGCGAAACACACATAAAAGAGAAACTACTGGGATAATAGTACCTGTGCTTATCTACAGAAATATGATTATTTCTGACATTTGCGAACTAAATGTCCTATAGGTCGTGACATTGGAGCACCAAGTATTGTTATCTTAGATGCGTGGAATATGGTTCCCATTATCAGTGTGAATTCAGTCAAAGGTATGAAGGTTTTCAATCTACATTGAGGTTCATATCACTTTTAATCTGCGTCGTTGTAACGCCAGCTCAGACAACATTTTTGAAACAAGACACTGTTATAGAGTTCTTATAGCGAAAGGTAGCATAATTGAAGAGAAACCAACAATAATACAGCACTTATCAAAGCAGAATTCAATTAGAACTGAATTATGTAACGATGAAGCTGCAACAGTCTGAGAGACGAATAGCAAAACTAGAAGCTAGTGTTTTGATAAGACGTCTGATGATTACACTGAAAATCGGAACGTTGAGTAGGATCCAATAGACAAACCTGCTAAGTCAAAATGTTACTAAAGCTATTACAGAAGAGCAAAATAACAGTCAAGCACCAGAACTTAAAGGTAGGCCTTCACATAAACCAGGTAAGGAGTATATATGGTTTGTCGGTTTAATCAATAACCGATTGTCTTCTTTGGAAAAGCTCAGTGTGTTATTGTCATGTGCGTAAGATATGTTGTTTTTTCTTTATCGAAAAAAAACATGCTTTCATTGGCTTCGGATTTAAGCTTATGAAACATTTCTTTCTGATTTAGAACATAATGTACACGCTGTATTCTTGAAACATACGATATCGTTGAAGAGATTATAACGTGAAGAGAAGTAAACATTCTTTTACTACTGGAATATTTTCCGGTGCGATAGATTTTAACGCAAAATTGTCCTGTTTACTTTGGGGTGGATGGAGCTGCATGGCGCTTTAAAATGCATATCACACATCACATGTCATCTCGTTTATCTTTGATCGTTCCAGGAATTTTGAGAAGAGAAGGTCAAGGAATTGCAACGAAACAGATTGGATTTTATGCAGTTATTGTAAACGATTTAACAAGCGTCCATCAGAATCAAATCGTCCGTTTCGATACAGTTTTGCACGACAAAGGCAATTGCTTTAATAAGCAAACTGGAATATTTACCTGTCCCTTGTCGGGCACATATGTGTTCTCAGTAAGCCTAATGACTGTGAATGGACACATCACATATGTACATCTAATTGTAAATGGAGAAATCAAAGGCAGCATCTTTGCTGATGGAGGCAGTTCTCATGATCAGGGCAGTATTTCAAGCATACTGCAATGTGAGGCTGGACAGAACGTTTGGATCAGCGTGTACGTCGGAACATACATATATGGTAATTATTACACGTCCTTCTCAGGTTTCCTTCTCTGGGGAGATGCAACAGGAAGTAGCTGAGAAGAGTAGCAGACACTACATACCAACAACAACAAAAATACATACCGGCAATAAATTTCAGGTCCATAGATTACTTGTTGAATAATTAAAACAAGACTGATGACTGACGACTTTAGAGATCATCTTTTAATCCTACATCACTTCTATGCCATATATGTATATCTGTTCATTGTTGTTATCTTTTGATGTATGTTACGATTTCATGATAATAAGCTATGTAAACGAAAAGGGAGAACCAATAAGTTTTGTCAAACTTATGAAATAATTTAGTATCAAAGTTATAAAATGAAAATTTAAAAGGAATATGCAGAATTATGAATTACATCTAAAATAATCCTAAAAAATGTAAATGAGCCAGAAGTAATCAAATGTTAAACACTTAATTCTAGATCCTCGAAAAATATAATATAATGGTCTGCCAACTGTCCTTCTGTATTACAATGGCATTGTTCAGATCTCCTTTTAATACATTCATAAATTCACAATGACCGAATAATATCTTAGTTCTATGAGTATTTTGTAATATCAATGAATAATCCGGAAAAAGTCTCCTCTCAGGTTATGTCTAAACACAACATTAAACATATCCGCAGACTGATGTTAATACAAAATCATATCAAATAATAATACGGATAAGGAATGTATTAATTGCTCAATTCTCGCTTAATATACATCGCCAAGAGTTAATTACGACTTTATGTCGCAATATAACTCCACGTGAGGAACCTTAGTACGTAATCTCGCATTTTCACAACAAATCCCACCTGACCTACATCATGTACAAACTTATACAAGATATAGATACACATAACATGCATCAGACAACACAAACACATAAACAAGCATTATATCGTGCATTTGATTAAACATAACTCTATACTTTGGAAATGTATGTAAACGTTTTAGCTATCACCTGAAATAAATGAAATCATTTAACACATTAATATATACCAGTTTGCTTCCTCACAATCTTAAAATGACTGAATGAGGTGTTTAGAAACTCAAAAAGGTATCCTTTGTAATAGTGTATGGCATCACAAACGCACGGCCACCTGATAAATAAATATAGTTAATTACAAAAAAACCTCCCTCCTGTTTCACTGCAAGATGCGATATCTGCCTTTGTCGCCTTCAGATATTCAAATCAAAACATTGCCATAGTCGTTATATTTAACAGATTGTTTCAATCATATATTCACTTACTTTATGATGATAGCATTGCCTGAATTGAGCGAGTTCACAAACTTAACGTGAAATTCGAATTATTGTCTGTTTGAACTTGTTTTATTTTTAATAAAACAAACCTGTCGGATTCGACATATATATTGAACTGAATAAAAAGAACAAATATGTTGCACATCTGTACACGATTGCAGAAAATCGAGAAAGAAAGAGAGAAATAGAACAGTGATGATTATAGTGATAATTTACAAATAAAAATACATATGTTAAATATACACCATGCAAACTTTACTCTGAGCTTGAAAAATGAAAGAAGATAAAACGGATGCTAATATTCTCCAAGTGTTACAAATTTGAAATTATTCTGTGCTTTCAAGCATAAAATCAATGGTTTAAAATTAAGAAAGGAAAACATACATTCATGCATGAGATCTACTGCATTGTGATACCCTGTTAAATTCAACATAAAAACGTCTTTTGTTTAATTACACTTAAATAATCACCCGCAAATTATATGTGTTCCAGAGTTAAAAGTAAAAGGTGTTTTGGGGCACATATGCAATAAAAGACCATATGCAGGCGTTCTCTAAAGGCATTATTGTCCTCATTCTAAATTTAACTGAAAAATATTTACGATATACTAATGGACGTGATAAATAGCTCCATATGCGTTTTATAATTCTTGTGCTGTTGTTACTATCTTAATTGAATCCCTTTTTTAATTGCACCTTTACAGTTGGCACCATGAACAGTTACAAACAAATATTAAAATAATAAACGTCCGTGAAGTATAAACAAGACGCCGGTTAAAATTGCACGTGCATAACAGTATTTCACAGTTATGTTTGGAAACTGTATATATATATATATATATATATATATATATATATATATATATATATATATATATATATATATATATATATATATATATATATATATTACATTCTATCATAGCCCCACTCCGAGCTTAATAGCTCAGGATCCTGAAAATATTTTGAAAAGGCTAATGCAAGTTTCTTTAGCATCCATCTGGTAATGTCAATGATTAAAACCTAATTTTTAATTATAAACAGAAATGAAACTGTGTCTATATCTTGCATGATTCTTGACTATGCCCGATATATACAATGCTCAATGTGTATGAGTGACCCTTTCTTAAATAGAAAAGCAATGGCACGTCTCGCAATATACCCGAGGTTAGCCCTAAAATTTGAGTAACCATTGTTATCCAGAAACAAAGAGCTAAGAGCTTTAGACAATTCGGAAACATGTCTATAGATTCCAATAGCATTATAAATATCAAACATGTCCATAGATTCCAGTAGCAATATAAATAACAAACATGTCCATAGATTCCAGTAGCAATAAAACAAGGAACTGTTTGAAATAATACCAACAAAAATGCTAAATGGTTTTATGAGAACAATTTACATTTTACACTAATGGTTTGGATCCGTCCTTTTCTTCTACAGCATCATCTGAAAATAAATATATATGCCCAATCATAACGCACATTCACCTTAATGTATGTGACCGAAAGAAACCTATCGGGAATAATACAGTCGTTGCTATTGTATATATGTGTACTTTATATATTATTCATTACAGGAGATTCAACATAGATGAATCATTCTTGGCAGAAATGCATGAACTCAGTATAGAAAATTCCTTAACTTAACTTGTGTAAATTATATCATATAGGTTTCATAATGCTTTTGACATTGGTTCTATTGAATTCTCCTCCCTCCCCCCATGTTCATGCGATTTTCAGCCTTATAAGGTTGTCCGATTACTACCTCCAACACAGCTGAGAAATGATGCATTTTATAACTAGTCGTAAAGCAGTAAGTGGCATTGTGCTACATAAAATAATATACTCAACGATTTGTAATAAAAACAAACCAGGAAAACGAGTTAGAATGGTAATAAACCTCTTGATTTCCGGGATTTTGAGATCTTGGTGTTACTGTCATAAAAATCATTTTTACTATACGCATCTCACTTTTCGACGGTATAAACACCGTTATTGCCATTAGTGCCCTTAAATCCGGAAATATACGACAATTACATATAAATTTAAGAAACAATTATTATAAAATACGCTTTGAGTAATGATTATCATATGAATTCCAGATAATATATTTTCAATTATATAACCTATTAGGGGCATTCGCACAAAGTCGAACACACAGCGTATATTTGTTTCAGGTATTACAGCACAAATTTTGTTCTCATACCACAAAGCGTGTATTTGCTTTAGATATTACTGTCCTGAATAAGTTCATTATAAATTTCCTTCATTTTCTGCATTTATAATGAAATCCAGTGCATTAATTAGAAGTTCGTATACGAAAAAGCATTAACCTGGACACAACATCTAAAATGTCGACATGGTTGATGTTGACTATTCTTTCTAAACTATTCTCATTTTAATTGAAATATTGCATTTTTTATGTAAGTAACATTTATGAAACAAAATAGATCACAAAAGTTACTTTGTCGTCTTTATTCTGTAAATGATTAAACAATTATGTTCTATTTAGACTTTTAAGGCTGCTTTCTTTTGAATGTAAAAAGCATTCTTTACTGGTTAGCAAATCACCAGGAAAATCAGGGACTACAACAAACTAATTTGCTTGAAACTACCATCATGGCTGTTTTGATCGAATTAGTGTACTGATTCAGCACTGTCAAGTCAAACAAGTAAGCTTTTTTGTTCTTTATTTCATTCTCCATTCTTAACTGATTTGTAAATACTGTGTTATTGAATATAATCATATACAGTGGATCTAATTAGTCAACCTTTCTTAGGCGTAGATAGTATTGGTGCATCGTCAGTGTTTGCACATGATGCTCAGTAGTATGAACTCGCCATCACTCGATTTCAATGACGCTGCTTGCAGACTGTTGGCATAGCCTGACATTACATTAAGCCCATCCAGAAAACAGAATCGGACAATGACCCGCCTACTTATAAACGAAATTGCAATTGGAACTTTAATGTTTAAAAAATACCTATAAACTCCTAGCGATTGACATATACTTTCAAACATTTATTTATATCAGAAAATTATTTTTAATAAATTTTAGACCCATCCGCTTAAGTTGTACAAATTCGAAATTGCATATGTAATATAGTGAAAGTTACAAAGGTGAACAATTCGCTCTAGTCCAATAGTCAAGTTTACTTTCTTCTTAAAAATATTTGACATGACATTCAAGCATGCAATGAAGTAGATGATGGCACAACCCATCCACGCTGATCTTTACCCTCAAACTGAATACTTCGCGAGGCTTTCAAACCAAGTTTTACAATTTAATAATGTAACTTTTTAAATCGAACATTGACAACAAGTTAGTTAAACTGCAATGGACACAAAAGTAGCACATTCATATATCAACATATTCATGGAGATGATCGAACAGAAACTTATCATCTAGGTACCGCATAGACCCTGCTGAAGCAGGTTCATAGAAACAAAATAGGAATGAAGGAAATACATTCAGTGTAATATATAGCCGTGAGTGGCGTACATGAATTGATAGTTGATTGCATATGTTTAGTGTCTTTATCCATAAAGTTTATACTTTTGGCAATTGTGATCAACATTTTGTACTGCCATTTACAACTTATTAAGATTTAATAAGTCAAAATGTTTTAAAAATATATGTTAAAATCCATTTTGATGATAATATGAATCAGCCATATAACGTAGACTACGGTGATCTCATCTGGGCAAAATAGTGCTATATAGCGGAAATCTTGCAAACATACTTTGTTACTGCCAGACAAATGCATATTAAATGTTCTGAGAGCAGATGACATTGCTGGGGATGTAGCTAGCCAATTCATTTGTAGAGGCTTAGCCATATAAGCAGGAAAGGTTGGTCAGAGTGAACTACCTCCTTTAGTACCAATGTGTAATAATTGTACACCTAGAATTTGTACTGTACTTTCCAGCAAAAATCACATCTCATTACGGCACTCAAAAGCGAAATGAATAAACATAACAATGCGTCCACGGCAAATATTATTTAATCCTGCATCTTTTAGAGAATTTCAATTAAAATAAGTATTGTTTTCCCCGCATTGTGATTCCAAACAATCTACGAAATAACTGAAACTTGTGTGCAGCTGCATCAAGGCAAGGTCCTCCAGTCACATGTACATCGTACGAAATTGACCCATCTTATGTTGATTGATTGATTACTTGGATTCATGTCGCGTACGCCTTAAAGGGCATATGCGACGGTCATCTTATATTCCCTTAACATTGCATTAACCATTTTATTATATACTCATTTTCTTATTCGACTTAATGCTCAATTATATAAAAAAATACAATTAAAGAAATAAAGTCATTGCATTTATCTTCTATTTCAAAATAAATACCTAAGCGCAGTCTCATCAATACACAACAACAAAATAAATGTGCACATAAGTCCACCAGCGATATTTGAACTTATTTGCGAGCTCGACATCGCTTTCAAAATGAAATGTCACTTTTGGTCTACTTAGAATTGAAATTTGGTTCCATATTGTGAATAAATGTGTACTGCAACAGTTTTCCAGTTGGTCTGGAATGAATTGATTTTTTGTCGAATCAACTCAGATTCACTGGACCTAGATTTATGTGCTTTTTTAATTACACACAATGTATGTGTCTGTGATTAGAGCAGGGATACGTGTTTTGCCTCAGCTGCAAGTGTGTTCTGTTATGGCCTTGAATGCTTGGAATCATAATGTGTGAAATATATGAACTCTTTCAATTCTAATTATCGAAAAGACGCTATGGAATAGAACCTTCATTTAATTTCGAGTACAGTAAGAATAACGTTATTGCACGTGGAACGTAGTATACTTTACAGTACAATTTAGAAATGTGTAATCAAGCTTTAGAACCCATTACATAGCTCATTTAATTCGGATTCGCAGAACTAAGAACGTAAATGTTGAGGAAATTCAAGATGCAAAAATCTAAGTATATTCTTGGTCATTCTTATTACTAGCTAAAGTAGACATGTTTATGCCAGGACATTTTCATGCTCCACGGCTATGTTAGGGAGGCCCATTGCCACGAGTAAAAACAGCATACAAAGCCCATTTCAGATTTAAAAATTTCTTTTATTTGATGAAGTTCTTTCAAATAGATAAAGTACTACAAACTATACAACATTCTAAAACTCATGTGAAAATATCACAGCGTTATCTGTTGTACATTTGTAGATAATTCTTCCTAAAAATGACATATTTCATTAAAAAACGAATCAAGAATATGCAAAATTTAGCTTTTTTGATATATTTATTGCTTTGTTAGAGCTTTTCACTTTATCCAAAGTCTATACATTTTTCTTAGTTTAATCTTGATATGCAGTACTATATATCTGAGCAAAGGGTACAACTCTGGTAACTTTACTTTTATTTACAAACGGTGTTAAAAATCTGAAAAATGATGAAATCTTTCAAAACAGGCAGCATTTTCTCATGTTCATCAACCAAAATATTTTACTAATTCTCTCACTTTTGTAGGTGATCTTTACACATTTTCATCTATGCACTCACTGCTAAAGAAAATACTACTTTCATGATGTACAGCATTGCAAACAAATACAAAAGATGGTCTTAAAAATGCTACATTAAGTATTTTTCGTTCTATCAAAAATTCAATGTCCAAGTGTCCATCACCAGAAAATAGGAAGACACTGTTAATCAGAGTAAACACTGTTTCAAAGTGATCTACAGCTTACCTAAATAATAAAACACCAAAAACATGTTTAACAAATATCTACATTTCCTATATAATTGACCGAAAAATGATTTCAGTTTTCTCAGAATTTTATGGGGAGATAATCCAAAAATATGGATCTAACTTTTCTTGTAATTTAATATTCTTTCTTTGAATAATATAAAACCATTATACTTATATTTCTTAACACAAGCATAAAAAGATGCATGTGCTAGTTCACTCAATTTAGAAAATGTATATTAAATAATGTACAATGCAGAATTTTGTGAAATAATTTACAATCTTGTATTTTTGAAAAGGTCATAAAATCTGATGATGCCAGTTACAATCTTAAACATATGCATATATATTCTCAAAATAATCCAAAGTTCCAGACGAAACAGGTGGATCAAGCGTAAGCAGACTTTCCAGAGACTGAAATGGCCAGTCTGGAATCGGATGATTCGTGTCTTCAAACCGAATATCACCTTCTAGAAACATTAGCTGTGCATACACATCTGAAAGACAATTTAGCTCTAAAATTAAATCAACTGTATGGAATTAGTAAATATAAATTTGTATCAAACATGTTTTAAACATTTGAGTTTTGTCGATAATTGAATTTATGAATGTCTGAAATTGATGTTGATATTCATATGTTTCTTCAGTTTCTAAAAGGCTTTAACATTATTTTAGCCATTTAAGAAAAAATTAGGGACTAGGTTGGGGACAAATGCCAAGTCCTTATAATTATTTTAACAGCAAATGCTCCAAATACAAGGAGATCTTCAATTTTCTTTATATTATACTCACTGAAAATTCATTAATAAACCAGTAATACTTATTAATACGTACTATTGCCATGAATTTAGATAAAAGCAGAGGGGTGGGGATCTGCAAAATGGCATCAAACTTTCAAATACTTAAATTAGTATATATGCCGGTTTTAAAACTATAAACTAATGAATAACTGATTATATTAATTAAATTGACAGTAAATATCATGATAAAAGAGCACAAAATAGAAGAACCAAAATAGAAGAACCTTCGTTCAGATTGATTATTCATGGTTATGTCACTTTATTGTGAAACATGTACTGGATTTTCCCGGTAAAGTCGCATCCCCAATTAAAGTTTAGAAACAACAACGTTATTATTAACATACTTTTTTAAGAGTTGTGCGAATTGTTTCCATTGAATGAATGCTGTATTACATACTCAGTGAAAATGTGTAACGCAACAAACTATTATCACTGATCTACCGTACACATGTGATGCGCCATAGCGGCCATTTTACTCGGGGCGCCCGATTATCTTGGAATCTTTAATTCGAAGTGCAGCATATTAATCCTTGCAAGAAACATGATTTGGGGCTCATTTAATGCAGAAAGAATAGTTTTATCTACCTGACAGCGCACTCCTTAAAATATCCAGAAATACTGGAGCAAAAAGAAAAAAACTACCCATTTCTTTGTTCTTGCTTGTACTTCGTAGTGCGAATACTGTGAGAAAGGTCATGACGTCAGCTATACGTTAAACTAAATTTTATTCGATAAAACTAACACACCTCCAAGCACAGAGCAAATCAAATTGTCCGTTGTTTAAGAAATGCGAAACATCAATACCGTGCATTAGCGGGTCACTGACCCGGCCGCAATGGACAGCCGTTGTGACTGAAAACAAAACAGCTGAGTACCTATTTAAAACTCGTCCTAATTACTTTATTTGTAAAGGGAAAATGATAAAATTTTCAAGAGATAAAGAATGGAAAGAAAGCAAGATAGTGGTATAATTTGTATTATTCTGATTCACGGGCAACCCACCGAAATTGAAGGTTATTTATTGGATTTCCACTGATCTGCCATTGATTACCTATTATGATATCCGTGGGCCTCTCTAGCTATGTTATGACCTGTATGGCATCTATGGCTAGGCTAAGTCCGAAACACTGCATCGAAAACGCTAACGCAGAAAATTGCAAAGCAGCTAATTTGTCACAATCCATTCATCCAGCGGAAAAAAGAAATATTGGTCGTCTTGGGTTATTATCTCTGACTTCTTTACTTCTCTACCAAAACCTTCAGTTGCATTGTTTCCCACGAATTTAGTACTTTGACTTATAAAATGATACGTATCTGATAAATATGTGATAGCCCTCACCGCAGTATGTTTTTCCCTGCTATGTTTGTATACTGGCCATTGAACCATTACACTGACGAAAATTTTGGAACATTTCTCCTATATAACTATTTAAATGATCAGAATATGAGTTTCAGTACTGCGTTTCTCGAGTTTGTTGTGGACATTGCAAATGTCTCGTAAATTCATTTGTTTATTTGCAAGTTTCATTCGTGAATCAGTAAACTCGTCCATATTGTTCGCTTCATCATCTCTACTTTCAAATATACGTGACAACTGCTTTCGTTCATTCATAAAAAATCTAACAAACTTAAACCTAATGACTACTACATAAGTAAACCTGATTTTTAACAAAGTAGTTCCTAATACACTATACTAACTTTAGGCACACGTGTCGTGCACATGCGTGCAATATCAAGGTGTTCTGTATCGTAGAATATTGCACGATTCTGACAATGTAAAGCTAACGGAAAAAGAATGTAAAAAGCACCTTCCGTATAATCACTGCATTCAAGTGCATTTGCTTAAGCCAAAGACTTTAGAAACAAAGGTCCTGGATATCAAGTGATATATTGTTACAGAAGAATGCAAGAGGAAACATGTTGACAAAGCCCAGGCAAAAACCAAGTCCTAGATGCATGTACTGTAAGATGCAAAATTAATACAAGCCAATGCATGCATTTTCTTCCGATGCACCAAAGCAACAATGGATCATCGGTAGACATTGGAACCTGTCTGCACTAAATGTTAAAGGCATATTCAAGGAGGTACCTTTTAGATGTTTACAAACAAATACAAAGTTCACTTTTTTAGCAACCCAGATGTATCCAAGATTTACCTCCGGACCGGCTATAATCACTCCCTCCTGTGGAAATATATGTGTGATAAGTTGCACATTTGTAGTAAGTATTACATGAGTAGTTAGATGGTGTAAAAGTCTGGCTAATCATACAGTTATTATCCACTTTCAAGCTAGTTAATGTTTTCGTCCACTTTAAACCACTCCCTTAGTGTAATTGGTTAGAGCGTACACCTCGGATATGGGAGGTCGCCGGTTCGAACCAAGGCCGAGTCATACCAAAGACTTATCCAAAATATCATATGCAGCTGCCTTTTCAATTTAAGTGCTTTGGGAACACTGGTTCAACGCTTTGTTTTCTTATATTGTTCAGGGCCATTGGGTCATCATTTTAAATAAACCATTTTCATCAACAGGAATTGACTGGTCCTACTATATTAGGAACAATGAGGAGCCAATGGTTTATGGTTTTCCAAACACTTTTACAGTGTGGGAATGTGGATGACATGGGGTTGTAGATGAAGTAAATAGCAGACAGTTGAACAAATTTTGAAAACCTGCTTAACCGGTTTAAAGTGGATGACAATTGGGTGATCTGTTTAAAGAGCCGATAGCCCCGTACGGGCTGTCACAAAGATTGCCCCTTCACGTCGGAACTTCTCTAAATTCATTATTGTAACTATTTTAAAAATATTGCTGATTGAATTTTGGGGTTAAAAGTACTAACCGAATGAAGAGTTTTTATCGATTATATTTAGATGCTGAAGTTTGTCTTCCTTCGCTTAAGCATGATTTGCAAGAATATATTTTTATTATGGGTTTCTTTGAGATTTTTTAAAACAAAATTGGTGCGTTTGGTCACTACCAAAAGCTTGAGAGTATATTTTCAAATCTATCTTTCAATATTGAAAGTTGGGGTTTAATTGTTTAATTCTGAAGGCATGAACTTGAAATATATATGTGACAAAACGGTGATATACGGAAGTGACATGCAATTATGTACAAAAAGTATAAACTTTCAGGTTGCATTGTCTGTTCTATACATTACCTAGAAATTCCCACTCTGAGGTCATAACCGGTCCTGGATAAATACATGCCCTTGTGGAAAATAAGTAGTTTCATCTTGCTTGGCTGCAACTCCACATGCAAAACATTAGAACGGGAAAGGTCTCTAAACAACACTTTTTTGATAATGACCTGGATAATAGAATGTGTCATATCAGTACTAAAAACATTTCCAATAATTTGCAACCATAACTTATTATATTTCTTTCATTTGTCGAACTGTCCTAAAAGCAAATCATTGTACGAATCATACCGAAGCAATACACAACAGGTCAGTTATTGAGATAATGTTATATGTGACTATTTACAGACATATAAATGTCGCTGTCATTTACGAACTATGTTTGCAATGGATCGTGACATTATACACAAGTTCAATTATCTTCGCATATCAGATGCGTCAAAGATAGTTTACATTTTCAGTGTGAATAAATTCACAACCAAGGTGTATAATGACAAGAAACACTATAATGAGGATTTCAGCTTTGATAATGTGCGTTTCTGTAATCTCAGATAAGACAACAGTTTGGGCCAAGACACCATGATAAAGTTCTTTTTGCTAAAAATTGCTTAACTGGAGACAAACCATCAAGAAAGCAGTAGTCATCGAAACAAAATGATATTAGAATAACGTACATAAAGAAGAAGCTCGAACAATCAGAGAGACGAATATCAGAACTAGAAGCTATTGTTTACGGTCTGAGGTCTGATGAACACAATGAAATTCTCTGCGAACAACCAACACATGAAACCAAAATGACCAAAATGAAGTCGTTCATTTTCAGGATAAACAAGAACGAGTACAGATGTGCAATATCCCGTTGACAGATATTATTCTGCGGGTTCCAGATGCGACCGAAGATAACTTAGTGGTGTTTGCTAAAAACGGTACAATTAAAAAATTGGAGGAATCAATCTTAACACTCGAGAGAGAGATTACTGGACGCATCAGAAAAATCGGAGATATTATGATTGGCGATCTCAATATGAGTAAAAATACAATTATTAATGTGAGAGAACCAAACTCAGACGATGATGTGGTAACAAAAAGATACCTAGAGAGCAAGAACAACCTGAACATAACTGAGATAATAATAAATCCATCAAAATCACGCTGAGGGTACCGGTATATACAGATTCTCAGTAATAGGTACTACGATATTTACAATATCTACCACAATTTCACCGCGTTATCCACTAAATGGACCCTCTGGATCTATATTAGTGATGCTGGAGCGAAACGAGAAGGAAACATTTGCTGTGGAACCCGAAGATTTTTTTTATAGATTTGTTGTATTATTGGTGTTTTGAATTAATCACTAAACTACCACCTACTTAAAATATAATGATCTCCCAAATGAACGTTCAACATTACAGATACAATCAAGGATGTGAGTGGCAAACCAAAGTGAAAACGATGGTTGACGAGTATGCAACAAAAGTAAAAAACTATCGCGGATATGTAGTTGTCGTTAATATAATTGTATATTCGGCATCCGCTGTTATCTCTGGAACAGGCGTATTGCTGTCAACAATAACAATGACAGCGCCAGCAATTGTAACAAGTTGTGTTACAGCTGCAACAACAATTGCAGGCATTCTTAATATCATCACAAAAAATATATACGTGCAGCAAAAATAAATTGCATGAGTATACAGTAAAGTTGCATGCAATGACGCTATCATACTCAAAATTATCTTCGTTGATATCATCAGAAATTAGCGACAGAATAATATCGGATACTGGGTTCACATAAATGATTATTATTTACAACGAGGTAATGACTATGTCAGAATCTAAGAATGATTTAGAAAAAAAAGGATTGAAAATCAGGGTTTTAACAATAATGTCGTCATCGCAATAATTACTTCAACAGATTATCGCTAATACAACACCGTTGAAAACAACGATGATATCAGCCATTTCAACCAATCCTGAGTTCAGCGATAACTTTCCAGGTGCAATTCCAGCGGAACAAATAGCACTTACGAGTATATCACAGCTGGCCAGATATTAGATCGAATTGATTCGGCGGGTTGCAAACAAATAATCCACTGGTATTTTCCATCAAAAATAAGCCAGATGGAACTCCAGACTGGAATGTTGTGAGTATACCAACGGGTAATTATCAAATCGAACAGATAAATAATGAATTCCAGCGCAGAATTAAACCTATCAAAAGAATCCAAAATAGCTATCACTGTTCACGAATCAACATTATCAGCCGCAATAGAAATAAATTCGCTAGATTATTCCGTAGATATATATCAATCGTTAATCCGAAGTGTGTTGGGATGGCCAGAGACAGCACATGTTATCAAGGACCACCATAACCAAAATGTATCGATTTCTCCACAGACAAGAACATATTTTCGAATCTCCCAGAATATTGAAAAATAAACCTTGGAAGTTTGATACAGATGCTCATGGGAGTTTTTATATTACTGATGAAACTACTAAAATATATTTACTTACTCATGATCCTAGTGAGGATAGTTGAGGCGCCACCGAATGATGACAAAAAGTATCTTTTATTACTACATTGCAAAATGATATTCGTGTTCTGCTGTATAAAAAGTAGTTTGCTCAGTTATTGAAAATAGATAAAAGGAAAAAAAACTCTATAGAGGACATGACTTAGCTCAGTGGTTGATAAAAAATGTGCTGAAAGAGTTAGATGATATTAGAAAGACTGAGCTAGTAAAATATAAACCTGATTTTAAGTCAGCAGTAAACTAAAACATTTGTGAAAAGCTGCTTGCTGGTGATCGAGTGCAGTATCACTGCCACATAATTGGCCAATATCGTGGAGCGACCCATGATAAATGCAACCTCCATTTTAACGCTCACTGCTTTGTTCTTGCTGTTTCATAATTTGAGCTGTTACGACGGCCACATTATTGTCAAAGCGCTTGGTTACGACGAGATAATACAAATGTTGGGCAATAGCAAAATATGCGCAATACCAGATAATTTTGAAAAAAATGTATGTCGTTCCGTTTAGTTAATCTTAGGTTCATCGACTCATTTGAGTTTACGTCCAGTTCGCTATACATCAGTTCGTGTGATGTATTCAGAAATCTGGAGAGTCATTTCGGCGAGGGAATATCGGCTAATCTTAAGAAAAAATGTATTAATTCTTATGCGTGTATCGACAGCTGGTAACGTTTTGATGAAGCTAAGTTCCCATCAAAGGAGAGTTTTACTCGAATTTGGCAAATGAGCACGTAAGAGATGATAAGTATAATTTTGCAAAAACAATTTGGAATAAATTTAACATAAACATTCTTGGTAAGTACCACTGCTTATATTTAACCACCGATGTTTTGCTGTTGGAAATTTCAGAGTCGTCTGCCAAAAGTAATATCTTGATTTGAGATATGGAGTTTTTAATTTAAATCTGTTTGTAAGATCATAGATCTTCTTTGAGATATGGAGTTTTGAATTTAAATCTGTTTGTAAGATCATAGATCTTCTTTGAGATATGGTGTTTTGAATTTAAATCTGTTTGTAGGATCATAGATCTTCATGTTCGTAGAGGATTTTGTAAAATCCGTTTCTGAGTCGAAATTGGTGTTATATAACTAATCATTTCTTGATTTAGTCAAAGGGGTATTATATAATATATCAACACGTGATAGTTTTGTATACAACAAAGAGATACTCGAAAGTGCCGTCAGAACAATATTGACACTTTCACACACAGAACAATTTAGTGTTAATATAATTATTGATGAATACGGCGATGAAAATTTTCGTTAACGCAGGAACAGTTAAATAAGCATCAGCGAGAACATATTTATAAAGATTGCGTACAATAGAGATCAAATTCTGAATTATGCACATTCTTGCATTGCATTTGATCAGCTTAACGAAATAATAGAAATATCATCCTCTTGACTTTCTCAAGGAACAAATAAATATTATAATCTGAATAGCAATACATATTACACTCGTTATTATTTGCTATTAACACTTTCATTCTCATAATCCATTACTACTTTCACTTTGTTTAGCTGTTAATGACAGTGCTTTCACAATCACTACGGTCACTGGTGACAGCACTTTCATTTTCACTTTCACAAGTAACAGAAAAACTTGTAGACAATCGTCTTACGCGTGTATTCACAATCTTTTTGTGTCGTATTCGTGAGATAATTCTGATCTATTTTTTTTCAATCGCGCGTGAGAGAGACACGAATTTTTCAACTCCTGTATCTATAACTGTCGCCAAGGTTTGGAACAGAGATTGCCGAATCAGCTTAATGAATCGGTATTGTGCTGGTAATGTATATATATCTTCAAAATTTCATTGTTGTAATGATTCAAAATTATAAATGAATTTTTGAGGATTAGGTTCATCAAATATTTTTATACCGTTATGTTGTAATTTTTTAATTGCAGAAATAAAAGCATAAATATTTTCGTAATTCATTATATAATAAATATATATTTAAAATAAAATAAGTATTTACACGTACAACACACGAGAACTCCTAGATTGTCAAACGTCATTCTGGCAAGTTCAAAAGGCGAAATATTTGGACAACACTAACTTAATTCTTTAGACAAGACAACCACCATGTGAACTCATAGATTGCCGAACGTAGTTCTAGCAAATTCAAAGGGCGATATTTACAATCTTAGATCTAAGGACGGCAAACTCCCATATGAACCCTTAGATCGCCAGACGACATTCTTGTAAGTCCGGAGGGTACATCACGTTGAATTTCTCTGTTTTACAATAGAGTTATGCTCTGAAGTAAGATATCTTTCATTGAATTTCTGTGAAAATACCAATTTGGTTATATTATTTGCAAATAAAATATTAATTTATTTATAATCGAATACTATTGTAAAATACAGGTGAGACAACATTTTAATCGCTTTATCTTTTACCCGTCACAGTTATCTCCTATCATCATGAATGTTTGTATCTAACACAATGGAAGATACTGAAATATTATTTTTTGTTCATATTTATTCTTAACGCCGATCTGGAAATATTATCTCAGACACATTGTACAGATCGCATTGAAAGATCAAAATATTTTCCAGTTGCATTCATTGATTAAAATATTATTACTTGACCAGTATGTACATTCATAGATTTAATCGCCCTCCTTGCAAATATCTTACATCTTCCATTATCTCCAAATTTAGAGTTCCGACTTTGGGAAACAGATCCTAAATTACACAAGGAATTATCGAGTTTCATGCCGTTGATATAATCAATAACCTGATCTTTATTTGACTAGTCTACGAAAACATTCGTAGACAAACCTATGACAAAAATATCTTTTTCTCCCAACATTAATTCTTAGATACCAATATTTTCAACAGTACCGACTGGTCTTTTTAGTCGACAGCTCCTAATTACACCATCACGTAAATTTTGATAATGGGATGACTCACAAAGTCATTTTGCTCCATTTGCGTCATAACATAATTTATCTAAATAATTATTTTTAAATCTTGTGAGATAGTCCTCAGCGTTTTTCATGACCTTGTCATTGACGGCGTTATTTTTTTTTTGATCATAATATCGTTTCAGCTCTCTTTATTTTGTACCACCACATTGCACACACAGCTGCGTTTCTCTTCTAACCCCAACACCACACTTCAAACACGGTCTTGGTCCCTCTTCGGCCGTTTTGTGTGTGAAGTCCACATAATTCGTTTGCTTTGTTACAGGGAGTTGTAACCTATCATTAGCCACTTACATTTACTCTTTGTGTGAATCATTATGTACATAATTTTATTTCAATTTAAATATATATTTGCCTTAATTGAGAGATTATTTACAATGGAACCTTCTGAAGCTAGATTATATCTTGACAGAATAAACCATGACTTGCGGAGGCGAGCCCTGGTTGATCCGACGGAAAATATGATCAAAAGTATTCGTGGCGTCACGAAAAAATTTCGCGACGATGGTGCAGCTCAAATGTGGTCAACATTCAGAATTATACGCGAAACCGACGGTGTTGTCGATGCTATAATGAATGACCAAAGAGCAGCGACGATTATTAATTATCTCTACAATCAAAGATATTTTTAGAATACAATTTATTCTAGCGGTAGATAACACGGGATACGATACTTGGATTATCCGTTACAAACGAGACCCTGTCCGTCTTCACACTGGAAATATTGTTGCGTTGAAGAAAAAATCCAAACCAGAAATGTTGACTGGTATTGATAAACCGTATTATGAATGAGCGTATAATGTGACTGCAGTATTTATGCAATATATCCGATAAATAATAAACCTAGCGTTCATGATATCAAACCTATGAAATTTTCCACGCTGAATTGTGAAGCCGAACGAGTAATGGAACATTTCACAAACGCGATAAGTGGAAGCGGTTTAACAGATCTAAGACGTAAAAATTAAAGGAGTAGGCAGAAATAGATAAAGATACCGGAGCTTCAATCAAAGACGTCGGTGAACTGGGAAAGAAATCGAGATTCCAAATAATCATAAAATAATAACCGAATAGGACTTGTAAGAATCGAAATATAAATCGAAAGGAGCTCCGATGAATATTATTGATCATAATGCGCATGTGTAAACTTCGGCTACAACAATATTTCCACGAAATCAAATTGTTACGTTCTATAACGGTCATATGTTTGATTTTATCAGAGATATCAGTAAAAGCGTTCCTCTATCCGTGTGGCTGATTCATAGTTCCGATGATGTAAACTATGATCAATTTGTAGGACATAATGGTCATACTTATCGTACAGAATCTCTCCAAGAAGAACTGAAACATCTTGCGTTGAAATATACCCATGACGATGCTGAACATATACCGAGTAATTGTTTAACCGTTCCATCAGTTGTTGCTCGTTTTACTCAGAAGGAAAATTCATAGGAACCAACCATTTGGAATTTCTTGAAGAAATACAACGCAGTTATGTTGAACACGGACACGGTGGATTATGGAATACCTTATACGATTATAAGGATGTTATTTCGGTCGATATTGTTTCATGTGATTCCGGACGTTTAATTGGAAAGTGAGAGTGTTCTGTATACTTTAAGAGATATGGACATCCAACAAACAAGATGACCAGAGAATCGATAAATGTACCCTTACCATATTTTGACCTAACTGGATTTGCATGTATTGAGTCATTCGAATTTGCCCCGAAACACTTTGATCCGATTATCGCTATTTGGTTTGGAAAACATTTTAGCGAACTCGGCTGGGTTCTAATAGTTTCATTACGATATATGCTTGATGTAGATATATTGATATTGTTGATTGTAAATGAAGCAATTAAATCATATAGTCCGCAGAAACAAGTTTGGTTACCACAACAAAAGAAATATTATGATAATGAAAATCCTGATATATCTGATTTTGAGGAATAAAATTTCAAATGATCTTCACAAGAATATAACTGGTAAATTTACCCAAGGAGGTTCGTATGATCATAAACAAAAATTATACAAGATAAATTATAGATGATGCTGCACACGATTTTATATTAACTAATTCAACGGAGAGAAACACATTTTTAAGTCGAAGTAATATTAATTTATCGGACGGAACTAAATTAGGTACAATTGTGAGATACACTGATGGTGAGTCACCGCAGTTTACTCATTTAACATCTTCAATGCTTGCGTATGTTACGATAAATTTATTATCGATGATAACTAGATTTGCTGATGCCGCTGTTAGAGTCGCCACAGATTCATTTTATATCAATAAAAAATACAGGATTGCTAAAACAACTACATATCGGCGATGATGCATGATGGGGCGAATAGAGAATAAAACAAGAAAATATACTTAGGTATTCTGAATCTAACGACGTTGAAATTAAGAATATTTATTACAAAAATAATCAAATATCAGAATTGTCATCTGTACCATCGGTATATAATCCTGCAACCAGACATAAGACTGCTTATCGTAATTGACCGGGCAGGTTCTGGTAAAACAACACGTGTGATCGAATTATTTCGTTTGATTGATATAATTGTGTTAACCCCTACACATAGACCCGCCAGAAAAATGAACGAACGAGGAATAAAATCTCATACTTATCGTAGCTCCTTTCAGTGGAGTGGGTGAAAAATATATTCCAAAGATTATTATCTGGGATGAAATAGGTACAGTATTGCTGGAGACATTACAATATTTCTTGATTGGTTGTTGACAAACAATACTGCTGTGATAATGTGTGGCGATCAAGGTCAACCGCCACCTTTTGTTGGATTGTCACCGCATGAATGGGTGAGGAATTTTGTTGATTATTATGAAAAAATAGATGATGATCATACAGCGCTTGATCCATAATTAAGATAGATTAATAAATTAATCAGACTACAACCAGAATAAATTCAGTGTGAAATAATGCGTGAGATCGCCCAGCAGATACTCGATGTCAAAATATCGACATTGAAATTCCTGGTTCCTTGACAGAGTAAAGGAAATAAAATCTTGTTTGAATGATATTGTTTTAGTTCCCGTCGGTGTTGCTGAGAGCGCATTAACAATGGACAAAACTCCATTTACGCTAGGATATGCTATAACGATCCATTCGTCACAAGGATTAACTATTTCGGATACTAATATTTAGATTGTTGATGATCGTATCGAATGGTCAAATTTAGTTTATATTGCAGTGTCCCGAGTCAGAAGAATATCTCACGCGGGGATGGTTATCATACATAGACTTCACATACAAAAATAATCAAAATACTGGCGACAACAACGATTAAATATTTTTTTTAAATTAATAGTTATAAGTTAGTTATAAACAGTGTGACAAAAATATAAGCGCGACTTTGATCTCGATGTTGAATTTATCATGACGCTGAAATAACAGCACACTAATTATTCTGCGAGTTGTAACACCGTAATGTTGTGGCAGTATTTAAATAATAATCCATGAAAGCTTACCGCAGATAGAATTAATAGTAGTCTTGGTCACACACGCAAAAATGTGCCAGAGAATGTTCAACCATTTACAGATTCAATATGTTATAGGGAACACCTTTTATCATGACGTTTAACGCGACGGGTGGGTATTGCGTATGTTTGTGTATGTGTGCGAGTGGGCATGCTCACAACAATCATTAATACATACCAATATAAAGCTCCCCCAATAAAAACAAAAACGGAGACGAAAACACTTAAAAGCGTGCAAATAAATTAAAAATTCTTTTGTTGCTTCCTAAGTAGGTACGCTTGAAAGATGTTGAAATAGATTACAGACTCATATGGGGTATATAACATATATATATACAGATTTTCCAAAATGGGTAAAAGATTAAAAAGCCTGCCTTAACATATAAAATAAAGCCAATTATTTTGTTTATTATTATCCTTTTGAAGCAACAGGTTCATTTAAAACGCATCACCAAGGGATAACTAATACAGACTTCAAGATCAAAATCTTGATTAATCTAAACGCTGGCTTAGTAAATGTCTAATACATATAGAGTCATTTCTAAATCCCAAGGTAAAATCAGCATCGGATTCAATATGGAAATCTTGCTAAATTTAAACATGTGCTTAGTAAATGTCTAATACATATATAGAGTCATTTCTAAATCCCAAGGTAAAATCAGCATCGGATTCAATATGAAAATCTTGCTAAATTTAAACATGTGCTTAGTAAATGTCGAATAAATATATAACATATTTAATACTTTCTAGATAAATGTAATATATCTGTACATGTATATACACCAGTAGATGAGTAAGAGGTCTGGACTGCTTTGCAGAAATTTATAATGTCAGTATACATTATATATAATGCCTGAAAACGGACCTGTCGTCAAACGAAAGAAAGGAAAACAAAAAGGAATACTAAAGTCACCTAATGGCGCTGTTTGTTTTATGTTGTGATTTTGAAAATATTATTGAGCCGATTAGGAAGTGCAACCAGAACAGACAAAGAGAATAAAAATCACCAAAATGTACACCATCAGTATCTTGCATTTACATGAAATCTGTTCTCCATGCTCACAGAAATACGAGCCTGTTGTGTACAGAGGAGCAAACTGTGTAACTAAATTTTAGGAACATTTATTTACAATAAAATTACAAACTGTATGGGAACTAAAGAGATTGGGATAAATGTGTAATGGCCCTGGACGTCTCCTTTCCTTACAACTATGGTCCTGTGCAAGGCTCTATACCTTGCATTGGCTGTGCACAAATTATTACTTTTGCGACAATTTATCTGGTTCTGAAAACATATGTACCTAGGATAAGGTAGGAATTACAATACAGCGGCAACATAACCTTTCTTAACAATATTGTCTTAAATCAAATCAAGGGGACGCTGGAGCCAAGTTTAGTTATCCTTGCACATTAGATGCGTCAAAGATAGTTGACATTTTCAATGTAAATTCAGTCACAAAGAAGAAATGATGATGAGAAACAATATAATGAGGATTACAGCTCTTTTACTATGCGTTCTTGTAATCCCAGTTCAGACAACAGTTTGGTGGCAAGAAACCGTGATAGAGTTCTTATTGCTAAAGGTTGCAGAATTGGAGAAGAACCAACAAGAATGCAGTAGTTATCAAAGCAAAATGCTACTGTAACTGAAAAATGCAAAAAAAACAAGCTCCAATAAACTGAGAAACGAATATCAGAACTAGAAGCTGTTGTATACGTTCTTAGGTCTGATGATTTCACAGAAAATCTTAGGTTTGCCATTTCAAACGACCCAGTAGATAAACATGCGAGTGAAAATGCTACTAAAAGTATTGCAGAAGAGCAAAAGATCCGTGATACACCAGAACTTAAAGGATTGGACTCACATGAACCAAATGAAAAGTACAAATGGTTGGTCAATCTGTCAAGGGACAATTTAGTTTTTACAAAATGTTTTATGTTTTCTTGTCTTGTGTGTAAGAAAGTGTTTTTTAAAAAGTAAAATCTGCTTTGATTAGCTTCGGATTTAAGCGTATGGTACATTTCTATACAATGTTATGATGTTATGCTGCCTGTAGCCCCGCACATCATAGGGCCGGGCCTGACATAATATATAATAATTGTAATCCATATGTAAGTTACTCAGCGCATGAGTAACGAATACCGGTTAAAGGCATGCCATGGCAGGCCAAGGGATATAACTCGGGAGTTTCTCTGTGCTGTCAAGAAAACCTCCGAAAGTTTAAAACGAAAAAGATAAACGACATTTATGCATTTGATCGACTACAATATGACACCCTGTGGGTTTCAGCAAAATATCTGGACTTTGTTTCAATACACTTAATTACTCTGTTTCATTTGTGGTGCTTTTAAAATCCGTCCATATATTGTTGAGACTTCTACATGTTCCATACATAAAAACGAAACGTGTTTCAAGACACATCAGAAACAAATGACTATACGCTATCTAACTGCATTACTCGTCCTAAATCTAAAGAGTAACTTTAAGAACACTTTTACGGAAGCCCATTAGCGCCAGGTGAAAAAAATAAAATTTGCGTTTTTATGAGATAGTATTGTATTATTACGAGATAGTATTGCGTTATTACGAGATAACATTGCGTAATTACGAGATAGGATTGCGTTATTACGAGATAATATTGCGTTATTACGAGATAGCACTGCGTTATTACGAGATAATATTGCGTAATTACTAGATAATATTGCGTTATTACGAGATAACATTGCGTAATTAGAGATAGGATTGCGTAATTACGAGATAACATTGCGTTATTAAGAGATAACATTGCGTTATTACGAGATAGTATTGCGTTATTTCGAGATAACATTGCGTAATTACGAGATAGTATTGCGTTATTACGAGATAGTATTGCGTTATTACGAGATAACATTGCATTATTACGAGATAGTATTGCGTAATTACGAGATAGCATTGCGTTATTACGAGATAGTACTGAGTTGTTACGAGATAGGACGGAGACTCATTTCTGATACATAGGATTTACTTCTAGACTGATTCATAGAACATGGTGGATATATTAGACATAGATACTTTGCTAAGATTCTATTTTAGATTAAATGTTTCACAAAATTATATATTAGAATTTTTAGCATATAATCATCAGATTGTAATAAGCAGACGTACAATGCAAAGAAAATTGAAGAATATTTGACTCTACAGGAAGAAAAATAAGACAGATCTCATTCAGGTCGCCGCATTTCTTCAGAAACAGATAAAGAAGTCTGGTTGTTCGCATGGATACAGATGGATGTACACAAAATGTTTTATTGAAGGTGTTGTTGTCGATCGTGAAAGTGTCAGAGTTCTGTTGCAAATTATTGATCCTGAAAGAGTCGAATTGCGGAAAAGCCGATGCTTTAGACGCCGTATGTATTTTAATCATGGGCCCAACTACACCTGGCATATAGATTCTAATGACAGACTAAAACCATACGGAATATTCATTAATGGATGCGTTGATGGATTTTCCCGACATATAATTTGGTTACAGGCTAGTGGCGAAGGAATGGCACGTAGTATTGACTATTATTTCATAGAAGCGGTTAAGTGTCGGAAAGGTTGTCCTCGAATAGTGTGCACTGACACAGGAGTAGAGAATACCGTCTTACACAAAATGCAGTCTTTCCTCAGGAGAAGTCATCAAGACAATCGTGCTGGTAACAATAGTGTTATATGTGGAGACAGCAGGGCAAATCAGCGTGTTGAATTTTGGTGGAGTGTCCTCAAGAAATAATGCCTACAATTCTGGATTGATCTATTCCTACAAAGGCAACAAGATGGTTACTTTAGCGGGGACTATCTGGATAAACATTTGTTACGATTTTACTTCCTGGAAATTATTCAAGTGAGTATTTGTTAACATACAAGTATTTTCAATATTGAAGTCGTACCGTATCGTATGCATGACTTAGTTAAGAAAAGTGGAATCGGAAAGAGACAGCTTGGCATTTTGCTTCTCCCAATAGGACCACGGTACTAATTTAGTTCCCATAGTAAACCTATGCAAACACCATTATATTAAAAGTTTAATAACTTTAAATTTCTGAGTGCTCATGGTCAAACCTATATTTATCAGTATAGATGAAACCTGGTTGTCAGCTTCGGTGTAGAGAAAAGGATATGAGCTGCGGCATTTTCTTGACATGCGTGTGTTTGGAACATGTGCTTTCAATTCCTCACCAAAGGGTCAGGTGCTAATTTCAGTAAGAGTGTTCAAAACTTAAGACTGTTAAAGAACTGAAATTCCATCAAAAAACAATCTCTCTATTTTTTTCATTTTCCACTAGAATAATCTCTCAGAAGATTCCTTTCATAAAATATAAATTACATTATTAACAAATGCTGGCCTGCCACACCCATACATACTCTATTTTATGTTCACCCATTTCCAGAATGGTTCCCATTTTCCATACATTTAGTACCGTGTGTATTTTACTCTTACATTTACGTGTACAAATCAGGATGAAAGCACACCATGCTTGTCACCTCTCTTCGGGTGAAAAATGTTAGATATGACAATTACACAGTTGTCGTTGCCTGAATTTCCCACGGCTTCTTGTTTTTCTTCTTCTCCTTGCGCATTAATCTAAAACTACTCTTTGGAACGTACTGAAGCTTTCAACAGTTAATACTGTGGGAGTTGTGAGTGCTATTCTTCATGAATGTCGAGTCCTATTCTCATACGAGGTTAAAGCAACCACTAATTTCTGTATAATGTTACAATATATTGTAAATTTGCATGAATTATGCTGTTATATTTGGATTATTTTGCATGTACCAGTTCACGTTCTTTCTGAACCATCTACAGTCATGACCCTGGGTTATTTTCCATAGTGTCTTCTTGTCCCTGGTCGTGGTCGTAACTAGAAAATCATCGAGATACCCACCATATAACTCCCGCCATATATATATATATATATATATATATATATATATATATATATATATATATATATATATATATATATATACACATTTTCTCAGCATGCGAAAATCCAATGTATATATGCATGAAGTCAGTACATGCTAACCTCTATTGGAATGTTTTCAGGGTCATGGATTTTCACCCATTGATTCTTACCCTCTTGTAAACGGCTACTGGGTCATTACTTCATACCACTGATTGACATACCCATGCTACATTTAATGGACACTTATGTAAAGAACGGCAACGTAATAACCAGAGGCAGAAATGGCAAGACATAGCTTTCCGAGGATCTATATTATTTATTTATTTATGAAAAATGCCTGCAAAAAAGTTTAAATGAAATTTGAGACGTTAAATATGAGTAACAATTTCATGTGCAATTTTATAAAATGTACAAAACTACCTTTAAATTTCTTCATGGTGAACAGTAAGGTAAAGAACTGACACGTACTTGAAAAAGAAAACAACATCAACAAAAAGCACGGTAGAGGAAAAATAAAATCTTGTCACAGGCAACCAATTAAATAACAGCATGCATTTTTAGTCAGTGTTTTTTCATTAACATAATTATATTTATTTATTTTTCTGAAATACAGCACTCTAAATGAAAACGACGGTATAGAGAAGATGATCTCACAAGATTATATCAACTCTTTTACAGGCTGAACTTAACGCCGCTGAAGTGTGGAACACGCACCGCATTCGAAGTAATCGGACTGCAGGACTACCTTGCGACAAGTCCGTATTGCTGTACACATTGCCACATCTCTATGGATTCGATAATTTGATCTGCCAGGTAGACAGTTTAGATACCGAAGTCTGTGAGGAAGAATGCCAAGAAAAGAATGACTTGCCTTGTGACGAGGATTTATACAAGTTGTGCCTGATTCTGATGGACGAGAATGACTGGAACCAGCCAGTAGATCCGTATGAAGCAGTAAATTTGTACCAGGAACTGAGATCATTTATATGAAAAACACTCTATAAGAACAACATCACTTATCAAATAAATTATTTGCGAACAACAAACGTTATTCAGTCTTGTATATCCCTTGTTTTGATCAAATTTATTATGGACTTTATTGTGCAAAGATGCACAAAATATCTTTATATGCAGTTACGGTCCTTTAAAGATGTATTTGAGATAAATTTACAGCATATTTCCGTAACAAATTTGATGTTAGACAAATTGTAGATCCACAGTGAATCGTGCAACCCTAATGTCAGTCGCCATTTCGAATTACCGGGTTTCATCGGCTGATAATCGGTACTTCCATCGATACTGAATGACCAATAAGTTACAGTTTCTTTCGTTGGAAACTTTACTTTGGATATTTTTGTCATGTTGTTCTTTTATTATTTGTCTGTCACATGTGAATATATCATGTGACTATTATCACGGTTCCTACAACACTCCGAATTACAAAATGGATAGAATGAGTCGGTGTGACATCAAGCACAAGAATAAGCAGTGTCTCCCTATGCAGTCAATACAGCGTTAAATAGATCTTGTCGTGGCGTCATAAGATCGCTGATTAAAACTTCCTTAATGTACATATAAAGGATCAGGACCCAACGGCATATTTCCCCTCGATGAATGTTGTATTCATGCGTAATATTCTTCTCACATATGGGGCCAAGTTAACTCAGTAGTGTAAAGTCTCAAATTTGAATCTGGCCTTGGCCAACCTAGGTCGGCTACTGCAAAACTCGTAGGCAAACAGTTTTAAATTCATACCCAACGTGGGCTAGCCAACTGAAATCAAGTTGGTTACTTATTCCTTATTCCTTGTTTCCCTATTCAATAAGGAATTTACTTATTCCCGACTCAAATATTTTCACATACATTTGAATACTTATTCCTTATTCACACCGAGTTTTTATATATTCGTTATTCCCAATTCAGTATGGTTACCACTTAGTTAATGCAGTTGAAAGCTATTTAGGGCATGCATTGATGTAATCCTAACCTGACTGTAGAAATGCGAGTGCTATATAAAGCTGAATATAGACAGATCACGGACAATATGTAGGAATGGTTTAGGATATTGATAGGAATACGTGTTTTGTAATTTGATTAAGATTAATTAGTTGTGTTAGGCATTTGGGTCATGTCTTGTGATGTATGACGCTAAGTATTATTATTTGGGTTCGAAAAGCTTACTAATGACTCAGGTAAAAGGGAAACTACAAAAAACCATACAAATGTGAAATTGGAGATTTCTCTTTTGTGGTCGTGATGTCCTTAGAGGAGAAATATGTGGGGTATTTACGAGCTTAAGAAGCCTTCAATTGACTTGAATATTGTCTTTAAGTCTTTGGAACTGAGGAACTTAGCATACTTGTAACCGATTTCCAGAAATTGGGGTTACATAAAGGAGAGTGGAGGGCGAATAAAGGTCATGCCGCAAGAAGATTATATCTTACTTATACAGTTTGGTCGTTAATTATCACCTTTAAAGAGATTTGACAAGGACCCTTCTTGACATGTTATCTATAGAAGATAGAGTAGGCACGAAAGAAGTCCTGAGGAATTTCGTTGAGCCGATTTCGAGAAATTAGCTAGATGACGAAGGTCTCGTACGACACATGTGGTAAGAAGATTATAACATAGACCCTTCTTTGACATTTTATCTCTAAGGGATAGAGGTACATCCAAGAAAAATTTCCTAACGAATTTTGTCGAGAGGAAATAGCGAAATAACGGACGCCCTATGGGTACCTGGTATTAACCCCCACCTCACCCTCGAAAAAACCCCAACAAAAGTAACAACAAGCAAATGTTAATAGATTGTATCGATAGTTTGTACTAACTGAACACCTGCTAAGAGGATATTGACTTAACGTTTCTTGCATAGTATCTAAATAGGTATACGTTCTAACAGTAGAAAAAGTTTTTTAAAAACTTCGTCGAGGCGATTTCGAGAAATCTACAGCTTGATGGAGGTCACGTAAGACACATGCCGTAAGAACATTACATCTTTATACAGTTTTGACATGGAACCTTCTTTGATATTTTATTTCTGGGGGGTAGAGTCAACTCTCGAAGGAAGTCCTGACGAATTTCGTATACAGCATACCGCGATATAAGGGGCGTTCGATGTGTATCGGGTATGAAAAACACGCAATGAATAATAGACTAAGTCAAGAGTTTGTACTAACTGAACCTCTGATTAGAGGGTTTTGATTTCAACGCCTGTTGGACAATACCTGGTTTGGCATCCATTCTTAAAGTAAATGTAAAAAAAGAAAATAAAAAAATACGTCGAGTCGATTTCGAGAAAGTCGCGGCCACATAAAGGTGGTCGGGTACAACACATTCCGCATGAAAATTGTATTCTAAGTATATATTTGGGCCTTTAGGTCCCTTCTTTATAGAGTTTGACATAGACCCTTCTTTGACATTTTATCTATAGGGGGATTGAGTCCATCGACGAAAGAAGTCATGAAGAATTTCTTCGAGAGGAAACAGGGAAATAAGGGACGCCAGATGGGTAGCGGGTATGAAAAATCAAATGTTAATAGCTTGTGTCAATAGTTTGTACTAACTGACCCCTTATTTAGTTGATTCTCATTTCAACGCCTCTCGTATAGTATCTAAATCGGTCCCCGTTGTAACAGCAGGAAAAGTTTGAAGAAAATTTCCCAAGCAATTTCGAGAAATTTGCTTCTGGAGAAAGGAGGTCGAGAACAACATATACCGTTGTACAGTTGGGCCATTATGTCCCTTCTACGTCCCCTCTTTAGAGTTTTGATATGGATCCTTCATTAATATTTTATCTCTAGGGGATAGAGTGCATATACGAATAAAGTCCTGACGAATTTCGTCATGTGTTAAGAGCGAAATAAGAGGTGTCAGACGGGTACCGGGTGTGAAAAACATTCAAATATTCACAGACTGTATTAATAGTTTGCACTAATGGAACCTCCGCTTAGAGGAATTTGATTTAAAAGCCTCTTAGACATTGTCTAGCTAGCGACCCGAAAATACAGAAAGAGTTGGTCGAACTAAATTTGAGAAATTCGTGACTAGATAATGGAGATCGAGAACAACTCATGCAGTAAGATTATATCTTACGTTACATTTGAGACACTACGTCACCTTTTCATTGAGTTTTGACATAGACATCTCTTTGATATTTTATATCTTGGGGATAGAGACCACCCACAAAGGAAGTCCTGATGAATTTCGTCGAGAGGAAACATGGAAATGTTGTTGTTGTTGTTGTTGTTGTTAGGTTTAACGCCATTTTTCAGCACACGATAGGCTATATATGGCGGCCAGTATTAATGGTGGAGGAAGAACCCGGGAAAACCCCAGAAAGAACCACCGACCCACGAGAAGCTACTGGCATGCTTTCTCACATACCTACATTGGCTGAATCTGAGACTCGAACCGGCGCAGACAGAGGTGAGATGGCAGTGATCCGTAACGGAGAACGCTTTAGACCACTCGGCCACTCGGGGCCCCCGGAAACATGGAAATAAGGTGAGTCCTATGGGTACTGGGTATGAAGTAAACATCAATTCTTAATATCTCTGTATCACTAGTTTGTACTAATTGAGTTTCTACGTCGAGAATTTCGAGAAATTCGTGGCTAGATGAAGGAGGTCGGGAACAATACATACCGTAAGAAGATTATATCTTACGAACACAATTGGGTCATTACGTCCCCTCTTTAGGGTTTTGACAGGGACCTTCTATAATTATATCTCTAGGGGATATAGTACATCTACGAAGGAAGCCCTGACGAATTTGTTGAGGGGAGTCAGCGATATAAGGTGGAGTAGGCTATATGAACCGTGTATGAAAAATCGCAAAATTAATTGATTGTATCAATAGTCTAACAATTGTACTCCAGTTTAGAGGATTTTGATTTCAACGTTTCTTGTACAGTATCTAAACAGGGACCCGGCCTAACAGTCTGAAATGTTTGAAGAAAAGTGGTCGGGCTGATTTCGAGATTTCGTGGCTAGAGACAGGAGTTCGAGTAATTGGTTGTCTCTAGAGGATAAAGTCCACCAAAGTGATCTGTTCCCACGAATACAAACTATTGATACAGTTTATTAACGTCTGCGTGTTTTTTCATACCCGTTAGCCTCTAAGGCGCCACTTATTTTGCTGTTTACGCCACAACTTCAGAACTGCACTTATTCCATTTCCGAAACGTATCGGTAATTTTTCACGCCTTGAAAATATACAACTCATACACTCTAAACAGGGAACTATATTACCTGCGCTACCTCAGGTCAGTCAAATCATGCTTTTAAGCCTCATTTCGCCTATAACCTTACACCGTATCTACCATTATAACAACAACACAAGACGTCTTCAGACAACGGAACCGTCCCTTCTGAATTACTCTTTTGTACAATTTACCAGTCACTCCTCGCGAATACTGCACATGCACTCACATAATCGTTACATACAGTTAGGTTTTAATCTGGACTACGTATCTCAGGGACACTTATGGGACTCTGAACTGAACTCACAATACAATTAAACCATGCCATCCTGGAATCTCAACAACACTGCAGTCTGTGACGTTTTCCTCTAGCAAATGGCTAATTAGTCGGACTGAGGACACATACTTCCCAAAATCAACCAAGTGATCACTTAAATCTATGAATTTCTTAAAATGGAGAGCTATATGCAAATGGATGATACTCCAAATGTATTACATTATCAAAGATGGGTCTATTTAAAAACTGTATAAAGAGGGGACGTATTAACTCAAATGTAAACGTAATATAAAGTCTTACGTCATGTGTTGTGATCGACTAACTTTATCTAGCCCAGAATTTCTCGAAATTGGCTCGACGTGTTTTCTTCCACTTTTTCTTTCTGTTATTTAGATAATATCCAAGAGTCGCTGTAATCAAATCCTCTTAGTAGAGGTTCAATTAGTGCAAAACGTTTGATACAATCTCTGAACATTTTAGGGTTTTTCATACCCGGCACCCATCGTTGTTTCCTATCGACGACATTCGTCAAGACTACCTTCGTGGGTGGACTCTGTCGCACAGAGATCAAATATCAAAGAAGGTCCATTGTCAGAACTCTCTAAAGAGGAGACGTAGAGGCCCAACTATATACGTACGGTATAATATTCTGATCGCATGTGTTGTGCTCGACCTCTTTCATCTAACCGCGAATTCGTCGAAATCGTCTTGACTAATTTTCTTGTAAGGTTTCATACTGTTGATATTGGCTACTCTTTACCGACTGTCAAGCAGGCGTTGAAATCCAAATTCTCAGAGTAAGGGTTCAAGCATCGCAAAGTTTGGCTGCAATCTGTTCATAGATTATAACGGTTTTAAATACTGCTGGTATCCATAAAGACCCTCTAAGTTTTCCGCTTGCGTTAGACAAACACTGTCAAAAATACTTTGGGAGTCAAATAGATCACTGTTTAGAAGATATCGTACAATAATAACTGCCAAGATCATTTTAGTGGTGAACTGTAAGAACCAGATATGGACTGAAGAGGTAATCTGCTAATGAACTTTGTTACAACTATCATTTATTAATCTCCAGATTGCAAGAAATCGGGTCCATGAATTTTCTTTAAACTTGTCCTACAGTTGGGAGATATCCCTAACAGATATTCTCCGAGGGGCTTTGAAATCGATATATTCTAGTTAGGGGTTCAATAATTACAATCTATTAATCGATCCAAATTGTGCGTCTTTTCATACCCGGTGCCCATAGGTTGTCCCTTTTTTCGCTGACTCCTCTCGATGAGATTCATCAGGACTTCTTTTGTGGCTCGACACTACCACCTACAGATAAAATGTCAGTGAAAAGTCCATGTCAAAAATATTTAAAGACGAGACGTATTGGCCCATTTGTATAAGAAAGATACTATCTTCTTGCCGCATATGTTGTACTCGCCCCCCCCCCCCTTGTGTGACTCCAAATTCTGGAAATCAGTTAAACAAATTCTTTTTCATGACTTTGGCTTATGTAGGAACAGATTCCTGAATAGAAACTGTCCATCATCAGTTGCAATCAACATCGTTTAGGGTTTAAATTGCACTAAGTATTATTAGATTTGACTCACACTCAGCGTGTTTCATACGCTTATCCGTATGCTTGTTTACCGGTTCCAAGGACTTCAAGACAACAGTCAATGCCAGCCGAAGGCTTCCTTAACCCGTAGATACTTTAAATAATTCTTCTCTAATCACATTATGACCACATAACAGAAATCTCCAATTTCACATTTGCATGTTTTTTTTTTTTGTTGTGGTTTCATGTTTACTTGAGTCATTAGTAAGCTTTTCTAACACAAATACTAATATTTCAAGCCATACACAACAGGACGTGACCCCAGCATCTAACACAACTAATTAATCCTATCTCAAATTACCAGTTATGTATACCCAGCAGTATTCTAACCTCTTCCTCCACATAGTCAGTGATTTGTCTCTAGTCAGCTTTATATAGCTGGCACCAAAGAACACTCTTATTTCTCTAACTGGGTTAGAATAACACCAATGCATGCCCTGAAGGACTTTTAATCTTCAGTAAGTAAGTTATAACCAAGTACTTATGGAACTGTGAATAAAGAATGAATACTCAACTGTATGTGAATAAGGAATCAGTAACCAAATGTATGTAGAAATAGTTGAATCGGGAATAAGTAACTGGTTACTTATTCCTTATTCAATCGGTAACTGGTTACTTATTCCTTATTCAATCGGGAATAAGAAATAAGTAACCAACTTGATGTCAATGGCTAGCCAATATAAGCTTTTGTTGCAAGTTCTTGGTAAATACACTTCACTATTGTCAATATTCTATAAAAAGTTCTATAGTGTGTAAATGTTATACAAATTTGTCCGAAATTAGTTCCAAAATATGACCTCCAGAGTAGTTGTAGTTAAAAGCGATTCTTGTGAGGGGGTCCCTTCCCCGAACTCAGGGCCATACCGTAATCTCGTGTCTTGTTCCAGTCTTTAGACCATCGCCAACTCCGTGATCATTGCACAACTGCCACTATTCTTCCGCTAAAAGAATGCTCCAAAGATAATGAGCATATTTCATTTAATTCTTCGCTTCTTTATTTAATAACTAGTAAGGGTCATGGTAAAGGGAAAAATATCCTTCGGAACTCGAAACAGTGGGGGTCAACCAAATCATTGTGACCCTGTACGTCGGCTATTAAAATGATTTTGTAGCAGAAAGTTAATTTAAACGCTCTTAGAAAAGCGCTGTAACTGTAACTACTACAAATCAAAATCTAAATTATAGACATTTCAGAATTGTAGGTTAAATTGGAATTGGGGATGCATTTTCTGACAGTTGTATATATTCAAACTTAAATTTAAAGATAAGCATATGGTTATGTGAACAAATAAGCAACATCAGTGATAATCTGCACTGGGGTGAAGCAAATGAAGGCTCGTACAGGTTGTAAGAGTTTTTTAAAATAAATTTCTGCCGTTTCTTTTCTTCTATAACGCTACCTTTTAAAGTTTATAAATACCTTAGAAGTTTGACAGATTTTAACAGTGAATGATGATAGAATTCAAATTGTTCATTAGAGTTGTCATAATTTGCAGCTTGCGCCTTTATCGGACAATCTAGGCTAAACTAACAACGTCAATTTGAAGTCGCAAAATAAGAACAAATCGGAAACAAAATTGAAAACTCGATGCTATAAAGGACTACAGTTCTGGCGTTTGCACTGTAATTTGCAAAGTTGGTCAAAATATATTTCCAAAGTATTAGAGCTCTTCATATAAATTGTGAATAATGAAATGGTCTCTTAGAGCAGTAACTCATCTGGTACAGTATCTGACTTGTAATCCAGGGCATGCAGGCTCGATACAAGCCCAAGTCAGCCCGGGCCCGTAACTTGGGTGTATCCTTCTTCCGTTTGCTCTGGTACGATTTAATTTTAACGTGTTCACGTGCAGTAAAAGACTCACAAACACACAGACGTACACAACAAAAACAAATTCATGTCTTTCTGTCCATGGCAGAGGTGTATCAGGTTTCCGTGGTATAATTATTAAGAGAGCCACTTCAGAGCGCTGTCATATAACTGGATTACGTACACTTCATAGATAAAGACACCAAAAACCAAGCCATACTACTGGTCGACAAATAAGGTGTCGTTCTAAACAAACGATATAGCTGACATAGCACAGTATTTCAAGCACTTTACAAGGGATTTATACATGCGTTGGTCTCGTACAATAATCTTTCAGGCTTTACATAGTTATGAAGAGGAACTGGTTGTTTCAAATAGTTATGGGAAGAGGGTGGTTGCTATATATTGTATTAGACCCACATATCAGCTACATCAATGACAAAACACGCAACCATTTTTCCCTGGGATTTGTCACAGCTGAGGAGGTCCTTGACTTTTCAAAAGAGTATTGGTTATATCAAAACTTGGTCATTTTTATTCAAAGAATTTTACCCATTTTAATCTTTAATTTTGTTTTCGTTGACCTTTTTTTTAAAAAAATACTTCTACTCCTAGTGCTCAGCGTTTCAGCCCGAACATGTGTAAAATGGTGTAAACTCGAGCTACGATGCATTTCCTTCACACCGTGGAATAAGGAAATCACTAGATATACATGACCAAGGCAACATAACCATCGTCATCATCAGAGAGAGAGAGAGAGAGAGAGAGAGAAGTAATATATGCTTAGCACAATTTGTTCTAAATATACATGACATTTTCTACAGCAATACTGTTGTTAAAGTAGTTTAGCGGTCAGATAATAGGTCTGCAAGCGGGCGTTCTAACAAGTGGATGAATATAAGTTTCGCTTAATGGCCAGAATCATTGGGTTATTTTATACATAAAGCCAGACAAAGCTATAAAAATTATTTATTGGAATCCTTAAACATTGAGAGCAAAAAGTCAAATTTTTAAAGCAAAATATAAAAAATAAACAAATAACAAAAATATTGAGAGAAATGAAAGCGATTTTTAAGCAACTGCACTATATATTGAAAAGAGGCAATATTTCTTTTCTATGATGAGTGGATCACCAAACGGTTAATTCGAATGTCGGTAACATAGCTCGAAATGAATGACATTCCATTTTCATATTTCATAAGCACAGATATTTGTCCCTTGTCCCTTACAGAAAAACAGGTATAACGGTATGCATCCAATTTACCTGCTGAGTATGCACGAGATCAGTCTTACAAAGCAAGGGAAACAAAATGATGCATTTGATTAACTAATTTGTCATTGGTGTTTACCCTTGTGATTATTTCAACTAATAGGTCGGGTAATTCTTGTGCAGTTTAATTCTAGCTACTATTGCTACGCACTGACAGCAGCCCTGAAACTAGTGGTTGGGCCGGTTGGCCTATGGTGACCCATTAATTGTTATTATAAAGCTACAATCAATTTAACTCACTGACCCTGCGCGCCACATTTACGCCTCCTGAAGTTGTACCTTACTTCTGAGCTCGGTACCGTCAAAATCTTTAAGAAACGCCAAAAGTGGGTAGTACGACAGAAAAGTAAAAGTAGCTCTCTAATGATACTAAATGATCTACGAACATTATAAAATACAGAAAAAAACTTATTTTTGACACACGATTGTTTCACGCCAGAAATTACATATTTCTGTAATCCGTGTTTGTTTCCGTTACTTTGCCTCTCTGGCCTGAGATCTTAACCCCCATTTTCTACAGTAATACTGTTATTAAAGTGGTTTAGCGCTATTGATACGGTCAGAGAATAGGTCTGCAAGCGGGCGTTCTAACAAGTGGATGAATATAAGTTTCGCTCTGTTGATAATGCAGTGCTAAAATAAGTACTATTTTCCTTGCAAGCTACATGAATTATATTACCTATTATTACTCTACAAATAGTATTAACTTCTGAACGAGTGTAGTTGTTCACATCTGAAACATGAAAAATGGAAAGAATGTTGGCATATGTTTATGTTACTTACACGTATGGTGCCTGAAATTTCTTTGAATATTGTACTTCTGGAAATTGAAAATGATCAAATTACACTAGCTTTGGCATTTAATGAAATAAGGAAACTGAATTTTGTCAGACTAGACAATATCATCTTCTTAAAGTGTAATTAATGAATTACCAAATACATAACATGTTTTTTTTTTAAAAAATCGGTTATTTACGAGTTGCACATCAGTATGGCCAAGCTGTATTTTCTATAGCCCGTCAATCATACACCAAAATAATGGGAATTAAAAGTTCTTATAACAGTACCTAAGATATGCAAGGTCATTTTAAATAGCCAATATAACCAGTGAGGAAAATCGGGGAAATTCTTTTTCTTTAAAAATCTAACCCTATGCAAAATATGAAACTGTAAAGCACCAAAAAGCTGACCGGTCAGAAATGCATACGCGAGCATTTACAAAAAAGTCCAAAACGTGCGTTCGAAATAGCCAGCTAAAACCAACGTCTTTTTATACACCCAGGCATCCGGCTAAATAAAAATCACTAGGAAGCAGATGTATCTAACGTATTCTGCAGTAACTCCAAACACGCGTTTCTTACGCCAATTTCAGGCGAAAATGAGAATGAAAAGAATCCCATGGGGTTAACGAGTTAAGCATTGATATAGCTGACATTTAATGAATATGTATAGGTGATTATTATCTGCTGTTATGAAAATACGGCGTTTGGATAAAACCTATAGCATTCCTACCATGTAATACACCTGCCCTGTTATTTATCTTTTTTTGGGTCGACCAAAACCAACATAAATATCAAGGTAGACATCTTGCATTGTAGGACTACAGTTTGAGAAGCTGAAAAAGTGAAAGGAAAGTCAGTCTTAATTTAAAAAACATGAATAAAATAACTAATAATTACAACTGATAAAATTCAGTGGGCATTTGTTGACTTAAACTTAATCAACATTCAGCTGATTAGGTTTACATAAAGGTTCGAGACTTTCACAAATCATATGAAATCATTAGATAAAAACATTTATGTATACTGAAACCATGACTTAGAAACATGCCAATCTTCGAAAATATATTTATAATCATCCCACCCAAATAAATTGGTGCATCAGTGTTAGTATAACCAGATTTGTGTAAAAAGTAGTTTCCATTGAAATTTAGACTGAAAAAAGTCATGTTTATTCTATGGTAAGTAAAAAATAAATGAACTGCATCTTATTTCTGTTGATAATGCAGTGCTAAAATAAGTACTATTTTCCTTGCAAGCTACATGAATTACATAAAGCTTTTAATAAAAATCCAAATCAAGCACAGTATTTGACTCTTGGTCAATATTACTGGGATCCACTTATCTTTAATCTCAATGGATCACCAGAAACAAATCACAAATAGTACTTCTTGCCAGCAACGACTGTTGTTTAAGTCCTCATAACTTCTTACTTGTAGATAACGAGACAAGGCACTTCACTTGCCTTGGCTTTAAAACTTAGTTGTGTTGCTGAGCCACAAAAGACCAAACCAAACCCACTGGGGATAGTATTAGTTGCTTACAAATTACCTAAACATCATATATGTTCTATATGATAATAGTAGTATTATATAGTACGTGTATAATTGTTAGGTAAACTGTCGGCAATGATACAAGCACCTGTGCTTAATTGCCCATCTAGTATTGATCCAAAAAGGTAATCAAGAACTATCTCCCTTTCAAATACTTAATCATCTAATTGATGCTGGCCAGACAAATGAATACATGGACAATGTGAATACAAAGTTTCACCTTTTGCGACATTAATCATAGGTGAGATGAAAACGACAAAGAATTGAAACAAATGCAAATAACAGTACACAACTTACTCAAGAGTTTCTGTCTCACTATTTCAACACAACCTCTTCGAAGAAAAATAATATGGAATGTTATGATATTCAAGCATGTATAGTCATTATGCAACTTTTACAATTGCAGTCAGAGTGTGGTACATGTACAATATATAAATTTAAATATGGATAGAAACAGATACTCAGTTCAAGACCTCCCGTGCAATAAGAGTTCTGACATTACATTAAGTAAAGTTTGCTATAAATGAGAAATTCATGTGAATATAAATCATAATGAAATGTGCTATTGCCGATGTTGGTGTACTGCATATAAATAAAATTGCTTGTGAAAGATAGATGATTGCAATTAACAGGAAAAGCCAGGCAAAAGACAGGATATATGCATATCAGAAGTCGAGTTTGTAGGTGAAACATTGCCCTCTACCAGAAAAACTACAAATGCCTAAACAGAAATCCAAAAATGTAGAACAAAGTCAAAATGTCGAACATAATTGCAGCATGTCTGTAAAGCATGTACACTGATTCAGATATATCTATAGTCAAACCAGAAATGGGTTCATGGAATATCCATGCTGCAACGCACTGCTTAATTTGACCTAAACACAAACACATAACCAAATATGTGACAAAAAGATGGCTGGAAGGACAGGTGTAGCCTTTCTTATGGTATGAACAGTATCATATAACTTTTTCCAAAAGTGTTGAAAATCTGCATCAGGTAAAATTTAACCAGTTTTATTTTAATACAAGATTTTGCCAAATGCAACAAGTAACTATTTCATACATTACTATTTAGTCATGTGGGATATTAGAAGAGAATTAAAAACAAGATATGTAATGTATGCCAAGCATCTGATAAAATGTAAGTTTCAAAACGAAAATAACAACACATTAAATTAAATAAAGAAGAAAACTAATTTTCCAACTAGGATAACATTTTATGGTCTAGGCATGCCCTGTCTAATTGCGTCATGTACCATAAAATAAAACCAAATGAAATCTGAAATTTTATGAAAAAAAATTCCTCTCTACTACTATATGATGATTGGCACATATTCACATACATTCTGATATTAACCATTTGATGAAGTTAAACAATGCTTTAGGAGACCACCTGTAATTTAAGAAAATTTCCTTAATATTCAGTGGTCAGTTTGTTGTAACCTCTGCAATGAATTGATCTATCTTGTGTGATTAGTTTTCGATACCAGAAGGGATGGTCTATAAGATGGAGACAGACCTTTCCTGTGTACTTCTTAAAACCTCACACTTAAACAATTTCACTCAAAGAGAAAAATATACATCACTAACAATTTTTTAAAAAATCATCAATACATTTTTGTATACAACGCACTAAAATGAAAAACAGTTTATAAAAATGATATCTAATTTTACATAAAAGACAAGCTAAATGAAATGAATATCATAATCAGAAAATGACTGAACAATTTTGGTACCTTTCTTATTCCTCAAAAAATCTCTTTACATAAAAACTATTGAACAGGTTTTGCAGCAGATATACTGTAACTGCAACACGCTTTCAATTGTCTTGTGAATACAAATCATTATAGGGAATCGTCACAATTATAGCAAATCTCGAGGCAAAGTATCAAAAATGATGCACGTATTTAATTAAAATGTTATGAAATTGTTGCTACTTTTATTATTGTTAGTCTATCATCAGTTTAAGTCAGTTCTGTTTGTACACTAATGAATGGCAGTGTTGCCAGATGCTGTATGATACTGCAATAAATGTATATTTATGCCAGAGTAAATTCTGAAAATATTTTGATAGAATTTCTAAGGAAATTATTTGCTATGTTACATGTATTGATACAGAAGGTTTTGTACTGTTAAAATGTTCAAAGCAGGAGAAGTTATCAGACAGGCAATGCATAACAGATCCAGAACTAGGACACATGACCAGAATAATATATACAAACCATTGCCATAAACTCAGCAGACATATGACCAGGAAAGCTAAACATGAATTTAATATGGTCATATTCATAGTATTGATAAAGTGTACTTACAATGGCGTGAAATATATTCATTATGAAAACATCTTACTTGATAGAACTGCTTCCTAAGAAGAACCTCCTAATTTATGTCAAAACATACAAGTACATGAGACAGATATATATTTCCATGTTTGAATTCTTCACAACATATTAACATAAATAATATGCATAACTGTTACTGATATTGTTTCTATGACTAGATCTACACAATTTCCATTACCCAAACATTTCTTCTTAATATTTCCATGAACTGACTACGGAAGTCTGGATAGCTTTGGTAGTCTTCTGGCAATTCAACAACACCACTACAAGTATGGGCTACAGGGCGACTTGACAGTCCTTCTAAATGAACAAATGTTACCTCAATCTTACTAGTACATATAATGTCTGAACCTGTCATACAGCGAAGGAATGTTCCAAGCATATTTGCTTCTAGCTCCTTCACAAACTTACACTGGTACGTTGATACTGTCTTCTGACTTTCGGTCATGTTGGAAGGAAAACTGATCATACTGATAACCCTCTTAGATGTTGGTTTGCATTTTTCATGTATTTTGTTTAGCTCTGCAGATGTCAAACCCATCTTCATGTGGTGATGTGCCCAAGTGTCAATAACAAACATTGGTTCCTGGATCAACTCTTTTTCGGTAATTTCCATAATTGTTTGATGGATGTTTTCCTTTTTGGGAATTCTTATTCCTTTGTGGTCTTCTAATACTTCAATCACATCATCTGTGTCAACTTGTTCAAAATCTTGCAATGCCTTTGTTAAAATGTCTCTCTCACTGTCATTTACAAAGTTTAGAAAGTCCTCCAGAAGATATTGTTGTGTCTGCCATGTGACCCGTGTTCCATACACTGCCTGGTTGATAAATGCTCTTGACAGCATCACTGGAAAATAGCCACACAGCTTGTAACTGACTTTCAGGATTCTTCCAATTGCATCCCACTTACTGTGCCCAAAATCGTGGCGAAGGTATGGAATTTTAGTTTTGGTTCCCAACGTACATTTATTATAATAATCTCGCCAAAATTCGGTAAGTGTGTCCCTGAGCACACCCCCTAAATCGTATCCAGCTTCTATCTCACCATTGGGAAACAACCTCTTAAAAAACAAAAAAGCATTGCTACAACCAAGACCTTTGTCTTTCTCAAAAGCCTCAATAAGATCTTCCATAGCATAACCCCGACGAATGAGAAGTTCCTGTTGAGGTGGGATTGGTGTGCTTGATGTAAATGAACTGTCTATAGGTGTAGTTTCAGACAAATCTTGAGACTCATCACTGGAAGGGAAGGGTCCAAATTGAACTGTGTCATCTGGATCAGTGTGAATATCATCAATGTCTAGTGCAGTGAAAGGATTTTCTACATTGTTTAAACCAGACTGGTATATGTAGGTCACATTGTTTTCTAGATATGGCAAATCATCTGAACGTTTTACACTGTCATTCTGCAAGAATGATGCGGTGTTATTAATGGTCTTATGCACTGTTTTTTTTTCCATATGTATCTTCTGGTTTAGTTTTCCAGTGCTCAACTCAGGATCATCAATGACATCCTTGCATTGGCCTTGTAAGCTGCTGTTATCTACTGTTGTTGAATCTTTTTCTTTTGGACAAGTGTTAGTACACTTTTGAAACACTACTACTTTGAGAGGTCACCTGCCTAGAGGGACCAAGCTGTCAGTGTATTGATTTTATATAATCTTCTGATGTGCCATGAGAATCCAGTATGTCTTTTTTCTGCAGAATGGGTGTTTTGTCAAGAACAGTAACCTTTCTTGGTTATAAGGTAAACACAAATATATTTCCTATTGCACTGGTTTCAAATTAGGGTAGGTAGGTAGGTAGTGGTTTTTTAAAACGTAAGCACTTAAGGTAATGGGCTAAACTTTACCAGCTCAATTAGATGCAAAGATTAATATTGGGAATTTGTTTAAAAAATAGTTTTTATTACCCTGGAGGAAAAGGGTGCTAAGATTCGCAACAAAAAAATCGGGATGGTCGAACAACCTGAAATGGACACATTTTTTGGGGTCTAAAGGTGAAATACTAACAGATAAGCATCCAGTTATCCATTTTCTTTCTTGTTGTGCCAGTGTGATGCCAACACAGACATGGACAAAATCAGATGATGTAATCAATCCATCACGAGTGCTTGCAAAAGAAACTTAAAACACCAAATGTAAGGTTAGAGATCTGTGAAATATGGTGTCAGTGACCTACTTTTATAAAGAGGGTGTATGTATTTTCATCAAGAGTCATCCCATTCCCAAGTCAGATTTGTGAAATATGGGGGTTACTGACTTACTTTTATAATGTGGGTGTGATAGTCATCAATAGTCATTACATCACGAAGTTTCATGCTTCAATGTAGAACTATGTACAGTTTGCCAAAAAACTGTTTATGAACTAAATAAACAAATGTAATCAAAGCCATTAAAATATAAAATACAGGCCACAGCAACTTCTTGTAAGGTGTGGGATTTGTTGACTATCATGAACAATTCTTGCGAGATAAACTAAAACAAACTTTCACCAAAGTCAATTAAGCAATAAATTTGTGTGGTACTAACCTACTTTTGCAATGAGATTGAAATACATTGAGATCCGGCCTTCAACACATTCATGTTTCAAAGTAGTATGTACGGTTCAAAAAGCTACAGGGAAGTATGGTGCAAAGAATCTGTCATGAGCTAAATCCAGAATCTTTACCAAAAATAGACCAGTATATACAAAGGTACCCCTTATCACCAGAGAGTAGGTTCTATGATGTCATTTCCAAACTGTATCGTACGTCTAACATTTAAAAAAATTACTGTATCTGGGCATTTATGTCCGGGTGTAGTGTAGGGTCATTTGCATATGGAAAAGTTAACATTTGCAGACACCGTGTGGCGTCGACAATGGGAAGCCGCTTACTAGCAGACCTAGTAAACTTAGACGACCTTACATCGAGCCATACCTGCAAGAAATCTATATAGCCCAACATAAATGTGCAATATCAAAATTGGGGAGGGAAAGGTCAGGAAAGACGGATTATACAAACCAATCTGTTGCAGTCGTGTGTTGGGTTCATCAATAATATCTGTCGAACTAGAATACTTATACTCATGAATTTGTATAGCCTTTCTTTCTTTGGAGTATCGTTTACAAGAGATTTCGAAATCTAACTAACAATTTACCTACCAATAATTTAATATTAAAGCATATCGAGCACTGTCTGTTGCGTAGTTACAGCAATTGTGTTCTTTCGTTAGCCGAGACCCGTGGATACTCTGAGGTGTAATCATCCATTGAAGAAAGACAGAGACGGAACGAAAGCAGTTTTTGTAAAATAAAAAAAAAATACATTTAATTTTTAATTTTTTTATATACTGTGTCATCTACGGTCTCTTTATGCATTCTCTCTCTCTCTCTCTCTCTCTCTCTCTCTCTCTCCACACACACACAATCTTGTCTCAAAAACATACATTGTCACATCGCAATTCTGTAAATAAGGAAAAGAGAATATAAACGTTCATCATGTCTAAAAGATTTTGGGGGTATTTTCTATTATCTGGATTGTTATTTTATGAAAATATTAACCTACCATAGTTTTTTTAAATTCGAAAGGACGCCTTTCTTATTGTAATGTGTTGACACGATTCTAAACACTTGATGCTGTATCTGATATATGTCAGTTGCGATAATGGCATTTAGTCACAACACATTTGTTGTCATATTTACATAATTATGTCATCAATCGATCATTCGTTTTGTGACGTTAAAGACGTTACCGTCTTCAAGTATGCTATAGAAATACCTCATCATCATGACAAAAATACATCAATGTGAACCTACGTACATTTATAGTCACGTCAACACGTTAAAAGCGGTAACTCGTTTTGTTGGCATGTTTACTTTATAAATCTATCACTATAACGACAGCAGCTTATAAAAAGAAATCATGACATGAAATGAACTAAATATCTTACTCACCAGAAGGCCTCCTTGGTGGTTTCTGCCTCAACACTAGACCATTAACCTTAAGTAGCATCAAAGTAATAGCTCATATTAACGCGATTATATGCAGTAAATTATCTAGTAATAACGCACTGTTATCTCGTAATAACGCAATACTATCTCGTAATAACGCAATGTTATCGCGTAATAAAGCAATGTTATCTCGTAATAACGCAATACTATCTCGTAATAACGCAATACTTTCTCGTAATAAGGCAATGGTATCTCGTAATAACGCAATACTATCTCGTAATAACGCAATGTTATCGCGTAATAAAGCAATGTTATCTCGTAATAACGCAATACTATCTCGTAATAACGCAATACTTTCTCGTAATAAGGCAATGGTATCTCGTAATAACGCAATACTATCTCGTAATTACGCAATGCTATCTCGTAATAATGCAATGTTATCGCGTAATAAAGCAATGTTATCTCGTAATAACGCAATCCTATCTCGTAATAACGCAATACTATCTCGTAATTACGCAATACTATCTCGTAATAACGCAATACTATCTCGTAATAACGCAATATTATCTCGTAATTACGCAATGTTATCTAGCAATAACGCTATACTATCTTGTAATAACGCAATGTTATCTCGTAATAACGCAATACTATCTCGTAATAATGCAATACTATCTCATAAAAACGCAAATTTTATTTTTTTTCCACCTGGCGCTAATGGGCTTCCGTACACTTTTTAGATCTACAAATAAACATTAAGATCTCCATATGTGACTTTTTTACATTTATTGTTAGTTTAACAACTTTAATTGATGAAACAACTTTTATTTGTTTCTCTTGCACGGCACCATAAACACGTACATAAAAATATTAAACTTCCATGACGTAAAAAGAAAATGTGTCAGTCGTATGATTCGTGCCAATTCATCATTATATACAATGCTGACTGGATGTGATCGACGCCTTCTTTGACACAAAAACAATAAAACGTCCAGCAATTTACACAATATTCGCTTAATTTTCGAGTAACCACTGAAATAAACAAATTAACGTGTCAAGAGCCATGTTAAGTTTGGAACCATGCATAAACTCCAATAAAAAGTTAAACAAGGAAACGTTTTAAAAAAGCCAGCAAAAATAGTACAAGGTTTTATGAGAATAATCTAAAGTTTGCCAAGCAAATGGATATATACTTTCTTATGCAGCCTCAAATGTAGACAAATGTACATGTCCAATCTTAACACCCTCTTGAAGTACCGTATTTTACCACAGAACACGTCAGAAATACTACAGTAATCGCCATTATATATACGTGTACATTGATTTTTAGTTCCAATTGTTATGAATAAACCAAGTTACAAATCTTATACATATACATACATTTTTTCGATTTTAAACGTACCTTTAACAGTTTTTTAGTCATATCGCTACGATGTCTGCAGTGTGGCAGTTTATAGTGATGTCTAGAACTGGGCGTCATATATGTAGCATGATGTCCCACCCAATCACATCATTCTGACACTAGGCCGACCAGTCCTAACACTAACCTCTTAATGTCGAGCACCTAGCGAGGTAGCTGTTAGGATCATTTTTATAAGTCTTTGGTATGACTCGGCTAGGGTTCTAACCCGCGACCCGCCGCAGCCAAGGCGGACGCTCTAACCATTAGGCCACCGGAGCGGTATACATTACACGGCAAATAAAAATCCTTGCAATAGCACTGAGACCAGATTCGATAGTGTTGGTCAGGGAAATAATAGATAGGACAGAAAAACTGACAAAACAACAGTGCAGAACTGGTGCGAGACTATCCAAAGCGCTATTGAAATATACATATTCCTTTTCAATGTGCACAAAGTCACAAAATAATATTACACAAACTACAGCTTAACAAAACACAAAAACACCACTACTATACAAAGTCTACATTGTGTATGCTGTAGATAAGTACAGTTAAATATAAAATAAAGGTAGACAGATGTTGAGTTTTGTTACTTTTTAGTGCTAGCATGGCAGTAATGTCTATACGAACCGACCCCAATTGTCTGCTTTATCATATGCTTTTGTAGGTCAACAATGACATGTTTGCGCAGTCTACAATTTATTTTTAATCCGGGATTTAATATTTCATCCTGAATATAATATTTTGATGAACTATCTGTTTGTAATAAATTGTATGAAGTTATGGTCTAAAGCAATATTGCATCATTGAGTCGGTAGTATATAATAGCTTAATAAACGCTTTCAATGAATTTATAAATGCATTTTAAGGGTTGACATATTTGCACAAGATGGTTAAGAAAATATGTTTGAGAAAACAAGTGAATGATATGCAAATATAATTCTAGGAAAATGTGATTGGTGTATGTTGATGTGTATGTGTGTGTGTATGACTCGAAATTGTAAAATAGGTTTACGTATCTTGGACTCGTTATGATATATAATATTTCCTTTAAACCGAAAGGGCTACCCAAAAAAATGCGATATTTTTACATGAAAAATACCTTTGGAAATTTAAATCTGTCAAATCAACACATGTCATGATTCTTTCTGATAAATGCATTATACCGATCTGAAATTATCGTTGCCGTGTTTGGGGCTTCGTGTCTGCTAAATGTATTGAAATAGTGGACTTAAAGTTTTGCATAAAGATGCTAGAGTTGACTGCACAAAAGTATGCTATTTATAGCGCTTTAGAGCGAAAAACAATTCTAATAAATATATTTTTATAACATTGTGAGTATATTTAACGCAAAGGAGGAAAATGTTAAATTTTATATATACCAAATAATTTAGAAGTTCTATCCAAGAAGTAAACTTGGCATATTTAATTAAAGATGTATTGTCCATATTAGGACTCGATGAAGTTTGGATTAATCTGGTGCTGGGTAACACTGACATATGTTTACGAGATTTTTAATTAACTCGTTCGAACAATTGTATCTACAGTTGGATAGATCGTCTTAAGAACATTATTCGATCATTATGTTGGGTCAATGTGTAAATACTGCACGTTTCTGAAAAAAACGTTACCGTGATAACGTATATTTTTGTAAATTTAGAAATGCAGTTGCTAAAATCAGCGTATCCTCTCTGAGACTCGAAGTTTACCTCGGTAGATGGTTGAAACTGTAAAAACGAATTGACGATAAACTTAGTTCTTTTTGTAACCTCCTTGGAGATTAATTTTTTGGGTACTTTAATACCTATTGTATAAAGGTGTAAGAGCCAAATGAACAGAAAAGCATTTCAGAAAACGATCAAATTTGTTTAAATTTCTTGAACTTATGAATACCCAGAAGACTTCCATTTTTTATTTCATTTTGCTCCTTACATGTATACAGCTTTTAATCTCAGAAATAGTGTCCTAAATTCAACTATCTTGTAACATTTGTGACCGACCATTGCTTACACATGAAAGTAAATTGTATAACATCTGATTTTATATTCATAATATTAACCTTAATAATATTAACCTTAATAATGTAGATATAATAATAATAATAATAATAATAATAATAATAATAATGATAGTGAGGACTTAGTATAGCGCCTAATATTTAGAAGCTCTAAGCGCTTTACAACATTAGACAACACCTATAACATAAAAAACATATATAATGGTATGATTACAAAAAACAAACACCATGAAATTAGAAAACATTAAAAAACATGCTGAAAATATTTAAGGTAGGAAACATTAGGTCTTTAAGTTTGTTCTTTCAGCCGAAATAAGTGAGGTTTAAGTGCGCTCTTGAATGGGATCAAAGTGTCTTTGTGTCTAAGTTCAGTGGACAATTCATTCCACGTTGCTGGACCTTGGTATGCAAAAGAACATTGTCCATATGACTTCGTTTTCGTAGTGGGAATAATGAGTATACGATTGTTAGAAGAGGAGCGTAAGTATCTTGCTGGTGTGTACTCATGGGTGAGGTCGGATAGGTATGTTGGACTGGAATCCGTCAGTGAAACGTAGCACAGAGAACACATTTTGTGTTTGATTCTGGATCGATTGGATAGCGAGTGTTGGGTCTCAGAGCAGCGGGGAGGTGTGTTCTGATCGTCCTACTCTAAGTATGGTCCGAGCAGCTGTGTTTTAAACATTTTGAATTTTCTGAAGTAGATATTGAGATGAACCAGACAGAACTGAGTTACAATAGTCCAGTCCTGAAAGTATTAATGAACACACAAGTGTTTTAGTGGCATCAACTGAAAGATATTTGCGAATGGAGCTGATGCGTCTCAGCTCAAGATATGCAGCCTTGCATATGTTCATGACATGCTGGTGCAATGTGAGAGTACTGTCCAGAGTAACACCTAGGTTTCGTACTGACTGTGTTCTTCATGCCATCCCATGTCATGTAAAAACGGTATACCATATAGCCAGGCCAAAAGATACCGACGCATTATTTAAGATGATTGTCAATTACAAAATTCTTTGAATAAATTACGAACTTATTTCCAAAATAGAAATTATCCTACATACATAATTGATTCTGTACTGAACAAAGCGTTTAATCTTACTCAACATGAGGCTTTAAACACAGCAGAATGTAAAATAGAATAGAGAAAGATGTAATTCCTTTCACAATACAATATAATCCTTCATTACCTAATATAGGTCGTATAATTAATAAATATTATAGTCTCCTAAATTTATCCAATAAAACTAGCGTCAAGTCACTTTTCAAAATTAAACCAGTTCTCGCTTATAGAAGGCCCAAGAATTTGCAAGATTTTTTAATCAGAACTAAACAGACAGAAAATAAAAAAATACACTTTTCGTCATCTAAATGTAACAGACACCGGTGTTCTCAATGTGCAAACATAACAGAAAGTACTTCTTTCAGTAGTGCTAATACAAAAGAGGTATTTTCTCTACGCGATAACACTAACTGCATATCAACTGATGTGATTTATTTAATAACCTGTAAAAAATGTAGCATGCAATATGTTGGACGAACACTACAACAAGTTTCTAAGAGAATGAATAATCATCGCTTTCATATAAAAAATTATAGAGATCCTCAAGTTTTCCTCTAATGTTTCAACACACTTTAACACCAATAATCACTCTCTACTTCATTTTTCTTTCATGCCAATAGATATTGTGCATGGTGACATGAATAGACTGATAAAAGAAACTTATTGGATTCATAAGTTAGATACTCTGTATCCTAATGGACTTAATGCCAATGCACTATATAAAATTGTATAATTTAAATTGATATATTGTATATCCTTTATAACAATATAATTATATGTATGACTGTTTGTCTCTAGTTTATTTTAATATTGTACTGACTGTGTGAATTTAATGTTGGTGTTGTTGATATTTATTGTTTGAGGTAAAGGATGTGAATGAGAAAGTCTTTGTGTTGTGATCAGAATGGCCTCAGTTTTATCATCATTCATCTGCAGCTTGTTACATGTCATCCATGATTTCACATCAGAAATGCACCTCTCAACACCTTGGATGGTAGCATCAACTTCAGTTGGATGGCTAGATTTGTATATTTGGGTGTCGTCAGCGTACAGTTGGTGAGACACTTGATGATGATATATGACACTTGAGAGCGGCTAAGTATATAGAACGAAGAGAATAGGTCCAAGAACAGACTCCCGTGGAACACCACAACATAGGTTAACTGGGCTGAAGAGTATTCCAAGCTGAGATAGAACAACCTTTTCTAAGATTTGTTACATGAATGGGAGATTAGAAACTGGGCGGTAGTTCTTTAAATCGTTATGGTCAAGTGTTGGTTTCTTCAGCAGAGGCTTTACAATGGCGGTTTTGAAAAATGATGGGGATTCCCCGGATGGGAGAGAGATATTAATAACATCAGTTAGTGAAGGCAATACTGGATCTAAGCACTCAAGCAGCAGTGGTGTTGGAATTGGATCAAGTTCACATGACTTTGGTGCACTCTTCATCACGATTCTACGTACTAATTCCATAGAGACTGGTTCAAATGCTGCTAATAGTTGCAGCTGAAATTCTGTATCCCAACGGTATGGATACGACGAGTCAATTCTAATTGTGTTGTCAAGATTATCTCTTATGGTTTGTACTTCGTCACTGAAGAAACTTGCAAACAGATCCGGAAGGTCGACTAGAGAGGGTAGTTGGAAGTGGTGTACATTTGTTCCTTGACATTAGCTTGTTAGTAATATCGAAGAGCTCTTTGCAGCTGGAACTTTCCATGATCTTAGTACTGTAGTGGGCTGATTTTGCTGCATGGACTATGTTTGTGACGTTCTTCTTAGCGGCTTCATATATTTGTATATGAATAGTGAGTTTGTTGGAAAGCCAAAGCCTCTCAGCTTTACGGCGGTCTCTTTTAGCAGTGCGAAGCTGGTCCCTAACACTGCTATACCAAGGAGAGAACACTTTTGAATTGATACTCTGCACTTGGTGGCTGGGAGCATGTTTGTCGAGCAATGAACGCAGGCAGTTATCGAATTGTTCTGCTGTAGGAGGTAGGCAAGTTGTTAGGTTTGCTTGAATGTCATGCATTAGTTTGATTTTATTTATCATACGGTGGTTTCTCTTAGTGGCAATTAAAGGTGGATGATTATGGACTGATACGTCAAGATGGCATATAATGCAGAGGTGGTCTGATGCAAGTTTGTGGGATACCAGGGAGAAGCATAGAATAGTATCAGCAGGTCTATGAAGAATCCAGTCTAAAATGTGACCATGTTTATGGGTGGGTTGGTTAACTGACTGTTTGAGGTTGAAAACATTAATGGAATATGGGAGTTTTGATGTGTTTGTGTTTCCGGTGTAACAGGCAATAGTATACCCCCAGTCCGGAGTATATCTGGGGTTAAAGCGGCCTAGGCTAGATTATACCCAGGTATATTATGGCCTGGGCCAATTCATACCCCTCAGGCCAAATTATACCCCCATGATATCAATAGTGTTGAGCGATATACACAAGAATTACTTAATTTTTCAACATTTTATTCAGGATTCAGCTTTGTCAGGTAAGTTAAGGGACATGTTTCGGTCGTACTCGTAGTATGTCAAGTTTATACATACAAGATAAGATTATATATATATATATATATATATATATATATATATATATATATATATATATATATATATATATATATATATATATATATATATATATACTCTCTTCATGTCCAGAGATAGTGTTAATCATGTGGTACACTATCGTGGTAGTGTCAGTGCACAACAATTTTAGCTTTTTGTGGAAAACATGAAGAAGGAATCAAGAACCATGAAACAATATATGCCTCACATTCTTCCAGTCCAATTGTATTGATTAATTATTATATTTCCAACACTCACATCAATATGTTCAAGTTTTTAAATCACAATGGTATTCTTATTTCTTTAAGCTGAAGCTAAAACATACCTCAATAAACTCAGAAAAGGCTGTGATGATTGTTGTTCATGTCTTCCTGCTACAAGTAAAGACCAGAACGATAAGCAAATATTAATTTAATATACAAGAGGGGCATATTCTGGCCTGAAGGGGTATGGTCTGGCCCAGGCTATTTTACACCCCCGGGCATAGTTTTGCCTAGGACCCTTTATCCCCCGGAGTATACTCTGGCCTGGGCCAAACTATACCCGGGTTTAATCTGGGCAGGGGTTAATTTGGCCTGCTACACCGGAACAGTCAAAGTGAAAGTTGAAATCTCCAAGAATAATCAGGTTGCCACCTATCGAATTTCCATACTCTAGGAGATTCGGAAACTGCTCCAAAAAAGAGAGATTCAGTCAGCTTGTTTTGTTTTTTTCTGCTAGGAGGAGGGCGGTATAGGCAGAAAAAGATGGAATGACCTTTGCTCCAGTGTAAGTGTGTACTAGAAACTGAAAGTTGTGGTGTGATATCTGCACTCTACTGAGATATTTTGTGAATTCATCTTGTTATTTGATTCGCATTAATATGCATGCACATGTAATTTCGTATGAATCTTCATGCATATGTTATTTCATATCTTGCTATGTTTTCTTCATAAATTGGTTGTATAAGTTGACTACATAACTAAATTATGTGTATTTCGGAATACTTCAACAGCTGATCCCAATTGTTGCAGCTATGTGCATCGATCTATACTCGCTTATACGTCAAAGCCAGCATACCCCTCTTCGTGATCTAGGTCGCAATTACCAATTCTGGAAATACTCTGTCAACTTAATAGGAAATTTCCTGTCTGGAAGTTTCTAAGGTTAGAATCAATACTGTATTTTAACTCAAACTGAAGTAAACATGTTTACAATTCATAATAATCTGAACATTTAGTCTATACTCTTAGAGAACTATTAGTTATGTATTATCTTGTTTACAAATTAAATGTCACCGGTCAGGTTGATTCTGAACAATGGTCAAACTACAAAATACAAATACACATAATATTTAATCATTGAGAAAAGTCAGCAAATAATTCAAATTAAATATACATAACAAAGTAATTTATAGTATCACCCTGAGATGTATAATTCCTCAAGCCGGACGTACAATTTCAATTATCGTCCGTTTTAACATGTTTTATTGCAAAATAGAAAACAGGCTCGACTTGTATCTTCATCTGCGTTCAAAGACCAAAATATCTTCCAAAGAAGCAGCACAGGTTAAATACAAATACTCCACTCACCCAAGTATAAAGTATGTTGGCAGTAAAGAGAATTTCAAAAAGGCGGGAAAGTAGCATGGAATAATGTATGGTGTGTTTTAATGAAATTTAATTGTGGAGAACATACGACCAACAAGGAAAATGAATGTCTCCGCATGTCTTCATTGCTTTCTTTCTAATAGATATTCAGCACACATATACTCACACACTTGTATGTATAATTTCTCTCTATCTCTCTCTCTCTCTCGTTTTTTTAAAATCATATCTCGCTAGCTAAAGGCTACATTTCCCACTGATGTGGCTGCTCGATAACACAGACACGAAACATACGTTTCGCTTTGGTCAAACACTGTAGCCTCAATTTAAACAAGCATACAATTTACTAAGACTATACTTTTCTTTCTCACCCTCTGTCTCTCCATCTCTTTCTCTCGATATCGATCTGTATATCAATCTATATCTATCTCTATCTATCTGAATATTCTCTCTGTTTCACACACATGAGCCACATACACAACACTATAAATTATAGTTTCTGTTGTTGTCTCAACAGATTTGTTTCCCTTTATACCAAACTTTGGCACTGATGACAGATAGCAATCCTCAGACATTTAGATCTTCAGAGTTTGACTGGTAAGACTATTTTCCTTGCTTATTAATGTTACAAAGAGATCTAAAATTATATGGATGACGCTGAAAGTACCGAGAAACAGAGACCAGCAATTTTAAATTGAATCAGAAAAACGCAAGTCAATAAATAACTCTAAGATCCCAACAACATTCCCGTCAGTTGTTAAAAGTAGACTTTTACTATCCATTGTTGAGATTCTTGATGTGCCTGTTTTATATAATGTGGTAAATACTTAAGAATTGTAGCATGAAAGACCCAAGCAATTACATGGGAATTTATCTAATCAATGCATTGTACAAACTGTGTTGGATCAACATAAAGCACTAATATAATGCAATAGTTTTAGACAGGTTTATTAAATCTCTTTCTTTATTTTCTCTCTCTCTCTCTCTCTCTCTCTCTCTCTCTCTCTCTCTCTCAATCCTCGCATTGATATAACATTTTTTTAATGTGTAACATGCACAACTTCCATATATTTTTATGTCAATATATTTATCAAGCAAACAACTAGAGCAACCAATTGACATTGACTATATTTTGTAATATAGATTGCTGCAAGTAATTTGGTAAAACCAGAAACTTGTTCTATCCAAGCAGAAGCAAGTTTTGTATTTTTACTCGGATGGCGTAAAATAAGGTTCAAGCTAATTGCAGGGAAAGCAAAATCTTAACAAATTTGGCACAAGTCAAATTGTTATTCAGTCTCAAGTTATTGTAGACTGGAACAATTATAAGAAATGTAAGAACCACACTTGGCACACGCCAAGACACTTTGCCTTAATTCGATAATGCAGCAAAATAGCAGAAATTGATGAATAAAGTTCAGCCTCACTTCAGGTTGTAACACTGTGTAAAACTGATGAATTAATACAGGATTTTCCAATTTGACTCTATAAACCAGCAAGTTAGCTGCCTGATACTAAATTCACATTGAATGCTATATTCTTTTTATCCTTCAAACTAGGAGGCTGATCTTTGAACCACATTTGCCGTCCTGTACTACTTGTGTACTTGTTTTGTATTGCTTTGGTGTTTTTGCTGTATTTTTTTCAAAGAGAAATACATCTGCTAGCTCTCTTTTTTCTTCGTATTGATATTATTATTGTTATCGTTTTTTATTATTATACATATAGTTGTGTAAATTATATATGTATTGAGTAAGATTTGTTATTTGATCTGTCTTAGTATAGTGTGGTTCCATGACTATAACATTACTGACAAATCCATGTTTCACGTTCATGAAAAGGGATGAGTATCAATTGAACAAGAATCGGAGTCTACAGATTCCGGAACCATGGCGCCACCTTGTCACATGCACATTATATGCACATTTATCATTTCGCAACAATAGTTCGAATCTTATATATATGGAAAGTCAATTTGAACGTGGCAAACGAACCATACCTCACTTTCATAAAAGGTACATATATCGCTTAGGGCAGATTAGCCAAGTAGGATATCCGGAAACAACTATATTGCCACTATTTCTTTGGTATATTAATACAACTAAAATATAAAAATGCTGAATGGTTTTCGTTGTTTTCAGCGATTCCATCATCAATCCCATGAAGAATATATATTCATTACATCATTTATTTTTATACAGTCATTTTGTAATTTATTCCTAATCAAGTCGCCAATGCTAGACACCAAATTAATCTCAATCTCTCTCTCTCTCACACACACACACACACACAGACAGACAGACAGACAGACAGAAACACACACACACACACACACACATTGACTTAGATATCATGGAAAACATTCTTCTTTATTTATTTTGCATATTGTTGGTAAGATAACACGTTGTTTCTGATGATCAATGTTTTGTTATTTTACTGTCGTTTTTTCTTGTAATATGACTTTGCTGTGATAAGAAAAACGAATTACTAACATTCCGTTTTATACATGGTTATGTTCACAGTCAGCAACCCTGCAACATATTTTGAAAATAATAAAAAAATATCCTGATTTTAAACATTGCATTACTTACCTGTTTCTTACATTTCTATCTAAATTTTTTATACTTTCGAGGAGTGAATTGAAATGGCTCTGTAATTTAAGGAATATAAAATTATGATTATGTTGTGGTTTGAAAATGCTAGCACTCTCAACATGGATTAACTGTCTTGTATTTGATTCTGGTACTTTAATAACAGAAGAATATCAACGTATTATACCACAGTTGGTAATTCAGTTTAATATACATTATTAATTAATTAATAGTTCCCTTCAATCTCTAAACACTTTCTGGTATCACAATAATGGGTTCAACGCAAACTGTACGAAATGAAAGACTTTCGTCTAATATTTCCCATTTATATGGACCACTAGCCACAATAAGCTGTTTGCTTGTATCCTGTTTTCAGAGGCACCCTGTGTCTTTGCAAATGGTTACACTGTACAAAGATAAAGACAAGTTTACCCATTGTTCAAATGTAACACACGAAACAACATAATTATTTATCGCAAATACAGAAAAGTATCACTGAATCATCACTAATATTGATAAAGTTAATTGTATAAATAGGTTGTCAACTCTTTCCCTGTACGTGGCCTATCCGATGCACTGTACATTCCAATCTAGAAAAGTACGTTAATATATATTCACCGTCAATAACGATGCTGCGTTATACTTAGCTTAACACTCACAATTAGTAACAATCGTGACATCCAGTAGAACTGAACCGTAAAGTATGCAACTGCTCGTATATCTTACCCTATCAGCTGTTAAAATTTGTCTTTTTAATTTGAATGACACTCTTACTTTGTAGGAACAAATACCACAACTACTATAGTCCTCACCTTTGCAAACAAAATCCAATATAGATAGACGAAAACAAGTAAAATGTAAATAAGCGAATAAGTCATTTTATAGTATGTATTTCAGAATTTTTTCGGAATCATTGCCATTAATAGTACCGAACTTAACTCAACTTTCACTATTGAGTAACAGGTATTGCTGTAATACGACTCTCAGTCAATGGGCCAGTTATACTGGAAGAAGACCGATATTACAGCCCGTTTTACGTGGCGTCATGGGTTTTGCCACGTGCATTGTACACTAAGACCAATGAATATGAAAAATGCAATGCTAGCTGCATCTTGATTAGTCTCATTCAGCAAGATAATCCAATGCAATAGCTCAGTACTATCTCAGTTGTTATATATATCTATGTTTTTGTAACTTCTAGTATATGGTATTTTTCATTTTTGTAATTTTTATTCACGTTCGTAAACTGTATAAAATATTTTTTGTAAAAAATTATGTGCGTAAATTGGTTCTCTCGAAAACACAAATCACGCAGGAATTATAAATAATTGTTTACATACGTGTTGACAATTAGTAATAATAATATTAATAATCAGACTTAAAATGCCGTCTGTGGCGTAGTTTCTCAGTGACTGATGGGATATGGAAGTTTCGAGAAGAATTCTGTGGCCTCGACCATTGGTTGCGTGAGGTCATGGGAAAATCAATAGTGTTTGTTGTCACGTGGGGTCCATTGCGAAATACAGCCGCAATTTACAGTGTATATATTGATAAAGTTAAGCATTCAGTCTCATTCCATTTATAGAGTCATTCACACTTTTTATGTTCCTGATGTAAGTCTGCAGATGTATTTTATACTGTACTTGTATATTTTTAGAGAGGAAAACATTTGTTTGGACTGTTCAGTGGTGATAGAAAGTGCTCATTATTTAGACATTAGTGTTATTCTAAAACTATTTTAAATTATTTGAAAGAATTCTGGGAAACGCCATTTTGACAACATCACGGTTCCTGGAGGACCAGTGCATTTCCAGTTTTGAAATTATATTGGACTTTTCATTCGTTTAAGACTATCAAAAACTTTTATAAGGAAAAATTTGGAATCACTTCATTATACTGTAGGTTCCGCTCACAATTTTTTATTTATCACTTTAATAATTAAATTATTTGCTAAATTTTACAAACCTTGTTGGTTTTGCTTCTTTTTTGCTACTTAAGTTTGTGACCATAGAGTAGTAACACAATGTCGTGATCTACTGCGCGTAAAATGCAATATCAAATTGCCCAATTTAGCTCATATAAATACATTTTCCAGACACACATTCTCCCTGAACATTTAAATGACAGTTTCTAAAGTTACTAATTTGTAATTTTTTATTTATTACATACTATATGTTATATTTGGCTATACCACCCCCACCCACCCCGTCAAGCCTATTCGTATTACCAAGAGCCATTACACAGTACTTTAATTTTCGATGAGACAAAGGACAAAAAGTTCAATTAATTTTAGGAGTTTAAGATCTGATGCAGCTCTCTATTAGAGCTGTCAATTAATTTTATTTAGTTATTTGTTTATTTATTGCATGATTACTCCGGCGGCTTAAATGGTTAGAGCGCCCGCCCTGGTTGCGGGAGGTTGTGTGTTGGGACCAAGGCCGAGTCATGCCAAAAACATAAGAATGGTACTAGCAGCTGACGTGTGTTTTACTCGGCATTAAGAGGTTAGCGTCAGGACTGGTAAGCCTTGCGTCAGGATAATGTGACTAGGTGGGACATGATGCCACATGTCTGCGACAGGATGCCCCAACGCTACACATCGCTATAAACTGCCACTCTGCAATTATCGCAGCGACATGACTCAAATTGTGAATCCACATTTCTTTCATTTATTTTTATTTCTTTGTTCATTATTTCTAGGCGCGGCTACATTCCTGAGTTTTCAACAGTCACAAAGAATCATTCTAAAGACCCTCGAAAATGTTAGTATAAAGCAGGTGAAAATTAAAATAAGAACAGTAAAGTGCGAATGCGACAATAATGTATCTAACGCGATTTATTTTAAACTCATTTAAATCGTGTTAAGTTAGTATTTATTTGTTTAGTGAATGATAATGATAATAAGGATTTCTGACTCTCAGATTGGCAGCAGATTGTAAGTAGCCTGCTTAACCGGTTTAAAGTGCGTGCAAGTTGGGTAATGAGTTTAAAGTGGATAGTTATTAGTATTCTGAGCCAAAATCCCTATACAGTTTTTTCAGAAAAATGTGATGATTCGTTCTTTTTATCGGCTGAGTATTATTATTAATAATGTGTTATTTGTTGGTTTTGTGTTGGAATTGAAAATTTTGTTTATTCAGCTGAGGGGTTCTATCCACGGACATGGGCGATGATGTTTTGGATGTTTACGTTTGTTGTTCCTTTACTTAAATATTATTTGCTTGAATTTGTTTTGGGACAATTGTCATGAAATATGGGCAAGATGTGCCGATTGGTCGGGAAGGAAAGCTTGTGAGCATTTTAACAAATTAGGAAACATTTCAATAAAATATGCATTTTAATGTTGGATGGTGGGGTTTAATTGTTTAACGACGAAGGTATATCTTCGAAAATATAAAAATAACTATATTCGAACGGGATAATGCTTCCATCGCTTTGCTCGGTAAAATCGATATTTTTGTTTTGTACTTTTGTGAATTCATTCAAGTAATAATGTTGATTTTATTTTTGTTTATTGAATTAGTTAATGTGTATAAATTTAAAAATAATATAAACTAGCGGGATACTCGGATTATTTAACGATTTTCTTGCTTCTTTCCAAAAGCAGAAAAAGGCATAACTTCAATTTTTTATATTTCTACATTTTGACAATTTTTGTTTCTTCTATGTTCTGCGGACATAGCTATATATATATATATATATATATATATATATATATATATATATATATATATATATATATATATATATATATATATATATATATATATATATATATATATATATATATATATATATATTAAAACTTTATTTCTTCTTTAATGTCATATAAATGCAGGGAAAAGTAGATCTTTCGAAAACGATTGGCTGTAATTCCAAATGCAAAATTGGAAATGGAAATATCGCTAAACAGCGCTGTGGGAAGGATCTAGATACAACGCGGTGCATTTCTGGACCAAATAAAGGTTCAGGTAATGCGCAATTTTAACTATTTATTGTTTTGGGGCGTTGGGGGGGGGGAATAAATTGTCTTACATAAACTATTGTACGGATTCTAGCCAAACGAAATAAAAAAGCTCAACTACTAAGATAATATTATATGTTCCTATTAATAAACGTCTGCCAAGATCCACTATATAAATCTACGAATGAAACTGATACCAATTTAAACACAGAAGAGACAAATATCAGCCGTAAACCAGATCCAAAAGATGATTTCATGAAAAACCAGGTCAATCTATTTAGATCCCCAAACATGTCTTGTGTTGAAAAAAAACGATAAACGTTATTGGCATGCAGGTATGAAAAGAACAGAAAAACGTGCTTACTTTGCCTTATAACATATGTTACAGTTTTTATTTGAATAAGGGCCATTAAGTACATTAGGTAATCTTGAATCATATAATATTGTTAGACATATCAAAGCAAGAAGACAAATAACCATTCTTAACCAATGGAATATTTCCCAGTACTATAGATTTTAAAGCCAAAGATTTCATTCAGGGTTGGGTGATTTGGGTATTTTTTAAATAACAACATTGTTACAAGATGAAGCCGGGTTGGGACTGGATCAGTAAAGACACCAAAAGCAACTGCGTTTACAAGATGTTTATTTCTAAAAGCAATTTAAATATTAACAAATCTGACACCATTATAAACAAAAAGATAAGGAAAATTATAAAGGTTCCTAACATGGAACTATCAACAACAATTAACTCAACGAAAAAAAAAACTCAAACATGAATTTAACAAATGGAATTTCAAACAAACGTGAATTAAGTCATATCGCCGATCAACAAAATAAAGGTATGTGATCTACACCCCAATATACACAGTCTTGAATGTATCGTTCATATAACGATATTGAAATGCATGTAAATTTGAATGTATCGTTCATATAACGATATTGAAATGTATGTAAACTTGAATGTATCGTTCATATAACGATATTGAAATGCATGTGAATTTGAATGTATCGTTCATATAACGATATTGAAAAGCATGTAAACTTGAATGTATCGTTCAAATAGCGATATTCAAATGCATGTAAGTTATCTCAGATAGCAATAGTGAAAACAACAACGTGGAACACAATATATATATATATATATATATATATATATATATATATATATATATATATATATATATATATATATATATATATATATATATATATATATATATATATATATATATATATATATAACTATCGTGGCGCCAGTTTGACGTCTAAGATGTAATTCCCGTTCCACTTGCTCTAGTCATTGGCCAGAGAAGCGCCCACGCACGGTCCGCTCATCTCAGTCTGTTGAAGGATCCCTCCAGAGCCCTCACATCAATCACAGACCCGATGGTCGCGAAGCCCTTGTCCCTCGCATCGAGAAAACCAGTACACTCTTCCGATCCAACGTTACCATAACACAGCGTATACGTCACACGAAACCACACAGAGTTCTGCGACTCCACATCAAACCATTATAAGGCATGGCAGCATGTATAAGGCAGCTCTACAGCTGGAGATTTGCTCCCGTAGAGGGGTAAGCTTTCTGACAAGACTCGTCGTAATGTAATTTGGTTATAGAGAATTTGCTCTATATGTACACTAGCTGCGATAGATATGCACAGCTATGTACTTAGGTTTTCCGCTGCAGGCAATTCGCACGTGCAGCATGGTCTGAGTTTCGCTCAGGATTTCGGAATGACTAGAGCTGAAACAATATTTCAGCCTCAGGTGACGCTGTACGCGGCAACAAAACCCGATTACATTTCTGACAAGATATACATATTGATATAACTCATACACAATTCTGTGACAAACATCGTGTCACACATGTCTTCTCAGAAGTCTGCGATCGTTCCATGTATTTCAAGATGAGATGACCAAGGAATTACATTGAAACAGATCGGATTTTGTGCAACTATTGTTAACTGATTTTCATAAGACCATTAGAATCAAATTATCCATTTCGATACTTTTCTGTACAACGATGGCAATGGGATGATCTCGGAAACTGGAAGCTTTACGTGCCCCTGTCGGGTACCTATATCTTTAAAGTAAGACTTAGGACACAGACTGTGCACGCTACTTTTGCACATCTTATTGTAAATGGGGCAATCTAAGCAAACATATTTCCCTTTGGTTAATGATCTACCTTCCAGGGCCATATTTCAAGCATAGTAAGATGTGACGCTGGATATAACATTTAGATCGCCTTGTACTGTGGAACACAAACATGTGTACGGTATATTATACGTCTTTCTCTGGTTGTTTTCTTTCAGGATATGCAGCGTGAAGTAGAGGAGACAAACACAACTAACTGCAATAACTACAAAAGAAACAAGAAAGTAACTTTGATTAATTTGTGGAATAATATAACAAGTCCGATTACTGATTTATGTACAATTTATCCATTACTGTAAAATACGCCTCTACCATATGTGTTCATTTCTGTGATATGTATCATTTTACGTATCAGACAATACAAACACAATACAAGAAATATATTTTGTACATGATTCAACTTTACCGTAATTCGGAATTTTATCTAAATCCCATCCTGACCTATCACTTTAAATAACTGACATCATTTGACTAACTGATATATTTCTCAATTCAGCAGCCTCAACATTGAAAATTCCACCAGTTAAAGCCTGATATAGAGGCTAAGCAACTCCGTCTTTATGACATTTTATCAGTGGATTTAACGATCTTTATCAATATTATTTGCACATAATTTTATTATGGTACCTACAAGATGATACCGCTCCATGAAAAGTACCATTTCACATGCTTATTGTAGAATTCAAATTATATATGTTTGAACATGTTTTATTCCTAGAAGGAAAACGACCGGACTTGACTTGTATCTTCATCTGCACGCAAACAAAAGCCACAACTATATTGCACATCATCAGTTAGTCCGATAAATCAACCCCACAAATCTGTGTTGATTTTGATGTACCATGTTGTGGGTCTGATGTCACCTGTTCATTAAAATGTGCAATTTTGCTATATGCAAATCATTCTGGATCAAACCTGTGTACACTTTAGACACATACCGATAATTGGTAACGGTAATATCAAGCGCGAAATTCAAAATGGCTACGCGAGAAATGGTTGTGCTATTCCAGGTAGATGTACAAGTTACCAAACATAATATTTGCTCGGGAAATACAATGAACATGCCACAAAAAGAACCTTTCAGCAGACGGTAGCTGCACAGCCACGATAAATACCCCTAAGTGTACAACATGTACACGGATGTGTACAGCCAAATTTGAATGCAGATAATTGCAACTTTTTATGAATAGGTGATACCATCCCCTCACCCGAAAATCAATATCATCACGCGTTAGGGGTTAATTTATCGGCCTAAGTATCAGTAGAAGTTAACTATATATATCCCACACATCCAATAATAAGGCAATGCGCAAAAAAAAATAATTTCGAACAGGCACGTAATTAAAATGGATTTGCTGTTATGTGCTTTATGTAATTTGGTTCTAATTATTATACTTAAGAACATACGCACCAAAAAAGGAAGTGTCTCTGTGTCTGAATGGTGTTAAATTATGAAAAAAGGTATGCAAACATACACACATACACACATGCCAAATTTATAATCTCTCTCTCTCTCTCTCTCTCTCTCTCTGGCAATATGACGTCCATTTTTCTCATTCATGTGTCTATTCACATTTGACCAGGCTGTCGATTAAGCAAACACGAAGCTTGCCTTACTATTTGTTCAAATACAGTCGACTCGACTCATGCACACATAAACTCCACAAAATACGTGTTTTTCTCTGTCAGTCTGTTCGTCTGTTTCACATACGCACAGACCCCCTGATACGTTAACTCTCTCAGAGTCTTCACAGAGTTGTTTCCCTTTAACTTAACCTTTGGTATTCAATAAAGAGACCATTTCTCACATTTCTGACATTATGACAGTGACTATTTTCCTTCTTTATTTTTTTATTTAAAGAAATATAAAAACTAAAGAAAAAAATGGATGGCGATGAGGTACTATGAAAAATGTGAACGACAATTGTGACTTGAATAAACCTATTGCAAGCCAAGAAAAACGCGTACCGTTCGCTCTTTGGAAAATAAAATTCCAAGTACCGATAATGTACCTATCATTTTTAACAGTGGACTTTGCTATGCTTTGCTTTATTTCTTCATGTGCTTTTTTATATAAAATCTTCAAACTTATGAATTTTCAAAAAGTGTGGTCAAATAATATAACATGACAAGTATTTAAGAGAGATTGCATCAATGACCCAAGTAACTGCATTTGAATAACTGGGTGCATAAATGTGCAGAAAGAACTAATTTAATAGACGAGTCTTAAGCTGGCTTATGAAATATCTCTTTCTCTATATTCTCCTCTCTTAACATGTTGCACTACCATCAACGGCAACAATACCAGCTCCAATCAGTACAATCATCAATGAAGCCACTCAGTACCGTATAGCAGACTCGCCTATTGCAAATATGGTAATGGGCAGCGGGTTACGGTTCTTTAGCAAAAGGTATTATGGAGGCTTAGTAATGTTTACATGTTTTCATTGCCTGATTTACATGTTTGGTTTTACAGGGCTATTCTCAAAGATATTTTCGCAGCCAAATACGCAGTAATGTTAACTCGGGCACTGTCGATGTGAACATGAACATTGTGGATGCCATTATAATTAATTCACTGCCCAGAGAACCACGTTTCTTGAAGTTAGTCTTAAGGATCATACCTCGAATGTATGTCTATAGCTGCCATTCTGACCGTTTCGATTATTTACGCAACAAGGATTAACCGAGACGCTTAATGGTCGAACTATACCTTCTCATTCGTATTCTTTGAGTGAAACCTACCGTCAATAAAATTGTAGGAAAAAATGGTTCGGATAGATTGGGGTGCTTTTCTTGCGGAGAATTTTCTTGCGAGCATAGTATCCATAAATTACTCCTCCGGCATAAATTCTAGGCATATTTTTTAGCCCAGATAGTTCCGACTGACTAGCCTATAATAGTTGCTTGCCAGTGTACATCGGGGACAAGCGAAAGATAGAGGATACAAGTTATGTTCGGTCGTTCTAGCACCTGAAAACGTGCCGCAGTTATTACTGAATTTGGGAGCACAGAGAAACCCATCCTCTACAGGATGGTGCAGACTATATTGAGTGCTTGCAGGACAATATTAGTAAAAGTGATGTAAAAGAAATAATTAACAGTCTAAAGGACTCCAAAGCGCCGGGCAATAATTCAGTTTGCAAAGAATATTTATTATATGTCACGGATTGCCTCATGGGGTGTATCACAAATTGATTTACTTAAATAATTGACCATTCTTGCATTCATGCAGATTAAAGGATTAGTGATACCACTGTATGAAGGCAACAGAAAATCAAAGAACTACTTCGAAAATTACAGACCTTATACTTTATTGGTTGTTATCAACAAAGCTTTTCAGAAAATTATTCATGGACGCTGGTCACTTGGATGGAAGATAATAATTGTAATATTTCTACATCACATCAACATGATTACTAAAGGTGTTTAGGCTGTACAACAGCGAGTTTCTTGCTGTGATATCAGTACAAAATAGCTTTACGTAATTTTTCTTCTTTTTATAAGCAAGTAAGGCATTCAATAACGTTTGACACAAAGGGTTACTTTTTAAATTATTCACGCTGGGTATTACGATCAAATCTATTTCTATAATTCTACATAAAATATATTACAAATTCTAACAACATTAAATACAAAAGGTCAACTACTACACTAATGTTATCTGTGTTTATCTACAGACATCTGACATTCACGAACTGTATGTGACATAGATCGTGACATTAGAGCCGATGATTAGCTACCTAGGCACCGCAGATGTGTCAAACGTAATACAAATTTTCAGTGTGAATTCAGTCACAACAAAGGAATATGATGACGAGAAACGCTATAATGAGGATTACAACTTTGCTTTTTTGCATGCTTGTAATCCCAGCTCAGACAGCAGTTTTGGAGCAAGACACCGTGATAGAGTACTTATTGCGAAAGGTAGCAGAACTGGAGAGCAACCAACACGAATGCAGCAGCTATCAAAGCAAAATGCTATTAGAACTCAGTTTTGTAAAGGACAAGCTCGAACAATCCGAAAGACGAATATCAGAATTAGAAGCTATTGTTTACGATATGAGGTCTGATGAATACACTGGAAATCTGAGTGTTACCCTAGAGAAAGATACAGTATATAAATCTACGAATGAAACTGATACTAATTTTATTCCAGAAGATACAAATATCAGCCGTAAACCAGATCTTAAAGGGATGACTTCACAAAAACCAGGTAATGGTGGTTCTTCATTCTGTTTAGATCCATATGTTTACTTGTTTTGTTGAAAACAATTAACGTTATTGGCAGGCAGGTAAGAAAACAAAACGTTAAACGTGCTTAACTTGCCTTAGGGCATAAACGTATTTTACAGTTATTATTTGAATTAAGCACACTAGGTATTCTTGATTCATATAAAAGAGTTAGAGAGTTCAAGGCAAGCAAAACAACAACCATTTTTAACTAATGAAATATTTCCCGGTACGATAGATTTAAAAAAACATTACTTTATTTATTTCTTTTTTGGGGTGGGGGATCGGGGTATTTTGTAATAACAGCATCAACTCACACATTCGTTCTCAGAAGTATCCAACCAGGGCAGTATTTAAAGCATATTGTAAAGCTGGACTAAACGTTTGAATCACCGTGTACAGTGGAACAACAATATCTGAGTTATATTACATGTCTTTCTCCGATTTCTTTATTTTTGGATATGTAACAGGAAGTAGAGGAGGAAAATGAAGATAACTGCAATACTTACAGGGGAAAAAAGCAAACGAGGACCATAGATAATTTTGTGGAATAACAAAACATGTCGGCTTTCTGATTTATGTACAATTCCTCCATTAAGGCAACATACGTCACTACCATATTAGTTCATGTTTATGATATGTATCATTTGAAGTATCAGACGATTCAAATACACTCCAAGAATATATATTTTTATTTGATTCTACTAAACAGCAATTTGGAATTTGGTCTAAACTTCCAATATGACCAACAAGTTTAAAAAAATTTACATCTTTTAGCTAACTTAAAGATTTCTCAATTCAGCAGCCTCAACATTATACAGTCATGATATCATATGTTATCGCATCATTAGATTTAACAACTTGTTTTCAATTTTATATACAATACTTTTATTCTGTTACCTACCAGATCACTGCGTACCCTGAAGAGTACAACTTAATGTAGAATTCAAATTATGTATATTTGAACATGTTTTATTCCTAGAAGAAAAACAATCGGACTCCACTGATATGTTCATCTGCACGCACAGTATCAGTATCATTGTACATATATTTTTTATTCTATTCTAAATTGGCTTAATAATAAATTATTGCCATTTGTTTGGCAACTGTAGAACAACTGGAAATCAATTTTCCTTGGATATTCCTGCACGTGTCTGAGTCGGGAACTACACTGAGAGTGCAGTACGTTTACAGTCACTAAAATATCTAGTTGTTCATAGAGGGCAATACACGTATTTAGATGCAGAGTGCGAATATAAACGAATCCAAGTCAAGAAAGGAGCGAAGTGTTGATCCAGAATTTACGATAAAAGCCATGAAGCAATAATCTAAGAGTAGGCTAGACAAAGAACAACAAATTCACTTTCCCTTGTTTGTTTTGATAGGCCTAAGATCAGGAGCAGTTGTATATTAGAACTATCACATGATTTTATTTGTTTAAGTTTATTTATCTATTTTTTAAATTTTGTTTTTATTTTTGCATGAAGCTTACTTTCCTCTTTTTCCAAATCTCACATAACCAGTTTTAGACCATCGAAAGTGCTAGAATAAAGCAGGTGTAAATTAATGCAAGAATATAAAAGTGTTATGCGATTTTATCTAATTGGTGTAAATAACTGAGTGGCAGGAACAAGCCTGTAGTGGAATTGGTGAGTTCCGAGACTGGTGATATTTATTTACCTAAAATATAACAGAGTGAATGATGATGCATTAAACGTCAAATTGTATCTATTATCGTAATATTTACATACTGAAATGATAATGTCTTTTCTAATGCATTATAATTTCTTACTATCAAATGCTGGATCAGTCCCGAACAATAGCAGAATCGATGTTTAACTAGGTATATGGGTAGCAAGCCAAGTAACAATTATAGGGCAATTCTGTATACAGTAAGGCAAATAAATTGTGACCCATTCTGTTCGGTCTCTGGGCACCTAATCAATCGCATTCACAGATTCTGGAAAAAATTTAACGTAGCTTTAACAATTTTTCAGACATATAGCTACGATGTCTGTGCAGTGTAACAGTTTATAGTGATACAGTCCTAACACTAACGTATTAATGCTGAGCGCCAAGTGAGGCAGCTATTAGTAGCATTTTTGTAAGTTTTTGGTATGACTCGGCCGGGGATCGAACCCACGATTCCCCGCATCCGAGGCGGACGCTCTAACCACTAGGTCACCGGAGCCGTAGCTAATCAATCTCATTCAGAGTAACAAAATGTCTAGATTTTTTTAAAAATCGTTGCAGGAAATGTTGTTTACTTAACTTTGAAAGGAATATATAGAGCATGTGTTTTCCAGTTATCAGTGTGATAACGCAAATCGCCTCTTTTTACTCGGGAAAATTTGATATATTTACAATAGACTTGGATCGAAACTATAATATTATTGATCCGAGTTTTCCAATGGATCATTCTAACTTTAACATTAAAGTAAATAGAAACAACGATATATTTTCATTTTATGAGGGAGAAACGTATGTTTTTATTGCATACAGATTGCTACCATTTTTTTTCCTCGAGCTTCTAAGTTGCTACCATTTTGGATTTGTGGAAGAACGACCGTCGATCATGTATGTTAGAGATTTGTGCAATTTGTTTTGAATGAATGAATGGGTTGAAAACATACCTAAAGTAGGTTAACATTCACTGCGTATATCTCAGGATAGTCATTTCTTGTCCTGTCTGTATATATGAAAATTTATACTTTTTCTATTTACTGTCAGTATCTTTCTCTATTTGCGCAGCTTCTGTCTCCTCTTCTTTCCGTCAATATTTTCTTATGTCCAGCTGCCACCTTTCTCATTCATTCATTTTTATTTCCTTTCTCCTGTATCCTGGCTTGTCATAAGGGCGCCACTTGTGACATTGCGACAGTCTCTCTCCACTTTGTCCTGTTCTCCACTGCTTTTTCGGGACTTTGAAGAGTCCATGCCTGTCCACTAGTTTATGTTATCCTCCCATCTCTTTTTCTGTTCTACTTCGTTTTCTGTTTCCTCTCATTGTGCCTTGTAGGATTTTTCTGATACCACAGATGAGCGTAAGACATGACCATACCATCTTAGTTTACGCTTCTTTACAGTAGTGAGCATCTTTTCATATGGTCCAATTGTACCTTCGATTATAATGCTTATTTGGTCTAAGTATGTGACTTTCAGGATCCTTCGATAATATTTTATCTCTAAAGCTTGGATTGTTCTCGCTAGTTCTGCTGTCAGTGTCCATGTCTCACATGCATACATGAATATGGATAAAACGAGGAAGAGCATACCGTTCATCTTGGACCCATGCGTGAAGTTGTTGCTGTCCTTCCAAACAGATTTAAGCTTAGCCAGTGCAGTGGTTGTCTGCGCAAGGCTGGAAAGAAGCTTAGGTTTTGACCATTCATCATGAGCGATAGCACCTGGTACTTGAAGCTTGCCACTGTGCCTAGATTTTTTCCATTGAATCGTATTTAATGTTGGATGCCACTCGGGTTGTTTGTCATTAGCTTGGTCCTTTCGGAGCTGATTTCTGATTTCTATCCAATACGTTAGTGGTGCTTGCTTGAGACGGTTCACTAAAGTTTCCAGTTCATGTTCATCGTTTGCTAACCCATCAATGTCATCAAGAAAGCGCAGGTTGGTGAATGTCCTGTTTCCAAAACTGATACTACCCGAATGATTTTACAAAGCATTGGGTATGATCCCTTCCAGGTAGATGTTGAAGTGAGTGCGTGATAGGAAGCACACGCGTCTGATTCCCACCTTGGTTCTGAGCCAATCACGTATGTTGCCGTTGACGAGTGGTGCTAATTAGTTGCGTTTTTGTTGTATATCTGCATCGTGGCCCACAAGGCTGCATGCTATTCCTTGTTGAAAGCCTCATTGAAATCAATAAGGACATGATTTAGGTCCTTTTGATGAAACATACTTTTCACAGAGGATTCTAAGATTGAAGATTTGTTCTATATTGTCATATCCCGCTCTGAAACCTGCCTGCTCTTCAGTAATGATGCACTGTGATTGAGGTTTCAGTCTACTGAGGATGATTTTAAACATAAACTTGCTTGGATGACTGATGAGGCTACTTGTTCAGATGTTCTGACACAGCTGCATTTTCCCTTTCTTGCAAAGATTGGTCATTAGAGACTAAGTCCATGGGTTAGTCCAGTCTCCTGTTTGTCAGATTTTGATGTAGATTGCTGTGACATCGGTTAGGCGATTGTCTTGTTTGCCAGATTTTGTTGCAGATTGCTGTGACGACATCTATCATGGAGTTTCCTCCTGTTTAAACAAGTTTTGCTGGTCTACCCCAACTGATTTTCTTTCTTTAGTGCCAACAATCTTTTGATAATCTTTAGATTTTCTGTGAGACTCTTACCAGCCATGTCCTGGATCATGGTAGATTACCATTGTTTCTCCGTTGTTAAGCCTTTCACTAACTGGTATGCTGCTTTACTGTTGTTGTGGATCACGTATTTCTCCGCTACTTTACATTGGTCGTCTAACCAGCTTTCCTTTAGCTCTCTTTATGCTCTTTTTAATCCTGTTGTTAACCTCCCTGTATTTTTCTGTTCCTTTAATGTCTCACTGCTTCCTGATCACTTATTTTTGACGTCACAGAGGTGGAGGATATCTGATGTGATGGAAGGCTTCCTTATAATAAGATGCTTATGAAGGATGTCGCTTGGTGTACCTATTAATGCGATGTTGACGATGGTGATGAAGGAATCTAGGTGAGGTTTTTTCTTCAGCACCCAGAATTGTGAATGGTGCAAATATTCAGCCTATTGACACCTCAAATCATTGTGCCACGCTTGGATCTTTACGTTTTACAAGATAAAACCTTATCATGGCTTTTGTTCTTCCCCATACGAAGTTTAATAGCCATCATCAACCAGCACGTCATGGTCGCTTCATATTTCAGCTCCCTGGATGCCAAAGTTGACGCTAAACTGGAAGCACTTCCTTACTAACTCAGCCTGGTTGTAATGTTGAATGTCTGGATTCTGCCAAGCCCCTGTTCTGGATCGTTTGCGGGGATCAAAGGTGTTCGTTAGCACTAGGTTAAGTCCCGCAGCATGAATCCTCACTCGATGATCTGTTAATTACAGTAGGAACCACATAAATCTCGCCATTCTGCATGTACGTCCTCACCTATCTTGGCATCCAAGTCTCCTTGAATAACTATAATATCCTTCTTGGGTGTCTGGTCAATGAGAGTTTGAAGCTCGCCATCATGGGTAGATGTTGGGTCATAAACCTCTATGATGGTGATGTTGAAGAGAGATGCCCTCAAGCTGAAGCTAATCATCCTGTTTTGCAATGGTACACAACAAATGACTGTACTCACAACGTCGTTGTGTAACATACATCTAACTTCATGCTCATGCTTGTCCCCGTGTCATTCATCTGTTGATCTCTCTCCAAAATTCTGCCAGCGCATACCGCAGAGTCCAGGGATATGCCACTTGTATCTTCCCAACTCACGGATGCGTTCCTCTGGTTTCCCTGCTGGTCTTAATGTCCTGACATTCTTTGTTCCAATAGTGATGTTATATTTCACCCGCACGTTGATTGTACTTCCATAGGTATCAGATTTATCTCATCCGTACTGGTGTCAGCGGATGGCGCTGCGACCGTTATGAAAACTGCCAATTGTCATTTCGTCATCTGTGGCGTTTCATGGGCAGTTTCTATATGTGGGGCCTATCATTCTCCAGGCTGCAGACCACAGCCAATATCTACGTTACCCTACGGCTTGAACTGGTCTCAAACATGTGGACGTTTAGTTAATTTTGGAACCCTTCTGCCCTAGCTGTTGACTTCAACTTGGAATACTTCTGGCCTCTGATATAATGTTACCAACATCCATTTATCCCATATATAGGAAGACTCGTAGAGGCGGGAGTGTCAACAAATTTTTTCTATTCGTATCATTTTTTTATCTTTGGATGTCTTGACCATGATTAAAACCCGAAACTTCCTGCATATGAGGCCGACTTGATCATTGGAACGTCAGCCACCCTAAACACATTAAAAAGAATATTCAATACCAGTTTATGTTCAAACTTATATCTCCAACCCAAAGACTTTCGAAAGCTATGAGGAGGAACTCAAGGACTATATTGTGATAAGAGAATATTTGGCGTTTGTTAGGGTTGGGGTGGGTTGCTCCCAATATATTATTTAAATTACTATGGAAGTCCCACCCAGGATCGATTTTGTAGGAAATGAAATTAGTGATAGAGATAGGTAAAGCTCCGATCCCCCAGCCAGCAGTGCCGACAGTTAAATTATTGAGAACACAAAGGTGAAATTGAAAGGAATAACAATTTAATACAATTCAATATTCAAATGATAATAATGTCCCAGTCACTCTTCTTCCTCTCGACAAAGTGATAGCTTATTGCATCCTGTGATTTATAATGTGAGATAGCGTTTCCATCTGTCCTTATTTTCTAATCATCTGTATCTCTCCTATCCCGCCAATTCCTTCTCTCCTTCCGCCTTCCCTCCTAACTCCTTCACCTAGAATGTTCCTTCTCCAATTTCTCCTCCTCGACTCCTTTTCCTCCTCATTCTTCACTCTGCTCTCCGGCTAGTCTTCGATTCACAATCGACTTCTCCACTAGTCTTTATTCCGTCTCTCTCCTAGAGACTTGTGACTAAACCACACCGGAAGTCAGTCCCCTAAAGGTTTCCTGTGAAAACACAAGGACGTTAGCATATTTCCTTAGCCATCTCGTCTCACACTAAACCAACATCAGATAAAGGCTGTTACATTTTTCGGTCACGCATTCGTGCACATCAAAATACCCATACGCTCTTGTATGGTAAACAACGTCGTAATAAAAGCACGCCATCGACTACTTATCATACAGACATCAATAAATTGCGTCACATCCGTATATATATATATATACGACGATTTTTGAAACAATTTTGTAAACATTCGTAACCTTTGCTCCAAGTGCCAAGAATACAAAGAATGGAAGACTGCATACACGCCAACACACACACACTTTCTCAAGTGGTTTATTGTATCTGATTCACTAATAACTTAAACAATCAACTACCACCACGAATATCGATTCATTAACAGCTTTTAATGATAGTAGATTGTTATTGAGTAAAAGGTGTTAGAGGATAAGATAGTCTAGTCTAGTCCTAGAAGTGTATGTAATGGCTGTAGTGAAATCTGAGGATGAAACGTCTTTAAAGGGTGTTTAATTATTTTTAATATTATTTACAATAAAAGCATACGAGTCCATATTTGTTTCTATATAATTAATAAATTAGTATAAATATTAAAAGCAAGATAGAAATATCATTCCGGGTAGTTTATTAGGCTATGAATTTATCAAGCTCTCCTCTTCACGCAGCCTTCTGTTAAATCAATTTATATAGTACGTAATGCAATGCTCTTTAATCACACTTCTTTATATCAAAAAATTGAAATAAGATTTAGGTCCAAAATGTCCACAAAAAACATATACAGTCCAGTTGGTTGGCGACTCTCTCTCTCTCTCTCTCTCTCTCTCACACACACACACACACACACACACAAATCCTAATAATTTAGAACGTAAGATGTTATATGCAGTGTATAATAATTGAATTGAGTTACTTAAGTTTTGAAAGGTATATTTTTGAAATTCCAAAGATATGTTTTCTTAATCGTCGTTAACATCGGTCAAGAACTCTTTAACATGTTGTAAGGTATATTTTGTCTGGAGACACTTCTAGCTACACTTCTGGATACACTTCCATTTCTGTAATAATAGTCATTTGTAGTCCCTGCGCCCAGCCATTGTACTGTACATGTTGAAATCCGATTAAATTCATCGTGACTTATTGCATCATTTGTCCATTTGATCAAGAGTATTCAGCTTATTGATAGAATACATCAGATATAGGCTTTTAAGGATTGTGCAACGGATCCTACTATCTTTGCGATGAATGATGTAACAGCCACAGGAATAATATGTCATGTAATGCCTGCAACCCATAAACTAACAGTTAAAGGAGTCATTTAAGAAGTTTGGAAATGGATATACTATTTTATGTTTCTCTCTGACACCACTGTAATATATTATCTCTTTGACCAAATCAATTTAAATTTCATTTAATTTACAAACCCAAAATTAGTTCATAGCCTGTAGGTAATTGATCCGCGGTTGATGGCTAATGGACAAACAAACTAGCTACTTGATTACTTTAGTGTAGTAATATGCCTTGTACCTTAAGATTGTCGATCGCGAACTGTCTTAATTTTAAAGCTGCAAGATAAATAGTATTATAGGAGAAATAGGTACGAATTTCTATGCAAAAAACTCTTTAAACAATCAGATTTAAGTGCTAAACTTACCTTGTAATATATATTATGGAAATGTTTGTATATCGTTTACTAATAAAAAATAAAGAAATTATAAGAATAAGTGAAAGCCTAGGTAAATTCAAAATATTAATCGTGAAAACAGACAATGATCTAGAGTTTCTACAATTAAGAAAAACGATATTGCTAAGGTTTAGGGTCCAAATTGGAAACCTTAATCAAATGGTTCGATACAAATTTATGAAGTCACACAAAGTCATAGTTAGCTAAATGATATAAATACAACAGACTTTCGATTAAATGCTAATAAGATTGAATACAAAATTCAGGAAAAGTTGTCATTAGGTTAAAGATTGGAATGACTGTTAAAAACAAATGTAATGGTCTAACAGTTGATATGGTTTCTGCGGCTATTGATATTATGGCACAATTCGTCCAAACAATAGCAAATTCAAAATGCTACGGAGATACCCGTGAAAGTAGTGGTGGATGCGGTTCTTTCGTTGATCACTCGGTGAAAGGTTTGAAATTATTGCCGAATATGTGTTTAACATAGCTATATGAAAGCAATAACATCAGATGGTATCATTGGTAGTGTAAAAGTTTACTTTCAACAAAAGAAGCCTTTATTAATAGCGCATCGTGCCATTTGTTAATTATTGCATTGATTAACTCTTGTTTTGCTACAACTTTAAAACATTTCTTTTTAGTAACAAAAGAATTAACAACAACTAGTTCCAAGAGTATAATACACAGCTCATGCAGCCATAGACACAACAATAAACTAGTTATATCATGATCCTTATAGTTGCTTAGGCTACCATCATTTGTATTATACCTAAATCCATCCCTTCTTAACGATCACTTTTTATCCACGAGATTTATTATTCAGTTTGTCTGGTTGTTCGCTATTGTTACTACATTAATATTTACGCATGGTTTAAATGAATCGATGAATTTAGTCAATTATTAAAGCATACTGTGCTATGTATTTTAATCACCATAATCACAATGGGAAAAGAAGATATCGTCTTCGCCTACTGCATAATTTAGTCTGATAAATATTATACTGATATCACGGTGTTAGTTGATACATCGCCTTTTGTAACTAAACCTAGGTTTTCAACAACTTTTTTAATCGGCCTGAAATATTAATACATGTATAATAGGTTGTCCTCGTATGTATTTGGACACCTTGAAAGACATCACATATGATTGAATGCTCTGATTCAAGTGTGATGTTTCTACCACTATGCGTCCTTGGTTATCTCCGATACATAAATATATACGTCTTAGTTTTAATTAATTTCTTTTTTATTTCGTCAGATTATTAGATTTTATGAATTTCATCAGCTGGAATTGCTCTCCAGTATGCAAATATTGATGTTCTATATTTATATTTTCATTTATAAGTATCTAATACATCAGTTCGGGTAGACTCACAAATGCATTGACTTTAAATTTTATGTTTTAGAGGCACAGATCTGTTGTGTTTGTTCTTTTCAATATTTTATCCATTTTGTTTATTGAAATACATTTCTTCATGACAGTTTATGATTGGTATCTTGTTTACCGAATGGGTAAGATGTCTCGACTGTTTGCTTGAAGTTACTAGATTCACCTAATTTGAGCTCAATAAAGATGTTGTTATGTATGAATGATGTTTGTGTGCACGTATGTGCGAGTTATGGTTTTCAGTGATATACAGTGATTGATTGGCATACTAGTTAGAAATATTTGACAAGAATTTTAAAAAATCTATAAAAACGGCAAATAATTAGGCTTCTGACTCTTGTGAATCTATACTTATTGGTAGAAAGAACAATCGGTTCTCTGTTGAAAAATGGATTATCCACTGGTCGTCACAAATTGTGATAAGACGATGTTCTCCTGGTCTTCAAAATATATGAAAACGTATGTCTGTGAAATTCAAAATGTTATAGACAGAACTGAACCAGGGGACAACAATAATTAGAGAAAGAAAAGGTGATATCTAATATTTGCCGTTAACTGTTGGTTCTGTTGGTTATTTTTAGTTTAATATTTCACTTTATTTTTCTAACAGATTCTTTTTGCTGGGGTAATTTATAGCGCAGGGGCTTGAGCATAAACTTTATTTTTCTAACAGATTCTTTTTGCTGGAGTAATTTATAGCGCACGGGCTTGAGCATACACTTCAGCACTTTTATATATATATATATATATATATATATATATATATATATATATATATATATATATATATATATATATACATGGCTATATCTATCTACCTAATATATGCATCTACATGTCAGGCAGTCTGAAATCTGGATATATTTCTTAATGCTACATACAGTGCTGTAGACAATGAAACAATGGAACCAGTAAGGTCTCTAAATGGCACTGTACCGCTTCAATATTAAATAAATATAGATACGGCGCCTTGGCATTTCTGGACCGGGTAGAGGTTGCAGTACAGGGTGACCATGACGCTTTCTTAGATTTTTAATTAACTTGTACGGAATCTCAAAATGCGGCATGCAACAGAGCAACTGCTAGGATAATGCTATATGTGCTTATCTACAGATGTATGATTGTCTCTGCCATTTTAAAACTAAATATGACATCGATCTTGATGATGATTTAGTATGGCGAAAGGTAACAGTATTGGATAAGAACCAACAAAAATGCATTAGTTATCTAATCAAAAAGCTATTAGAACTGAGTAATGTAAAAACAAGTTTCATCGATCTGAGAGACGAATAATAGAAGCAATCTGATCAATACACTGAAAATTTTAAACTTACTATGAAGGACGACCCAGTAAATAGTCTTGCGAATGAAAATATACGATATTTATTATGAGTGGTACACCAGAACTAAAAGAGAGGCATCCGCATAAATCAAGTAAGCTGTATCATTGTATGCTCAATCTGTCTAGATCTCATTACAAATTTAAATTTTAATTAGCTAAACGTTATTAGTATTTGCATACGACAAATAAGCTTTATTTTTTAAACATAATAGCGTACGAGAGAATAAAAAGCACGAAATACGGTCGTTTTTCACCTTGTAGTGGAAATAGTTTGGCTATTTACTAAGACATACATCTCACACTTGCCTAATCATAATCTTCCATGATTTCAGGCATTTTGAGAAGAGAGGGTCGAGGGATTGCAATGAAACAAATTGCATTTTGTGCAACTATTGTAAATGTAAATGGATTAGGACCTGTCCATGAGCGTGAAATCATCCTTTTCGATACTGTTCTGCACAACGAGGGCAATGGTTTCAACAAGCAAACTGGAATCTTTACATGTCCACTATCGGGTACATATTTCTTCACAGGAAGCCTTATGACAAAACATGGGTACAGTTCAGAGGTACATCTAGTTGTAAACGGGGAAATTAAAGGCAACAGCTATGCCGATGGGGCCAATTCTTGGGACCAGGGCAGTATTTCAAGCATTGTGCGATGTGAAGCTGGACAGAACGTTTGGATCAGCGTGTACTATGGATCATATATACATGGGGATTATTACACATCATTCTCCGGTTTTCTTCTTTGGGGAGATAGTAGTAGTTGACAAAAATAACAACAACAAAAGTAAGGCCAATAATTCCATAGATTATTTTTGTAAGAAGAAACACAAGTCCGATTGGTAAATTCTGTACAATTCCTTCTTTAATCCAAAATCACGTCTCTACCATAATTGTTAAGTTTCGTGCTTTGTATCCTTGAAAGTATAAGACAATGCAAATAATATATATATATATATATATATATATATATATATATATATATATATATATATATATATATATATATATATATATATATATATATATATATATATATATATATATATATATATATATATATATATATATATGTGTGTGTGTGTGTGTGTGTGTGTGTGTGTGTGTGTGTGATTAAGCAAACCTGTTTTATTTGGAAATTTAACGAAAAGTCTAAACTTCCGCTTTTAATACATAGCATAATTTAACTCGGTCATGGATATTTTTCAACTCAATTAGAATCGTCACAGTTAAACATGACACTAAAGAATATCTTTTCTTTGTGTATTTATTTTTTTTTTTGCTCTCAACGAGAAAACATCAAAATCTGATTTAGAGGGTTAGAAACTCAAATAACGTGTATTTTGTCAGATATTAGCGCAACACAAATGAATGAGCACCTGCTGAATATAAGTAACACAAGCATTCTCTCCATTCAATTCGAGTTGCATTGTCCAGCTGTTTGCATTTCAAAAGTTTGTAAACAAAATACCGTAAGCATTGTGTTTAGTAAATGTTTTAAGGAATATATTCAAGTAGTTTTAGTATCGTACCTACAAGACAAAAGCGTCCCAAAACTTGTACAATTTCCCAAGCTTAACATTCAACTCAGATTTTGGTCTGTTTCAACGTTTTATTCCTATTAGAGAAACAAATCGGACTTTACTAATATCTTCATCTAAACGCAAAGGAAAAATATATTACACATCAGTTGAACAGGTTAAATCCAAATATCCCAACCCCAAGAATGGAACAATGGAGAGAGAGAGAGAGAGAGAGAGAGAGAGAGAGAGAGATAATGATGATTATGCAGACGATTTGCAAATAAAAGTTCCTAATATCCAACAATTCTTCTCTATACAAAGGTTACTCTGATTATCTGTAACTATATAAGGAAAGAGGCATATCAACACTGATCATGTGGTACAAGTATAGAATGTATCAATAACTTAAAGAATAACATCGTGGACTGAACCAATCCCCAATACGAATACGCCAGATCACCGACAACATGGCATCATATTTGTTCCAAAAAGATTAAATAATTTTGTTTAAATAGTCTTAGACAATCGCTCACTTCCATTTGCTGTGATTTTAAAGAAACACTACTGCATAACGTTTCCAAATTGTTTCATTGCATTCGTTCGTGTTTGTCAAATAAAACAAAATTCGAAATATCGAGAAATATTTAAATTGAGCTTATATTCGATCACACAATGGTACAAATCGCGTTTCAGGACGGTCAAACGTTGACGTAGGCATTTCATCATCTAAAATTAAGCTTGATGACGCGATTATAGCGAAATCGGCTTGAGAGAAGATGATTACAATTTCAGATTAATTTATATAATAATAAAAGACTATTTACTGCCCATATCATGAAAGAGTTTAAATATATAGTAATATATTTGCCTTGAATTTAAATACATAGTAATATATCTTACTTGAAGTAAGTAGCTTTTCTACCCGGCTTTACAGCAATGGATAAAACAAGTAATTGCTCGTGTAATGAGATGGTGTGGGTCATCTCAAAATATTTTCTACTGAACGTTTACATTATCACATCTCTCTCTCTCTCTCTCTCTCTCTCTCTCTCTCTCCTTTACCAAATAATAAAAGGATGAGGGTTTTATCTGTTTATCTATAGGGTAAATATGTACTAATCCCAGATTTACCAATGCTAAAAGTTTAACGTTAATAAGTGAAGCTGTATAGGAATCGCAGCATGGACATGGAAGACAAATGGATAAACACAGATATATGTAAATTCCATATGATGCCAACATACTGGAAGGAAAAACTATTTTGAACAGGTCGCAACACTGAAGTGAATTTATTGGATTTAATGGAACACATTTTAAAAGAATCAAGTATGGTTTTCTAAGCTAACATTAAAATAAAAAATATTGATATAAATAATAGCAACTTGCAGTTGAAATAAGCTTCAGATATCGTGCTCCTGGATGCATTAAATTCAAGAACTGCCCATTGTATTATTAGAAATGGTTGGAGTGGGAGTGTGCTGTAATATTTTACTCCAGAAACTATACATTTTCATCCCTCAAATAGCTTGTAAACTTTTCGCACTGGTTTAAAAGAAATTCTAATATGCGTCCACCCAATAATTATGGATGGTCCCTTAACATACATTTTCTAGTTCTCCAAAGATAAAACAGCTGCACAAAAATGTAAAACGGTTATAAAGTTTCCGTAGCTTCAGAACTTCATGCAAGACTGACGTGAAGCTGCGAATTTAACATATCACTTGTTTAACGCCTCACCTTCTCTGAAGCTCCTAGCATTGGTAACACTCCTCATATTCTATGCCTGATTCACAAATATGTTTGGAACCAAAATCTGGCTTATATTGAACTGGCATAGTTCTTTTCAAAACGAAATCTTCAGACAAACATAGGAGAAACATCATGTATGCCTGCTCTTCTATTGTATACATTACTAACTCCTACCCTACATGCACATAAAAAGAACAAAGATGCGCATACTCAAAGCACCCAAATATTCACACCAGTATCAAACGGGATGATTGTAAAAGTATGTTGAAACACTCTCTTAAAGTCTACAATTTGGATCTTTTAGAGATGACACAAAAACCGTCAGATGTGACACAACCTCCAGGCTTTAAGTAACAAGAGTACCACACGTCACATGTTATACCCATCTCGTGCCTCGCTCCCTACAATGACCTTGACCTTAGAGCTACAAACCCGCTAGCTGCCTAGTGAATGAAAAGTGATAGCCTTGATAAGCAAACGAATCAGTCACTTCCCATGCATTGAACATGTTTCACTATTCAATTGTCAATTCCAAATAAAGTCTTACATCATTTCATTTTATATAACAACGCCCTTATCTCGTGTAAAATCATGGTTTTGTTGTACCTAGGTAATAATGAAAACTAAGATATTATAAAAAATTGTAAATGTCACATTTAAGTCCAAAAAGAAACATAATAATATTCACATAGTTCGAATTAGGCTGGCATTTGGTCATCTCAGCCATTAGTATGTGCCGACTCAGCAATCGTTTTGAGTGTGACGATGACATCATTCTGTCCAATCGCCTCAGCAGGCTTAACTCCAATTGTTCATGTGGTTTCATTATTTTATGTTTGCATTGTTACCCACTCCTGTGCAATCCGAATCGATAATTCTTGCGAATAATGATGTTTTTATAATCATTCAGTAAATGTGCAGTTAACTCTTTACACACTATACGTTAATATGACAAAAACGAACTTGTTCAATCTTGTGACGTCAACGTATCGGCTTCTTGTTATCAGCTTGCAACATTTACAATAGTTAACATGTATTTCAATGAGCGTTTGGGTACACGACATCGTGAAAGAAAAAAGGATCAGCCTGATGAACTTCGTTTTGTGTTCTCATATCAGACCATGCAAGTGAAATCTTTGGCTTGGGTAGGTAAATTTTTCACAGTTTCTTAACGTTTGAAAATTCATCTTGAAGAAAAAAAGAAGAAAACGTAAAAGGGATCGTCGACGAAAACGCAAATGGACAGAAGAAAGAGAACAAACGAGAGAATATTTTTGTAGCTTGGAAAAAGTCATTATATGAACAAAACAATAATAAAAGTGATAGAAGAATCAGAGTAAATAATCATTGATCAGTTCAAACTTTTGAATGAGGTGAAAAAAATGCCATGATACATTATTTAGTAAACAGGATAACAATATAAGTCAAAACAAAACTAGATGGTATACTGGGAAGATTGAGGTTCCGAAATTAACAAACGACAATTGACAAATGACTGTTTCGGAAGCTTCAGATTCTTAAATATTATGATTAAAGTCCCGGAAGTGATTAATCCACTATTGAATTTTTTAAAAATATGGAACGGTGTAGGATAGTGATAAATTCAGTGAATCTTGGATTCAAAAACGTGATTTAATCTAGGGAATTATTACATTGTTGCCAAAGGAAAAAATCTATAGAATTATTGAAAAAGACATATTGCTTGTTAATATTTTCGATAAAAATAACCTCATCAATTATAGCAAGCAGAATAAAACAACATTCAAAAGTATGTATCTCTCGAAATCTATTTGCATAACAGTTTTTATATTGGAACTGGTTATCGTCAAGGGGAACCACTCATATTTTTCTTATTAGTAGCAGAAATTTGAGGAATTATGGTTCGGAACAATAATGATATTAAAGGCACCTTCATTAATGATATGGAAAAAAACTGGTACTACGCTGATGAAATATCATTCCTATTAGATGGATGGGATATCTCTTTGTATGCATCGGTATACACATTAAAAACATTCGCATCAATGTCGGGATTAAAAGTGAATATCAACAAAACAAAAGGCATTAAAGTATTCACATACACAGATGTGTACAAATTAGGATTTGAGTGCGTTTTAAATTTCTCTCTATTAAGAACTATTTTATCCGTGAATACGGAAGAAATTAATTTTTAAAACAAAATTCATGATGCAAAAAACTCTTCGATAATGGAGTCGAATCAAATTAACAATATATGGGAAATTTGTTGTACTAAAGGCAACGGCCTTATCTAAACTGTCACATTTCTTCTTAATGTTACCAAATCGCACAGCAAGTGTTTCAAATGTCCTAATAAAATAAGTAAACAATTCTTAATAGACTAGAAGGTGGATTGTGAATGAAACATCTAGAATATGTTGTCAAATTTTGAAAAATATATTGTGTAAAGCGTTTGCTGACTAATCATTCTGAATGGCAAAATATAACAAAATACTCTCTTAATAAATATGATTTGTCCTTGTTATACTTTTTCAATTAAATTATTTGCAAAGATCAAGATTATCCAACAACACAAAATAAAAAAGGATGTTCCTTTAGCAGGGAGAGAATTTACGACAATAGAAAATATAAGAACTTCCTTGAACTTTAACAACAGAGTGTCTAGAAGAAAAAAAACACAATATAACAACAGACCATTTTTGTATCGATCGTGGCTGTCGAAGGGAGTAAAATGCATACATCATTTCTTTTATGAACAAGGTTTATATTTAACATATGAATGGTTTATATAATTTTTCACCCAGGTTACACAATATTAAGGTATTGTAAATGCAATCAGACTATATTTAAAGAGATTAAATTTGCAACATGAGAAAAACTCTGCAATGTTTTACCCCAAGAATATTGAAGTTCTACTCAGGAATTAAAACTGATGTATAGTTGTAAAGTGTAGTTTAATAAAGTCATTACTACAGTTTCCCAAAGCTCAAGAAACCTCATTTTTATTAAATTAAACAAAAGACAAGTATTGGTGGAATAAGGTATATTCGATTCCGTATTTTTAAAAAATTGGATACAAAAGTATGGTGGCTCCAGTTTAGAATTAACCATAACATACTGACTATAAATATTTTTCTTTTTATTTAGAATTGGTTTTGTAAAGGATAAATTGTGCTTTCCTGTAATAGTGAGTTAGAAACGATGAAACATCAGTTCTGTATCGTTGTAAAACATTTTTAGAGCTTTGAAATTTCAGAATATATATATATATATATATATATATATATATATATATATATATATATATATATATATATATATATATAGATCGAAATTTCAAAACAGAAACCAAACCTGCAAGAACTCAACTTCGAGTTGATATTTCTTTTAAATTTGAAGCTATTAAGTCTGACCTGAAAGATCCAAATGTTATTTACCAAATAGAATCATGTGAAAACGTATTTTATAGGGAAACAGAGTATTGGCAATAAAAGTGGACTAATGTGATCATGGAATAGTGTTGACTTTGAGAAAATAATCCTTTCTCTCACCGTTTCATTTGTGTATGTGAGATGGTATGCGCACACGCACATATATATAGAGGGTGTGTGTGTGTGTCTGTGTGTGTTAATGACCAAGTTGGACAAACGAAAAATCAACTGTTGTTGAAAATGATTTTGAGGTGATTAACGTGGGATTGGTCGCATATTATTGCGCCGTCACAAAACGATCAACTGAGTTTATGTATGTAGGGATACAGTCGTCCCCATGAAGCACCCATCCAACCTTGAGTTCCTTTCTACAATTGACGAAGTTCCCACCATTGATAAACTTGTGGATAATCTTGTCATGTGATCCAGGTGATACTTGAACACCAAAATAAACCAGGGGGAATATTCTATATTTTCCCTTGGCCGACATAAATGACAGACAAGATGGGTTTCACACAACCGTACGCACGCGCACCTAAAATGATCCGGCACAGTTGCCACATGTTAATATTTCGCGCCATTGACTTTAAATTACTCGAAATTATTCATCTGGTTTGATACCGCACACTGCTGGGATGAGTTTCCGAATATGTTTGCTGAGGTTACAAATTACATCTATATTTTCCTCAGTATAGATGTGACTGGCGGCCCAGGATAATATCAAGCTGGTTCGGATGCAATGGTTTAAACGATAGTGATAAATATAGATTTCAGTGACAAATCCATTCCGATTATATTCCCTGTTGATTATGTTGGACCAGTATTCATTCAATCATGAAGAGCAAAATCTCAACTGTTATTTAACAACGACGCTCTTGTCAGTGTAATAATTCCTGGACGAAGACGAGAACGATCATTTCATAAACTATTCGATCGCGATCACAGTAGTTTTAAATGAACGTAATGCCAGGCCTCAAAAACGCTCACTGGGGGAGAGTTAAATATTCGTCAGACAGTGATTTTATATGATTGTATGACAGTTGTACCAGTAAAACATAATAATTTGTTAGAAGTGCGTGTCGCACCCGATTAAGGTCTGACTGTCAAGCAATTATACTTTACGATCACATTATTAATTCAAGAACTATGGCAAATCCCTTAATGTTGCTAACCAGAAAAAATAATCGAAGCGAAACAACAACTGCGAGACGAAATCGCCACGAGAATTACGCTACTACTCGTAAAATACTGTCGTATATTCTATTTTGCGGAATATTTGCGAGAACCACAGTTAAATTTTGTTGTGCCGCAAATCACGATTACGTTCCTTAATATAGGCACACTAATCTGAAATGTCGTCGTTGGAGCCACATCTATAGTTACTGTTATCACCTGATTGCGATGGTAAAAGGATGTCGAGACGGCAGAACACAGTCTCGGTATAATTACAAATAAGTACGGGGCCCCGAATGGCCGAGTGGTCTAAAGCGCTCACCGTTACGGATCACTGCCATCTCACCTCTGCGTGGGTTCAAGTCGCGGGTTCGGCCTATATGGGTATGTGAGAAAGCTTGCCAGTAGCTTCTCGTATGTCGGTGGTTCTTTCCGGGGGTTTCCCGGGTTCTTCCTCCACCATTAATACTGGCCGCCATGTATAGCCTTTCTTGTGCTGAAAAATGTCGTTAAACCCCAAAACAACAACAACGAATAAGTACTGGACGGACATTGAGGATAACGCGACTACCAATGTTGAATTTAAGACCGTGTTGGCAGAAATGGAAAGCCACCTGCAACTCCGAGTACAGATACGTAACCGGGGTGTTGTGTATTTACGGGCAGTAGAAGTAATTAGTTTTAAAATATAAAAGAATATAAATGGCAAGAAAACATGCAGACCTTAAAATACAAATTATTGCAGAGATACGACGCCTACAGGATTCCATTGCTACAAACGAAGTCCAAGAAACTTATGGAATCATCTCAACCAGATTCTGTTAGATATGGAATCATAATGCGAAAACATTCCGTAATAACCTACAGCCTATAATTAATAATAATAATAATAATAATAATAATAATAATAATAATAACAATAATATTAATAATAATAATAATAATAATAATAAGTAAAAGGTGATAATTTCGAGTGCATCAGTTTATTCAGGTCCATATTTCAGTCAATTTAAAATGGTTGTTAATGTAAGTTATATAGAGCTTGGTTTAGTACTGATTTATGAAGACAAAAATGGTGTGGATTATCCAGTGCACAATTCTGAAACATTCAAATAAGCACCATATAATTTATTCCATATATATGTGTGTGTGTATGTGTGTGTGTGATTTATTTTGTGTGATATATATTTGATTTATTTTGTGTGCTTGAGCTTTTTTCAAGTTGTGTATCTCTGCTGTTTGTCTTGTTCATCAGTTTTAAATATATCGTTTAATGGTGTTTGATTTCAATGTCTGGTTTTAGTCATAAATTTGGATGGTTCTTGAAGCTAACGAAAGACCCACATTCTGGTCATTTTTGTGATATATGTTTACATAATGTTAAGATACAGAGAATTATTTCATTCCTCCTTAAGTTTCAGAGTCTAGACTTATTGACTCTTGTGTTCAGCTGTAATTTTAAATGAATAATTTATTTACAAATCATTGTAATGGAATTACACTGTTCCATTACTATTTTGGACTAAATAACTGGGCATTATTATGAATTTATTAAAGGACATTCTGGATTATATAAGTGTGATACATGCAAACTTTTGGCATATCAGCTTATCCAAGACTATGATCACATTAAATACTAAATCAATCTAGAAGACTCTACACGTTTGGTCTTGTAATAGAACATTTAGGATTATTTGTGATTTAATTCACAATACTGTTAAGTTCCTCTTATATTTTTACATTGTAACGTTGAGAAAGAAATTTATTTGTTGAATTTAATAAGGATTTTGTGTTCGCTTCTTTCCGTTACTTAGTTTAAGACTACAGAGTCGTAACATATGAAAATCAGATTAATCACACTAATAACTTTCATACCGATTTGAGATTTCATATGCAATATAGTGCAAGTTACATACGTAAACCATGTGCTCTAATCCAATGGTTTTCAACCTGCGGGAAACTCTGCCGGCGTGGTCTCCGATTTGTTACAAGGGGTCTGCGAATTCACACAGCTTCGCAGTCCTAAAACTATTAGCATATGTGGACAGAGAAAATGTTTGAAGTTAAAACTGGGTCCTCATAAACGAAAAGGTTGAGACCGAATGATCTAGTTCAAATATCCAGTCTGCTACTCACTTCATACTAACAAAACCACATGACATTCAAGATTTACGGAAGCATTGCGATAGTCACCTCGATTATCAGCCTCCATAACTGGCGAGGCTGGTAAACCGCGGTTTAAAGTTGGACAACGTTCCTTTTAACAATCAGCATTTCCTGCAAGTTAGTGGAACTGCAAAGGACGCAAAAATAGCACCTTCTTATATCTATGTTTTCATGCAGGGAACAAACACTTTCCAGTGAAGTACCGCATAGACCACTTTAGCAGATTCATTGATCATATTGAATCAACGTGATTTGAATCAGAGGTTCATTAAAACAATTTTTTAAATTTACAAACAATATGCACTAAACTCTTTTTCAGGTAGATACATATGGGTGAGTACCATAAAACAAAACAAAAAACTCATCAGCTCACGAGCGTATATTAATTCAGGTCCTATCTCCAAAACAAGCAGAATTTCTGTCTTATTTGTAAACATATGCCTGCTATCAAAAGTTTCCGTAGTTCGACACCGTACGAGAGCTTCAACATCAGTATTACATTATTGTAAACTAAATCCCAAATTGTAAACTAAATCCCAAATAATCCTAAATGTCCTCGCACATGTCAAAAATATAGAATGTTCCGCAAATATATAATATTCGAATGAGTTCCTATAGTCTTGAATGTCCTGATGTAACACAATGCTGCGGTCTAGAATATCTTTGAATTAATTCACAATAATCCTAAATAAAATACTTAATAAAATTAAGTTTATATAAATCCACAAGTCAAGGAGTACTAAGGTAATTGCAATAAATATTTAAATAAATAATTCCTCTCGAATTATATCTGATAGGCTTATCTAATGCCGGAATGAATTATTTGTTTATCAAATCTATATTCGTACACATATTCACTTTATCTATAACGTAATAAAAATGTAATAGAAAACCTAGTGTAACTGTAAATAAGACGGACATAGAACTCTTACTATGTACACATGTTGTTGCAACTTTTAATCACGGACACAAGTTAGCTAAGCAACCATTATAAATAAAATAAATATAGCAGGACATATTCAGTGTTTAAATCTGCTAGGCTTGAGCTAAATTTTGTATTCAACATTTTTTTCCTTGCACCCAAATACATTTATTAAACAAATAATGCGCACAAGACACAATGGTTCACATTCACATGACGTCAGGCTATTTCTAGTATCGTGTGGAACTTCTGTTCCGATGATTTCAGTAAAAGTTTTCTTTAAAAAAAGGCAGTCACACTCCCTCCCATCTTAGTCAAAACATTTGCATAACATTATTAGAATTAGGCAAACGCAGTTTATGCAGGGTTAAATGCCCCACATACAAAGAGAGTCCTTTAGATAAACGGACATGAAAAGCAATTAAAATCAAATTGCCAGAAGTTTCAAAACGATGGCACTGCAAATGTTTATAGCCATTGTTGTTATAATCTGGTATTTCGCGCATATCGCGGAAAGTAACCAAGGATTATGAATTTGGTCTTCCAAGTCATGTCATATGGTATATTAACCAACATGTCAAATATTTTTATCATTCAAAACCACTCATTAAAAGTAGATATTTAAATACTGTTTTAACGTTCTATGCTCTCTCTCTCTCTCTCTCTCTCTCTCTCTCTCGTGACAGAACGCGTACGTGATTAGATTCGTCAAGTATCCTTCACGTCTATGCCACGCAATTATTAATGATTTTGCGCAATTTAATAAAAGGTAACATCATGCTGCCATCTTTTAAAGGTGTAACCTAATTCATATTAAAATATCAATCGAACCTATGTGTGAGTCGCTCTTTTGAATTTTGTGGTTGAAATGGTTTGGTCATGTGCATCCCTGATTGTGAAAACCAAACTATAAAAAAACGAATGAGTGGATATCGTATATGATTTTGGTTGTTCAGTTACTTTCAAAGTACGAATAAGTGGAAATCGTATCTGATTGGTTGTTGTATCTGATGGAACAACAGTGTGTAGCCACGAAATTCGAAATGACCACTTGAGATAGGGTTGTGTTGCTCCACGTGGATTTACAGGTTGGTTTGGTCGGTAAATTTCTTTACATATCGCCAAAGGACCCTACGACCAACCGCGAAAAATTCCGGTAAGTGTCTACAATGTACACCGATTCGTTGTGGACACGTTTGTTTGCACTAATTGATCAAGTAAATCAATAGGTCGGACCCAAAAACAGTTGCTTCAGGCCATCACTCTACAGCAATCATACATATAACGTAATGCGATGCCAGTTTGTTGTGTAAAACTGATATATATGCAAAGCGCTGTTCTTTAGAGGTGATATATGATGGCTATGGTTCAAACAATCCCTAATATCAGTGTTCCCACATCTTACTGGAAGCATAATTCACCAACCTGCTCTTGTTCACTCAATGCGGTGTATAACGAAGGAGTTTGCAGCATTGCTATAGTGGCAGTGTATAACAGAGCAGGATTTCTACTCTTACAAAGAGAACAAGGTCGAATTATGGGTGATATGTATTGGACAATAATTATCTCATATAGAATTTTAAATCATGATTCAGCTACCGTATGCTGCTTAGCCGGATGTTTTGTTCATTTATAATAAATGCATGGGTGAGTTTCTTTTCTTTCTTTTTTCTCGAACATACATACATACATACATACATACATACATACATACATACATACATACATACATACATACATACATACCCAAGTGTGTGGAAATTAATTTATTTTAGTCTTTCTTATCTGTATATTTTATTAGCTTATTTAAGAACATTTTGTCGCATGCCAACATTGATCAGCAGCCTTGGTTTATTTTTACCTTTTAAGCTTTTCTTTTTGCGTGCTAGCACTGTACAATAGGAAACGTGAATTGTTGAAAAACAATTCACATCATACGAAGCAACAGATTTACACATTTCGCTTCTGGACACACACACACGCATTTTTACACATTCGTTACATCAAGACATGAATAGATATAAAGATAGATCAATAGAAAGATTGATTAATTAGTTAGTGCACGGATAAATGGAGAAGATTATGAGAAGAACAATGCGTTATGATACCGAGCTCTTGTCTTTCAGCGTTACATCTGGAAACCTTTAATGATATCCTTATTGGTTGTTTTATGCTAATAAATGAACCCTGAAGTCAGCCAATTCGTGTAATTCATATATATGTTGTTTGGGAAGTTCTCCCATCCCCACCCGTTGGAATCAGAGATTATATTTCTCTCAGGTCTGGCACAGCCTTCATCAGAAGCTCTTTCGATATGAGCGGAAGACAAAAGTGCTTAAAGCAAGACTACTCGAAGCTGAACGTACTGTAGGTAACGGATTTCACTTCTGGGGCAGTACCAATGCCTGTTTAAACAATTTCCTTTAACGTCGTAGCAAGAATAATTCATCGTTAACGAATGACCACCACCAAAAAACAGGATATATAACGGGACTAATTTGGTGGGATACCGACCCTGAAGTAATCATTGTGACTTCCATCCAATCAGGATAGTTTTGATTCATTCATTCATTCATTCATTCATTCATTCATTGTTATTTCAGGGCGCACAATCACTGTTAGGCTATTATACGCCATACAAATGGTTATATGAATGATCATTTAGAAATGAAAAGGTTTTTATATCGACCAGCGATATCAAAACTAAATAGTTGAAAGTAAAACGATAAGATGGTTAAGGGGGCAATGTATAAATCTCCCTGATCAACGGGGACTGTAAATGGTATATGTTAATAAAGACAGATGAAAAGTTGTTGAAAATAAGAGACGGTAAAAACATTACATTAAATCCCCAAGGTTATGGCATACAAGTTATAACTAAGAGTAAATGTTCACCGCTTTCAGGAATTCTATAATACAAGTGATGTTTATTGCATCAAAAAGTTCCTTCATGTCATGCATATTGTAATACTGATCGTGCATCGGTTGCAGGTCGAAACACTCTATCAGAAAGTGCTTCACAGTGCAAGAAACGCACTCTCGTGGGTCTTCGCCTTTTAGAATGTGAGTAGTGAAAGGGGTGAGATTAGCGTCAATGGGAATTAGCATTACAAACACCCCCTGGGCGAGATTAGCGTCAATGGAAATTTAACATTAACCACCCTGGGCGAGATTAGCGTCAATGGAAATTTAACATGGGCAAAAAACCCTGGGTAAGATTAGCGTCAATGGAATTTAACATTGGAGAAAGGAAAAAAAAGGAAATATTGAGATTAGCGTCAAAGGCATTCGAACAATGGAAAAAAAAATATCGATTCTAGGGACAAAGGCAATTGAACATGGGGAATAGAGTTTGGGTCTGTCTAGGGACAAGGGGAATTGAACATGGGAATAGAGTTTGGGTTTGTCTAGGGACAAAGGGGAATTGAACATGTTAGAAAAAAAAACTACTTTAGGGACAAGGGGAATTGAACATGGGATTTTTTTTTTTTTTTTAAATTTTTATAAAGGGGTAGGCAATTGAAAAGTCATTCTCTTTTCGAGAAATATGGCTGGCCCTGAAAAGGGCCTTTGGTTTCTTCTTCTTCTTCTGCTTCTAATTTCTTCTTTTTCTCCACCAACTTCTTATTTTCTCACCTACACTCTTTTTCTTCTTTTTTTTTTCTCCTCCTCTTCTTTCTTCTCTTCCTCCTCCTCTTCTTTCTTCCTCTTCTCATTTTCTTCTTCTTTTTCAATTTTTTCATTCCATTTTCGTATTCTTATCCTTTCCTCTTCATCCTCCTTCTCCTCCTTTATTTCCTTCATCACACCACTTATCATGTCCTTTGCTTTTCTTAAGTTGTTAATCTCCATTTTTACTCTATGCGGACTATAAGAATAGTGGTCTTCATTGAGTCGTACTAGCATTTGTTATATCATGCCCAAATTGTCAAGGACGTCTTGCAATGTTTGAAATTTATCGAGGTGGTTCGAAGCCATCTTCTCTGTAGAATGGTTTGAACGACGAATACTGTGGGTTCTTATACGAAAAGCGTGGACGTGAAGGAAAACATCCCCCTAAAACATAAAATTGATATTACCTAGATCATGACCTAACATCGTGCGGACGTGAAAGAAAACATCCCCTACTTTTCTCATTTCATATAATATACTATCCACATAAGTGAAGCAACAATAAACAAACCCCAAATCTACTATTTACACACGCAAATCATTAAAACAAAATCCATAATCTACTATCCACACAATCGTACGTGAGCGGTTACAAAACCCAAACTATACACTCCACATACGCTAAGAAACAATAAAGAAACCCATAATCTACCATTCACACAAACTTACGTGAGCAGTTACAAACACAAACACACAAACACATACCCTCGCACTATGAAAAAAGAGTTAGTGTTTATATTCACACTACTCTACCTACACACACACACACACACACACACACACACACACACATTGGCAAATTGATGGTTATTTCTTTTCTAGAGTATTGGGTGGCCCTGAAAAGGGCTGGTTTTTTTTGGAACTTCATGGACACCTGGTTAATGGTGGCACCTTCCAGGCCTGGCGCCACATACACATCTTGTTCCCCAGTTGCTTTTTACTTTTTTGGGGGAGAGAGCAGAGGCAGGATATGTGGTTTCAGAATCCCAATTTTCGGTTTCTGGGATTCTGAAATTTCTTCTTCTTTTCTCCTTTTCCTCCTCCTCTTCTTTGTATCTTCTCTCCTCTTCTTTGTATCTTCTTTCCTCCTCTTCTTTGTATCTTCTCTCCTCCTCTTCTTTATTTCTTCTTTCCTCCTCCTCTCTCATCCTTCCTTCTTCCACAATGGCCTCCGCGGCCAGTTCGTTCAACAGGCGCCTGTCATATTCCAGATGAACATGAAGTTTCAACAGTTTCGCCAGTCTCGTGTTCATTCTGGTGTTGATCAATCAACAAGGGTAGCTGGAGTGCCGAACGAGTTTCAATTTATACTAAAACTGCGTACGTGAAGGAAAACATCACCTAAAAAACATAAAATTGATCTTACCTAGATCATGACCAAAAAACAACGCGCGGACCTAAAAGAAACACTCACTCACTTTTTTATACTACCCATTCCTATTCTAAAAATTTTTTTCATTAATCACTCCAATATACTATTCACATACGCAAAGCAATTCAATCAAACCCCCCAAATCTACTCTCCCCACACCTCAAACAGCCAAAAAAAAACATGATCTTAATCTACTATCCACACCAACGTACGTGAGATGTTACAAACACAAACACACAAACACATACCTTCACACTATAAAAAAGAGTTAGTGTTTATATTCACACTACTCTACCTACACACATTGGCAAAGTGATTGTTATTTCGTTTCTAGAGTATTGGGGTAGCCCTGAAAAGGGATGGTTTTTTTTTTTTTGTTTGCTATGGCAATCTTTTAGTTTCTAAGAATGCGATGTCCTCTGAGGATAGACTTTCTGGCGATAGGTCTGCTTCTTCGGAAAGAGAAGAAGAACTCTTTGGTGTCGATACGACAATCGACAAAGCCTCTCTCAGGTTCAGGTTCCTGCTGCTGTTGCTGCTGCTGTTGTTGTTGTTGCTGCTGTCTCTGAAGTCTGTACTTCTCTGTCCATTCTTCTTTCTCCCTGTTCACTTCTTCTCTGAAGAGTTCTTCTATCAAGTCTTCAGTGACTTTTAGCATTCTCACATTCTCTATCTCTTCTGGCTTCGGTATCAGACTGTGTCTGACCCTATGCAAATTCACGTAGGCTTCGTTTCGCTTAGCTAGTTTGGAGCACATCTTCGTAGGAGGATGAGTCGACAATGGATGGTTAGACTGGAAACAACCCGGTTCTTAAAGTCAAAGCGCGGACGTGAAGGAAAACATCCCTCCACGGTTTTCGAGCCGCAATGTTCAATGAGTGTCATGAGAGGGATAGTAAGAAGTCAAAGAGCATGAATCAAACATTCTTATAGCCAAACAAATCACAAAGGCATTTTTTTCAAAACGCATCATTTTTTATTCAAAAATCACTTAACACTAACCAACAACTCTAACATTTTTTAACAATAATCCAACAATATAACATCAAACATTTTTTTCAATTTACACTCTACTTTAAACAGGGTTGGCAAAGTTGTGAATGAAATTGTGATTTCCACTGTTGCAAGTCATTGAGTCATGGATGGACACTACGTTTCCTAGCTTAAGACAACAAAATAAGCATACTAGTCAAAAAATCAACGATTTACTTTCTCATCGTTTCTAGAAAAATCACGATCAAAATAAGTCACTAAATGTTCTTTTGCTGATAATAAGTGATCAATTTCGATCTCGACTTTCTCTTTGAATTTGTCAAAGAGGGTTTTGATGTAATGGATGTCTCGAGTCGTTAATGGAGGACAGAAATGTTCACGCAAGTCTTTATACCACCAACGTAACACGTCTTTTTTAAACAGACTCCAAGCTTCGTCCAGATATTCGTTGAATTTTTCTTCTTGACTGATGTTTTGACATCCATAGTAATCATGCTTCATCCATGTCGTAATTGTGTCTGCCAGGTATGTAGCACAGTAGGAGACTAATTGCTGTTCTTGTTCTGGCCATCTCGACTTGATCACGATGTCCTTTTCGTCTTTGTTTTGGGATTCTCCTTCCACGGTCTCCTCACATTCCATCTTCAAAGCTTCTCCACTAGGTAAAGAGGGATAACAGTCTTCCATGGCTTCTAGTAATCTAGAATGACTTCTCTCAAACTGTTGATTTCTATGGTATTATCGAATTCTGCATACAGGATGACGTTCAACGTTACATCATCATCACCGATTCTGTTTCCGAACTGAATTTCCACACGAATCTGGCCGGATTTTATAGGGTGGAAATGTCCCTCGTCGCTGCCTTGGTCTGGAGTGAAATCAAAAGCCCACAAAGCATAGCCTCCGTCATAATCTTCGTACGTAATGCCGTGACTGGTGTTGGTTCCTAACTGTCCCGTGGCTTCGTACAAGGACAAGTACGATCTCAAGTAATTCTTCTTCTCAAAGTCAGGTTCGAAAGGTCGGGTACACAAGGTCTTGCCATCGCGACTGACTTCAATCTTGGACACGTTGAAGTGATGAAAGTTGAAAGGATTTTTAGTGATAGCTCCGTTGAAGGCTTCATTCCAGACCATACCAAGGATCAAACGTTTGGGTAGCTGTCCTTGGAACAGATGATCTTCGATCATGGATCGCTGTCCCCTAGGAATGGTGAAAGTTTTCACTTCTACGCGTCGGATCGGATACTTGGCGGTCGTTCTGCTCAACGTCTGACTGATGTCGTTACCTACTTTAGGTAACACTTCCACACGACGTACGTAGAATCCGGCTTCTTGGATTTTGGTTTTGTACTCGCCAGCATCAGCCAATAAATGGAAAGCGGTACTGCTCCGATTCAGTCTCAGGCGGACATCCACCCCGTTCAGCAAATATTTTTCTTGCAACCACATGTCCAAATGCAAACGATCCATCAGTTCTAAACTTTGGTTGGGTCCTATGATTCTCTTTCTTCGTTCTACAAATCCCTCACTGGTGGTTGTTTTTGATTTGGGGTCAGCTTCAAGACCTGTTTTATCAAATTCGCCCGCTTCGTCAGGTTCCCATAGCACGCAGGCATTGAGATGAGTGTTCTTGGCGTCTATTCCGTACGTCAAGAGATTTTCCAGGTAGGCACGGTAAGGGTAAGTATCCATGCTGCTGCTAACCAGTTTGTTGTTCAAGTACAAGTCCACTGAGCTGAACAAGGAATGCATGAAATTGTTGACGGGAGCTACTGGCTCAGTGTCTATAGCATTTCCGTCCTTATCTAGAACTTTGACTTTCAGGTACAAGTAACTGCTATTCAGATCGATGTAATCTTCGGGCTGTCCCTTGATCTCAAACTCGATGGGAGCGGAATCGGTCAATGAGGAGACGGGATGAAATTCCACCCATTGGGATTCTTGCATGGTCATCATGGTGGGGGGCATGGCAAACAGATCCAGTTCCGTCTTGGAACAGGCGCAAGACTCTCGGTGCATCATTTTTTGTTGCAGTGTCTCAATAATCGAAAACGTCTAAGTCTCGAACGGTTCTTCTTTTCTTGGCCTTTCTAGCTTGAAGTCTGGTGAAAGGGTGTTTTCTTCGTCGTCTCTTTCTGCCTTGTCCTTGCTGAATGCTTGACTCGGTAGCGTGCAGGGCATTTATAGGTGTGTCTTGTCGGCCCAAAAGGTCTTTACCCGTTTGCAGCAAGACATTTTTGCCTGCCCTCATGAAGGCTTCTTTAGGGTTTTGTTTGTCGATGATGACATTTTGGAGAAATTCTTTGCCTTGTGTCAGTGCGGCATCTTTCAAGGCGTGCAATCCGCGTGTCACCATCGGTTTCAACACCGGGGCCACCGAACGAAAGGCCGATTTTAACATACCTCCTAAACCGTGTCCTCGCTGTCGTGCAACCCCTCAATACACTGGATACATGACTTACGAGTCGTGAGAGAACCGTTATCGAAAATGGAGTTTCACCGTGACTTTTCCTTTGGTGAATGGAATATTTTGTCCCAAATCTCCTTTTATAGCAATGTTGACCGTGTCCAAATACGACTTGCTGACAGGCAAATAATGAGGATGCACAAATGTCCGGTGGACGTGATAGGTGTTTCCACCTTCCTGGTCACTGGTCGTGGTACTATCCACTTTGAAAGGAATGACACGCAGTAACGGTACAGAGGTGTGTCTCACCATGTTATACTCCACCACATCGGAGTACACGAACATCAAATTCAGTCCTTGGTTCAGTTCTACAGGGAATCGAAAAAACTTGTAAAATTCCGTATTGCTGTTGATCTTCGGTTTAAAATTTAGAGCCATTTTTGTGTCTCCACCTAAAATATCAAACAAGTCACGATTAAAACTGATGGACAACGTTTGGGTATCCTGAAATTTCATCAGTAAGCGACGAGCCACTTTATGGTACTCCAGGGTGACACTTTTTTTGACTCTGTTCAGGGCTTTGCCAAAGGCGAACTCGAACCTGGAAGTAATGGTGTCCACCAAATGTTGGCCACTAAAATAAAACCCTGACGGAATTTTCAAGGTGTAGATATTGAAGGGTGAATTGTTGGATGGTCTTGTGTCCCCTGAAAACCCGGTGTCATTCATGGCTTCTTGTAATTGTTGGTTCATGATTTCGACCTCAAAAGTGTTTTGCTTTTCAGTGATGTTTTGGATTTGTGTAGGGCGAATCATTTCTACTAAAGCCATTTCCCAATGGGCTTCGTGATCTAACTGGATGGCTTGAGGTAATTTAGCCGTGTAACAGCACAACGTGTTGTGGGGAAACACCTCCATGGAACTGTCACTGGGTAAGGTTAAGTAAAATTGGTTTTCGTGACTCATAATTCCAGAGTTCTGTGGCTGTCCGAGGGGTTAGTGAATGTCAGAGGCGTGTCTCCGCCCAAAATGGGGTTCTGGTTGTGGTTGTTGTTGGAGTGGTGACTGGCACTGGCACTGGATACAAGGTTCCCGTGGTTCCCGTTCGAGGAGAATTTCAGGGAGGGATTGGGAAGCAGGTAACCGATGCAACTGCTCAATAAAATGGTCCACAATTGTTTGTCTCCTTGTTGCGAACTCAAATTGGCAATGGCTGCCCCGATGACACAATACACCACGAAGATTTGGCAGAAAAAGACGATTTGCGTTTTAGGCACACGTTCTCCACACCACACCCACAAGGGTTGTTTTGTAAATCTTGCACAGAAGAAATAGGTGAAGGAGGAGTGGTCGACGTAGCTGCGTCTGTGTGAAAGGGCATGATGGTCACTTCTTTTTATAGTCGATGACTTGCGAAGCGTCGATCCAAGAATCAAAACTGGGCGGATATCCTTTCCAACGTACTTTGACTTCTCTGACACGTCGTTTGCCCACTTTACGGGTTCTGCGTTCGAGAATGCTTTCGATGTCGTACACATCGTCTTCTTTCTTGGTCACACGTTGTAACTCGGGCAAATAAAACGTTCCTTTGAGCACTTCTCCGTTCATGTCTTCCAATTTATAGACGGCAGGATGACGGCCATGCACTCGTCCAGTGACGCGAAACAATTCGGTCGTCCAGTTAGGTAAGTAACCTTTGTCGAAAGTGCGTTTGGTTTTGCCAATGCGCACCCAATCTCCTACGACCAACTCTCCACTTTTCTTGGGGACAGCCCTCGTCGGGGACGTACCGAACAGACGCTCAAACACCAACACTTCGTTGTCGGGAGTCACGTCTTGCGGGGCACGTCCGATGCTTCGATGGAAAGATTGGTTGTACGCTTGCACCAGGTGCGGTAAGATGTCGATGTACTTCAGAGTGTGGTGATGCGTAAAATATTTCCACATGCGTTCTTTCAAAGTGCGTTGAAAACGTTCCACGATGCTAGCTTTGGTTTCGGGATTCTCGGTGGTAAAAAAATGAATGTCACGTTTCTTTAATTTTTCTTTTAAAAGCTTGGTTCAGAAATTCGGTGCCTTTGTCCGTTTGCCATCGAAGAGGGTGACGACCGCTTTGTTTCAACACTCGTTGCAGGGCTCGCACTAACTCGCTGCTCGATTTGGAAGTCAAGGGCACGACCCAGGCAAATTTGGAAAAGACGTCGATGACACAAAACAAATATTTGTAGCCACGATTGTAGCTGGCCAAATGAGAGACATCGGCTAAATCGGCTTGCCATTGATGATCGATGCCTTCCACTCGGGTGCGACTTCTGGCAAACTTGCGTCGAATGGGTTTGTGTAAAGTGTAGGTAGCTTGTTCTTGTAACCATCGTTGCACTTGAGGTAAACGGAGACTTTTCAGTCGCGTTTTCGCAGCACGATACAATTTTTGAACTCCTGCGTAACCTGCAGGATGCGAGGGATCGTAGTAAATGCTGGCTAAGACTTTTTCGATTTTTTGTGTTGGTTGGTGTGTTAATAAGGCACCCACTCTTGGAAGATGCTACTCTTTTTCTCTTGGGGTACTTTCTTGGATTGCAATGCTTTGCGTGTGCGACCAGCAATAGGTGTTGAAGAGGAGGATATCTGAGCGGGGGATATCGGTTCTTGTTTCACTTCTGTCTTCACTTCTGTCTTCACTTTCTTTTTCTCTAGTGATGAAGAAGGGGTGGCCATCATCTTTTTAATCCATCCAATTCTGGAGGTAGGTGGTGTTGTTAACTTGCGTACTTTTTCTGGTGGAGTTTGAAACCCTTCTTCTTCTTCTTCTCCTTTTTCTGCCTTGGTCACTGGTAGTGGTGGTACTGGTACTGGTGATGGTGCTGGACTTTTCATCAAGGTCTTAAAATCTTTCAGAGTGGGTAGAGCTGTTTCGTCTAAAGCTTTCTGGTGAAAGAGTTGCAGTCGTTGCAAGAGTTGACCGTACTTTTGCGATTTTTCTGTTTCGGACAAATCTTGGCGATCCATCAAGGACTGCAATTCGTGTTGTAACTGGGACATCTCGCTCAAATTGGGATTGGGAGGTAAATGCGGGGTGCGTTGTTCTTGCCACCGATGGTATTCCATCCATCGTTTGTAAGGCACTAAAGCTAGTTTTCCTCCTTCCATAGGGTTGTCAGGGGTCAATTCTGAGATCTTGGGACTTCCGAGGGCCTTTTTATCTTGCTCCCACCAGTCCTCCCAACATGGTTCCCAAGACTCCTTTCAGTATGGTGCCTAACAAGAGAGGCAAAATGCCTCCACGTTGGACCAACATCTTCTTCTTTTGACGAATGGGAATTTTCTTTCGAACCATTTGGCGAAGAACGTGACGATGTTTGCTTAAGCATTGTTTCTGGTGTTTGGACAAAGGGATCGTGCCTTTCAAAACGTTCAAACAATATTCGCACACAGTATCGATGACCTCTTTGGAGGCCGATTGAATGAGTTTTTTTCGAAGAGGTGAAGAAGCTTTGGACAGGACAGATAACATGTCCCCATGTTTGACTAAACGTGGTGGTAGTCCTTTTCTTTTCTTTCCTTGGGGTTTTCTGGAGGATGACATCTTTGAGTCTCCAGTAGCACCAAAAAAACACTGATACCCCCGACTTGGTCACAGGTCTTTTTTATACTGGAACGCGTCTCCACTGATTGTCTTTACGGCGTATCAGTTTGAGGACAGGCATGACACGTCGTGGAGGGGTACGCAACGGACTAAATCGAGCCAGTTCTTGCTTGGACAAATCCAGTAAACTTTGTAACATACCCGATCTTTCATGGACTTTGATTTTGGGAGAAGGTACTTTGTGAGCAGCAGCCACTGCCACTAAATTGGAGGGTCCTGCCACTGGGGAAGTTCTTTTTGGGGTCATCAACGGAGAAGTTCTTGGTGTCATCAACGTCTCCAAGTACTCTTCAGTTCTTGGTGTCATCAACGGAGAAGTGGATGAACGTGAGGCTGCCGGAGATGCGGTCACCGCCGTGGCAGGTCGTGGTTTGCGGGTGTAAGGTTGCGTCCTGGCCGAAGGGCCTCTCTTGCGACTAGTTTTCTTCTGTGGACTTTTCTTTTTCTGGGGGCTTCTTTTCTTTTCCCGGGGTGGTGTCTGGTAAGAGGAGGGTCCCGCCACTGGAGAAGTTCTTCTTGGGGACCTGGTCTTTTTCTTTTTCTTCTTGGGGCTTCGTTGGACTTTTTTCTTGGGGATAACTTTGGGGGCATTAGGATCCCATCTTAAGAGTGAGCGAATGATGACCCCTCCTAGAGTACCACTCCCTCCAGGTTTCAAAATGATTTGTTTTTTGGTTTGAGTGTCGATGCGGGGATCGGCCAGTTGGACCAAAGCGACTTTGTTTCGATCGAAAAAGCGTTTGGTTTGATGAGGAATCTGAATGATTCCTTGGAGTATTTGACGTGCCGTCACCGTGAACCATCGTAAGACTTCTTTGAGACTAGCTTCTAAGACACGAGCTCGTATTTGTGGATTTTTTTCTCGACTGATGCCATACAAGGCACGAATCAATTTGACGGGAAGATGCGACTGAAGGGACGTCATGTTCGCACTGTGAGTGAGACAGACGAAAAAGAGTCTGAGGTTTTTATAGATTTTTTTATGTGGAGTGAAATGAAGTCGAGGACGGAGACGTGTACAGGACAGGCCCTCCGTCTTGGCACCAGTGGTGAAACAAGTGGGTACGAAATCGCAAATCCTCGGGGGTCGTAGGTTTCAAATCGACGAGTAAATAGGCGTGTGGAGTTTGAGTGGCATCGTCGTACGCCTGAGTCAGCCAAGGCGTTCCTAACTGTTTGGCTAAGACTTGCACTTGCGATTTATCTCGAGGGCTTTTAAACAAGACCACGTAATGCGCATTGAGACTGATGGTGCGATGGGCTTTACTTTGTTGAAACAAATTTTGGGTGATGTAAACGACACTGGCATTACGGTGATGCCCTTTGCGCGTAAACCACAGTTTAATTTCTTCTTCGTCTTCTCCTAACATGTCGTCGAAAATGACCAAATGGGTTTGACGGGAGTCAGAGACGATGCCGTCGTCTTCTTTAGGAATGCCTTCCACAAACACGATGGAATCGCCTTGACTTTCTCGCAAGAGGCTGTACGCCGATTGCCACTCTTTGTAACACCACACGATCCGCTGAGGTGGTCGATCGATCAAATGATGTTTATGTTCGATCAAACGTTTGACAAATTCGGTTTTGCCTGAACCGCTAGGTCCAGCAATGAGCATGTTAAAGGGATGGCGAAGATACAAAGCCTCCCAACTGGCACGATCTAAGTGTTCGTCGATGACTTTGACAGTGGAGGAAGAGGGAGCAGAGACAGCAGAGGTAGCCATAGTGTGAGAAATGTCACTTGTGACACGAAAACAAACAAGACAAGAGTTTATATACTTTTTTTCAGAACACGTTTATTGAATGTTTCAAAAATGAATACGAAAGACAAAAATACATAAAAGTCAAAGGCTTAAGTATAAGGATAAAAGGCACATGATAACCATCAACGTGGAATAAACACAAGTGTCTGTACAACATGTTTTGGGTAATGTTCTAACCAGTTCTATAGTAGGGGGTAAGGTCACACAAGTGTCCTCCCGAAAGGGTCTTTCAGGCCTGTCCACGACAGTCCCGTCCTGGGTGACGGGTTCTTCTGGCACCGTCACTAACACAGGTTGAAAAGTCGCAAGGCTCACAATCGCATTCCACTTCAGAAGCCCCACACTTGAATTGTGCCTGTCTAAACTTGTTTTGTGTCTCTCTGAAAGTATTCATCTTGTTCGCTCGGTCTTGGTAGTCACAATGAACTATCGATCTTGCCTAGGGTTCCCTTTTATATACAGACCAATACCGACGTGTCCATACGGTAAGGTGAAATGATTGGGAAGTCGCACTCGCTTCTGGTACACGATTTGATAGACTTTTTCCAAGGGTCGACTGACGATGTGGTGAGTGGGTAAAAGTACAATTTTGTTCGGTTGATAGGTGGTCACTTTAAAGTTTGCATCCTCTCCCGATTGCAAGGCTTCTTTCAATACCCCAAAGTTCACCACACGACTGGTACGATAATTCAGAGTCAATCCTTTCACTTTACACGTCGTGTGCAATTCTCCTTGTGGGTCTCGGTATTCGTAGCCGTAATTTTTGGGACCACCACTGACGAAACTTAGAATCTTGTCGTCGGGATGCTCGTCTGTCCAGGCTCCTAAACGGTCTCCTTCGATGTCAGGGTGCTGTTGACTCGGGTGATGGATGTAAATGCAACTGTCCGTGTCAAAGTACAGGACACGTTCCCCTAACAGTTCTAAAGCTTCGTACAATTTTAAGCGAGCATGAGCTGTCACGTAAGCCGCAATGATGACATTTCCAAAGGGGTCGTCTTGTACAAAGTCCAGATCTTCTTCGTAATTGACCAAGATCAAATCCTCTCGAACGACGTCCACGTGTTTCATGTATTTGGTTTTGTCGTGAATCATCTGAAAGTAGCGGGAAGGTTCTGTCAAATATTCCGTCTTGGGTAAACACGGTCGTTATGCCATTTTACCCCACAAGCAATTTAACATCACTTTGGCAAACGATCGCCTGCCTTCGTTTTTCTCGATGTGGTCTAAAGATATGCCTTCTTGTTCATAGTATTTCTCTTTGAATGTCTTTTCGTCTTCGGAAGTGTGACACCAGGAAGGATAGCCGCTGGCTTCTTGCTTCAGTTTCAAAAAGGCATCCACGTAGTCGGCGAAAATGCCTTTCTGACTGGGGTCACCCTTGTGGTATTGTTGTGTCTTGGGAAAGTGGCAAATTTCGTACACTTCTAACAGTTGGTATCCCATGTCCAGAGCTTTGAACAATTCTACGATGACCCAGGTTCCCGTCAAGGCCCGTTCTTCCTGGGTGTGCTGACAAGGTTGGTCTTGGTTGCACGTTTCGGCACAAGTACGACACAATGGAAACATCAGTTTGCCTTGACAATGGTGAGGTAAGACGGGATGGTATAGGTTCGTGGGAGGCAAAACTTTACACTTGATCAAGCCTTCGTATTGTCGAATGTTTTTCAGGTCGATGTGTTCCGTGAACAATTGTGGGTGCCCTGCAGGAAAGGGACAATATTTGCACACGTAAGGATACAACGAACACACGTCCAAGTATTTGATTTCTTCTCCTTTCTCTTCGTCGGCTTGGTACAGCAAACAGGTGGCATTGGTCCTTCCTCGGTACAAACTATCCCTCGGGTTTAGGGGGTCCATCAGCTTGTAACTTTCCACGGCACGTTTAAACTCGGGATCGGTTTTCATACGGTGATCGTACTCGTGTTCCCACATTTCCACCACTTGGTATCCTTGCTGTTCTAACTTTAGTCGTCACTGACAAGTGTCCTGGTACAAGTCTTCCATGGTTCGTTGTAAAAACTGATTTTTAGTGCTACGATCAGGGTAACAGACGGGACATCCGTGAAATAAGCAACCGTTAAACTCGTACACGATCTTGGGGTTTTCTAAGTCCCAGCCATCGACCGAATACGTTCCGATGGTCTTTTCGCCTCCTCCGTTGCGGGCATGCTGAATCCATTTGTCTTCCTTGTCGCACAAGTAATGTAACCAACGTAGGGCTTTGACCGAGTATTGACGTTTGACATAGTGGGTCGTTTGAGGACTGATGACAGCCACGGTGTTTTCAGGCATGAATCGTTGTCGATACACTAAGGAACACGCTTTGGCAATGGTGCAAGCTTCTTTCAAAGGATCGACCCCTCCGTGTTCCATGAACAGTTCTCGAAATTTTCCACAGCAACGCCGTAAAATGTCCACGTCGGAACGACAATACTTTAGCATTTCTTCCTGAAAGTCGAAAGGGTCGGAGGCGTGAGTCTGCTACCAAGCGTAGAAAGCTTCTCGTTGTTCGGTACGCATGTTGTCAGGGTCGTAATAGTGAGCCTCAGGCAAATGGGGTAGAACGGCGTGTTGATTGGCTTCCGTATTGAAAAAGTGTGGAAAGTACCCTTTAGCCATTTCTGTCATTCCAAACGTTTTAGGCATTCGACTCAAAGGCATGGCCAAATAGCTCATCGAATCTTTAAACTGCACTTGTCCCACTTGCATGAAAATGATTTTGGCTCCGTTCAAAGTCACTTTAGGACGTTCGGTGCCTTGTTCCGTATAGTATCTGAGAAGAAACTGTCCATCGTATCCGGAGAAATTGTGAGCCATCACTGTGGCATGACGATGACAATCTCCGTAACGTTCGATGTCCACTTGGCTCCACGTCTTGTCGATGGGATCTAAGACCCATTGGGCAAAATCGGCTAACGTGTTCGGTCCTCGAAAGATTTTTTCACGCCCTCCGGGAATATTGCTGCAGTGAGGGCAATGACTGAAGATAGGTTCTTCAATGCACTTCTCGCACGCTCGATGAGCCACGCAGAAATTAGGAATGTGAATGCCAGTCTCTTGCATGCATTCGAAATCGAAAAAGATGAAATTGCCTTTCTTCTTGTGACCGTCCTCTTTCTCTGGTGGGGGTTGGTATTTTTGCACGTAGCATTGGTGTTCCAAGTCCACGATGTGGTGACAAATGTGACATTTTTTCTTTCCTGAACATACGTGTGCCTTGGCATTATTGGCACGTAGACCTTGTCGACACGAGGGGCACTGTCTCAGCAGTTGACAAGCACATTTCTGCTGTGAACCTTGCGTCTTCAGATGTTCTTGGTAACAGGCAGTGCTGACAAACGTGCGCAGACAAGCAGGACAATGTACTCTTTCTTGTCCTTCGCTCAGACAGGGTGGAGAGGCCAAACATCCTGGGCATTTCCATCCGCAATGTTTGTGTTGCTCTCGATTGTTATAGCCATAGTCACATTTCTCACAGTAATAACTGTATCCCAGGAATCCAGTGATAGTGGTAATGGTATCGAAATGGTCATCGTGATAATAGACATGAATGTATTTTCCGTCCTTAAAGTCTTTCCCTCGAAACAACAGAGGCCCACGCACTTCTTGAGGGTGCACTTTCAAGGTGTAGCGTGGAGCTAGGACATCTTGCAATTTTTGCATTTCAGGAATGCCACAGGGTGTGTCTTTGGACAGGCCGGCTTGTTTCAACAGGAGTTCTGCTTCGTTTCGTTGTTTGGCTCGGTACGATTGTTGAATAGTTTTCCAGGTTCTTTTCCATTCTGCCGTGTCGTTCTTGTTGGCATAGGTTCGTCCCACCACGATGGCTCGGGCTAAGCACATCTCGTCTTGAGGGTTGTTAATTTGGACGAGACTCTTTTTGGTGCTGCGAAGGTCGTTCACCAATAACACCTTATTGCGTTGTGCGGTCCCTTGAGGAGGAGAGACGTGGGCCATTTTCAGTGTGGCTTTACCATCGGTGATGTCAAATTGGTCATTAGATTGTTGTACGTGTTGAATCTTGTCCATGACTTTGGAAGGGGTTAGTTCTGCGGGTCTGCTAAACTCGATCCAAACAGGGGATTTCAAGCTGTCGTGATCTATGGATAGTGTCAAGCGATCGTCTTCTTTGGGTTGACATTGTCGCTTGAGTGCGGTGAGCAAAGAATCCCACATCTCGGTGATAAATCCTTCTGCTTTCTCAAATGGTACGTCGGACTTGAAATCTTTAAACTTCACTGTGTAAGTGTAAGCCGTGGTTCTAAATTTTCTAGAGGAGCGCTTTTCCGTCTCTCGAATGGAATAGTACTTTTCAGGGTTAACTAAGGGTGGTGAACTTTGTTTAGAGGGTTCGGATTCTGGTTCACTCATGTCCTCTTCAAAATCACTGGCATGAATTTGTGCCAAGACTTCAGCTCTGGTACGAGGCGATAGATCACGTTTCTGCCTCTTACTTTCTTCTTCTTCTTTCTTCTCGAATGAATAGGATCGTTTCATCTTGAGTGCAAAACGTTAAATGACTCAAGTTTAAACACCATAGACTAATTTATAGTGATGACAAACCAGCGTATATAAAAAGGGGGTGTGTCTTGTCCTTTCACTATTCATTTCACTCTCAAACCGAGCACAACGATGGAAGAGACTACCCAGATGGAACGTTTCATCAGAGCTTTGCGAGGGGTCATTAGAAAATTCTCTTCAGACCAGCCGACGGACTACTCTCCTTCCTTTCGAGATAAAAGTCAAGATACTTGCTATATCTGTCAGAAGAAAGGGCATTGGTCTTCAGAGTGTCCAGACCGTCAAAAAAGAAAAAAAGGGGCTAGAAAAGACAAAAGTCAAGATACCTGTTATTATTGTCAAGAAAAAGGACATTGGTCTCAAGATTGCCCAAAAAAGAAACAAGAGGAGTCGGAAGAAAAGAAGGATTCTTCAGAAGAAGAGAGAGATTCTTCAGAGGAAGAAAGCAGCCAGGTGAAGAAAAAGAAACAGGAGAAGAAAAGAAGAAGGGAAGAAAGTGAGGAGGAAGAGGAGGAAAAGACTGTGACGGTGAAGAAATTGAAAAAAAAGAGAGAGTAAAAAAGAAAGAAACAGAAGAATTGAATGCAATTTATAAAGTGTTCTGTGGTGAATTGTGAATTGGATTGTAACTATGGAGAAAAGAATACATTAATTATATAAGGTGAGTGTCTTTGAGTTTTGATTTTAAAATAAGAAGCTACACTCACGCACTCATACACAGACATGTACTATAAGGGTAAAATGTTTTTTGGGTTTTTTTTGTTGATTTTTGAGTTATTGGCAAATTGAAAGGCTATCTCTTTTCGAGAGAAGTGGGTGGCCCTGAAAAGGGCCTTTTTATTTTGGTGTAGGGGGTGAGTTTAAGCAATCAACTTTAACTGCCTTAAGCCTTTGCCACGGCCGAGGCCTACTTCTGATGATTGGGTTGAAATCACTAAGGGTGGTACGATAGGCTTAGTCACAGGGTTGGCATGTTTAGCTCGGGAAGGTCGTATTCTCTTCGGTCGTGATAAAGAAGTCTGATACATTTGTTTCAGACTTCTTAACTCCGCTAAAATGTCCAACAGTACCGTAGCCGTTTGATTTTCACCCTCTTGTTTCTTTGCTGCTACTTCTTGTTGTTGTTTTTTCCTTACCTCTTCTTGTTGCTGTTGCTATTGCTGTAGGAGAAAAGCTTGTTCCGCTTCCTTTTGTCGTTGCATAAATTTATCCAATTCTTCTTTCTGTCTCTGTCTAAAATTCTCCACTTGCGGTAATGAAGAATGAGACGAAGGTTCCGGAACAAATTCTTGCGCGGTAAGAAAATCCACAAAATCCCAATGTACCTCTTCTGAAAGTAAGTCCGGGTTCCCTTGGGTGGTCTCCACTGCTGGTGCACCCCAATGGATCGTTTTCTGAGTTTCCGTCATGTTGAATCACTGTCGCATAGATTGACAGCACACAGGCGCTAGCGAATCTATATAGACCACATGACGTCACAGACTGCTCTCTTCGGATTGGATGCGGACTGACTGAATTTTGTAACGCGTGTTCGGATTGGTGAATGGACTCAATCCGTTTCAATCCTTCCTCTACCTATAAATAAGCGCCGTTCACTGCATTGATTCACCTGTTCTCGTCGCCTCACGATGTGGACCACAGTTGGATCATCCACCCTTGTGTCTTCCATGATGTTTAGGACGGACATGCTCATGTATGTCCGGTCCAAGTGGACTGTTGTTGATAGGACAGATACTAGTCTATGGATGAGAAGAGTTTACATAGAAAGACAAGGATGCCTCAAGAGGGTTCTTGTGTATGGACCTGCAGTTAGAAGGAGTTTAAGAAGAAGAAGAAGATGTGACAGATGCCGTCTATGTTAATATTAATATTAACATAAACCCAAAGGCCCTTTTCAGGGCCACCCACATTTCTCGAAAAGAGATAGCCTTTCGATTGCCTACCCCTTTATAAAAATTTTTAAAAAAAAAAATCCCATGTTCAATTCCCCTTGTCCCTAAAGTAGTTTTTTTTTCTAACATGTTCAATTCCCCTTTGTCCCTAGACAAACCCAAACTCTATTCCCATGTTCAGTTCCCCTTGTCCCTAGACAGACCCAAACTCTATTCCCCATGTTCAATTGCCTTTGTCCCTAGAATCGATATTTTTTTTTCCATTGTTCGAATGCCTTTGACGCTAATCTCAATATTTCCTTTTTTTTTTCCTTTCTCCAATGTTAAATTCCATTGCCGCTAATCTTACCCAGGGTTTTTTGCCCATGTTAAATTTCCATTGACGCTAATCTCGCCCAGGGTGGTTAATGTTAAATTTCCATTGACGCTAATCTCGCCCAGGGGGTGTTTGTAATGCTAATTCCCATTGACGCTAATCTCACCCCTTTCACTACTAATGTGGGAGTGGGTTATATGCGTATGACCAAGTCGAATTATTGCAATGACTACATCCTCCCTACGGATGGGTCTGTAGGAAGGAGTCCATTCTCCTAGGGTTGGCTTAATGGCGTGAAGTTTATTATTCACTGCATCATTCCATGATGCCCTCCACTTCTGACGTAAAATCTCTTTGATACTAGGTTTAAAATCAGTATAAGGTATTTTAAAATCAGATGGTTCTTGAGTTAGGGCCATTAAGCAGCGCGATCCGCTTTTTCGTTACCTTTAATACTAACATGGCTAGGTAATCAACAGTATACGATATTGTGGGAGGTACTCAGCTAGTATATTCGACGAGAACATTGGTCAACAAGGGATTCTCCAGTTTTATATTGTATAGTGACTGAAGTACTGATAGGGAGTCGGAGAAGATAATGCTGTTTAAAATACGTTTGTTTTCGATATATTGCAGAGCAATGGTCTAAGGTTGACATTGTCCAGGGTGGGAGTGGGAGACAAGCGCCCCAATCCTTCAAAAATGCCACATACAGCTTGCGTCTCTGATTGCCTATGTCACCTAAAATCCAGCTCCTGGCCTTTGCGAGTGGCTTAGATTTGAAGTCCGGCAGACCACGTTTTCCACTAACAGGAGAAGGGATGAAGGCGGGCCACTGGCGCCTTAAAGCCAGTTGATTCGGGTAGATGGGACTCGTAAACCTTGGATGGTAGCTCATCTAGGAGAAGAAAAACTCCGATTCCAAACCTCTGCTGCCTTGTGGCTATACCCACTCATGGGAAAGGCTAAGGGAGTAAACCCCGACAGAAAATCCGGAGACGGAGTCCCTAAGGCGGTCTGACATTGACTTTAACGTCATTCCGGCATCCTGCGACGCCGTTGGTGCCAAGCTGTATCGGCATTCGTCGTTCTCTTGGGCCCACCAGCTGCGTGGAGAGGGGGGATCTGCTGCATGGGCAACAGCTGATTCTCCATACCACCCTGCCAAGGCTTCATAGCTCCACTGGAGAGGACACTCTAGCGTCGTCGTACGGCATTAACACAACACGAGAAGTAGCAGTTTACCGGTTCTAAGTCAAAGCTCAATTGGCGTAGAACTTGGCGCCAGGGGTTACTTCTGACGGTGGGAGAGATCACCAGGTCTCACTGGACAGCTACCGCCCGCCTCAAGCTGGGCAGCCCCCAGCCAGTAAGGTGCTGTCCGTCATGGCCTGCCTGCTTCACTGGGTGCGTGGAGCTTAGGGAACCATCTCGACAAGTGGGCCACAAAACTCTGCACCAGGAAAGACATAAAGAAGAAATAAGACTCCAAATCTTCGTTTTGCAACCTGGAACATCAGGACCATGTGTACAGGATTGACCGCTGACCAGGAGATTGACGATGCACGGAAGACCGCCGTCATTGACAGAGAACTCTCCCGACTGAACATCGACATTGCTGCCTCCAGGAGACCCGACTGGCTGACAGCGGCACCATCAGGGAAGCCAATTACACGTTCTTCTGGCAGGGGAAGCCCTCGGATGAACCTAGGCAGCATGGTGTAGGCTTTGCCGTAAAGAACACGGTAATCGCCTTCACTGAACCTCCATCATCAGGTACTGAGAGAATCCTTGCCCTCCGGCTGTCAACATCCTTAGGCCCGGTCAACATCTGTACGCCCCAACATCTGTACGCCCCAACCCTCTGCTCCACCCACGAGGAGAAAGACAAGTTTTATGAGGCTCTGGATCAGGTAATATCCAGTATCCCCAACAATGTAAGCCTTTACTTACCAGGAGACTTCAATGAGTGGAAGCTGACCATGAGGCCTAGTCCACCTGTCTCGGCTTTTACGGAAGGGGCAAGATCAACGAGAATGGTCAGCGATTGCTGGATATGTGCTGCTCCCACAGCCTATGTGTGACCAACACTTTCTTCAAATGCAAGGAGATTCACCAGGTGTCGTGGAGACACCAACGTTCACGCCACTGGCACCAGCTAGACCTCGTCATCACCAGGCGTGCAGAACTGGCCAGTGTCCTCCTCATCCGCAGCTACCACAATGCCGACTGCGACACGGACAATTCCCTCGAGGCCAACAAGGTGCGAATATTACCCAAGAAGCTGCACCACGCCAAGAAGAAGGGTCACCAACGCATCAACACCTGCTGTGCAAGCAACCCAGAGAAAACACAGCAGTTCGTCAGCAAACTGAAGGAAGCCCTCACCAAAGTGACACCTGATGACACCATTGACTCCAAGTGGTCCCATATCCGTAACTCTGTGTACAATTCATCCATCACAGCTTACGGGAAGACGGAGCGAAAGAATGTCGACTGGTATGAGGCAAACTGGGAGGAGATGGAGCCCGTGACTGAGGCAAAGAGGAAAGCCCTCCTGGCATACAAGGCTGCACCTAGCCCCAGAATACTACAAGCCCTCAGGATTGCAAGGAATAACGCCCAGAAGACCGCCCGCCGCTGTACCAACACCTACTGGCTGAACCTTTGCAACAGTATACAGACAGCTGCCGACGCCGGGGATACAAGAGGAATGAATGAGGGTATCAAAAAGGCGACAGGCCTCATAACTACAAGACAGCCCCCCGCAAGTCCCAGACGGGCGAAGTCATCACAGACCAGGGGAAACAACTGCAGCGATGGGTTGAGCACTATCTCGAGCTATATTCAACCCAAAATAATGTTACTGGAACTGCCCTGGACGGCATTTCAGTCCTGCCTGTCATGGAGGAGCTAGACACACAGCCCACCCTGGAAGAACTTGGAAAAGCCGTCGATTGCCTTACCTGTGGGAAGGCTCCTAGAAGCGACGGCATTCCGCCTGAAGTCCTCAAGAGCGGAAAACCAGCATTGCTCCAGCCCCTACACATACTCCTCTGCCTTTGCTGGGAACAAGGATGCATCCCACAGGACATGCGTGACGCCAACATCGTCACTTTGTACAAAAACAAAGGAGACTGTAGCGACTACAACAACTACCGGGGCATCTCACTCCTCAGCATCGTCGGAAAGGCTTTTGCCCGTGTTGCTTTGGCGCGCTTGCAGATCCTACGCTTCCGCGTCTCCCCAGAGTCCCAGTGTGGCTTTCGAGCCGGCAGGTCAACTGTAGACATGATCTTCTCACTACGTCAGCTGCAGGAGATGTGTCGCGAGCAGCAGATGCCCCTCTACATTGCCTTCATAGACCTGACGAAGGCGTTTGACCTGGTTAGTCTGAGTGGACTCTTCAGACTCCTGCAGAAGATTGGCTGCCCCCCAGGTTTACTTGCTGTCATCATGTCGTTCCACGAGAACATGCACAGCACAGTGTGCTTCAATGGCGCAACATCTGAAGCATTCCCAGTCATCAGCGGAGTCAAGCAAGGCTGTGTCCTTGCGCCGACGCTCTTTGCCATCTTCTTCACCATGCTTCTCCAGTACGCATTCAAGGACTGCAGCGAGGGAGTGTACATCCATACTAGGGCTGACGGCAAGCTGTTCAACATCGCCCGTCTCCGTGCTAAGACTAAAGTCACAGAGGTACTCATCCGTGAATTGCTCTTCGCCGACGATGCAGCCTTGACATCACACACGAAAGATGGACTTCAGCAGCTGGTATGCCGTCTCTCCCATGCTTGTATGGAATTTGGAATGACCATCACTTTGAAGAAAACGAACGTCATGGCGCAGAACGCCGACTCCCCTCCCTCTGTCACCATCGATGGGCACAACTTGGAAGTTGTCGAGAACTTCATATACCTTGGGTCTAACATCACCAGCTCAGTCTCCATTGATTCTGAGGTGGAAGGCAGGATTGCCAAGGCAGCAGCAGGTGTTCCGGAGATGGATATTTTCTGAATTTTAGAAAGATCAAATTTTGTACTGTCAGGACTGGATGATGTTCTATGCCAAAGGAAGGTATGGTGTTTGGTTTATTTTGGTATAAAGTTTTGTATTAGAGCTGAAAAACAGCGAAAAAGCAGGGTTCAGAGGGTTTGATCTTAATTTGAAAGCATACTGTGCGGGAAGCATTTCTATATGATGTGATAAAGGTGGTTCGTTCGCTTCAGCGAGGAGGCTTTCACACAGGGATGTCTTAAATGCTCCCAGAGTGAGTCTTATTCCTTTATCATGAATTGGGTCAGGCATCTTCAAATATGACTTCCTAGTTGAACCATAAACAACGCAACCATAGTCCAGTTTGGAGCCAATAAACGTTCTTTATAAATTGAGGATGACTTTTCTATCAGCACCCCAGTCAGTGTGCAGTACTACTTTGAGTAGATCTAGAGCTCTCAAACATTTAGCTTTCAAGTTCTTTAGGTGTGGAAACAAAGTCAGTTTTCTGTCGAAGATAATACCTACAAACTTTGTTTCCTCAACAACTGGAATAGGTGTTCCGTCCAGCGAGAGGATAGGTTCATCATAATGTCTTCGTAACTGATAGAAATGCATACATACATATTTTGATTTCGAGAATTTGAAACTATTAGTACTGGCTCAATTTTGAATCTTGTTGATATTTTGTTGTAGTTGTCTTTCAATTGTATGCATGTGCTTTGATCGATAACATATTAGAAAAACTACAGCGTATAACGATCAAGTCCACACCAGGAGCCAAACACTTGGTGATGATATTGATTTTGATGTTGAAAAGCGTCACAGACTTAATACTGCCCTGGGGCACACCCATCTCTTGCTCGTGGAGATCTGAGAGGGTAGAGCCCACTCGTACCTTGAATTGAATTCTCTGTCTGAGAAAAAGCTTTATATGAAAGAGGGCAGACGACCTTTTAGACCCAGATCGTGCAGGTCATTTAGTATCCCGTACTTCCATATCGTGTCATAAGCCTTTTCTAAAATCAAAGAAAACATCTGCTAAATTTTCCTTCTTGATAAATGCTTCGCGGATAAATGTTTCCAGCCTAACCAGATGGTCATTGGTGCTACGGCCATAACAAAAGCCACTTTGGAAAGGAGATATTAAATTGATAGTTTCCAAGTACCATACAAGCCAAGAATTGATCATTCGTTCCACTGGTTTGCTCACACAACTTGTCAGTGCAAGGGGTCGATAGTTAGTAGGATGTGCGCTATCTTTACCTGGTTTGGGAACTGGTATTACTGTCACTTCTATCCAAATCGTAGGTACATTACCAGTAATCCATAAATCATTGAAGATTTTCAGAAGAGTTGTTAAAGATGATTCTGGAAGGTGTTTCAAACACTGGTAATGTATTTCGTCAGGCCCAGCTGATGTATCATGGGCTTTGTCTAAAGCCTCCATAAGCTCCAATAGTGAGAACAGTTGGTTACAAGTTTCCGTGTTGTTGACGTGAATTTTAAACGTGACTTCTTCGTGATTTTTCAATCTTTGGAAGGCTTATGAATAATTAGATGATGAGGAATTTATAGAGAAACAGTTTGCAAGAATATTTGCTATGTCACGTTTTGAACTAAAATTGTTATTATTCAGCTTCAGATGTCGGAGAGAATTGTTTTTTCTTTCCGTTTATTTTGCGGAAAGTGTCCCAAACTTTCTTAATAGAGGACCGAGAGTTTAATGAAGAAACATAGTTATTCCATGCTGCTCGTTTACGTTCTTTGATTTGCGGCGAGTTTTGGCCCGGAGAATACGGTATTTACTTATATTTTTAGGCGTCGGATGATTGTTAAATGTTTTCAATGCTTCTCGGCGTTGTCTAATGGCTTCTTACATTCCTTTGTAACCCTCGGTTTTTGGGGTTCTTTTACAGTTCAGCGAGGACTTGGGAATGGATTCTTCTGCAATACCTATTAAAACGTGAGTAAAATGCTAAATAGGGTTATTAACGTTGAAAATTGTGTTGTCATTCAGCCTAGTTTTACAGAGTGTTTGAAAATTAGCCCAGTCGGCCTTCTTTATATTCCATTGTGAAATTGCGTCATTAATAGTAGAGTTGATATTTTCAACGTAGCTTGGAAATTGATATCTACTGTGAAGGTCATCAGCGACCTTCCATTTATAATCCAAAAGCAGCGAAGGAGAACAAATTGTCAAATTGATACACGTGTATGTACTCGTTCCTGGGTGTAAATATGTCAGTGATTTGTTGTTATATAGACACAAATCGTGTCTAGAAATGAAGTCTTCTACTTTGTGGCCTCTGTCACATATGTGATTTGATCCCCATAAAATGGTATGGGCATTAAAATCTCCTAGTAAAACAAAGTTTAACTAATTAAGTTGGTACTAGGTCGGTGTTTGGTGGAATGTAAATAGAACAAAAGGTAATGACTCGATGTAGAGTGACGCTTACAGCAATAGCTTGCAAATTTGTGTTTAAAGGGATGACGCTATGAGGGGCTCTATTGTTCACAACAACAGAAACTCCTCCCAAAGCCCTGTCAAGATTTTGAAAGTAGGTGTTAAACAGGAAGTAGTTTTTAAGTGTGATGTTATCCGTATCATTCAAGAATGTTTCCTGAAGGCATATAATTGCATGATCATGTTCGTCTAAAAGCAAGAGAATATCATTGTTCTTGGCTTTAAGTCCTCGACATTTCCATTGTATTATGGTGTTCTTCATTATAAATTTAAATTGATGATTGCGGAGCTAGGTTAGACCTTTCGCGGAGGCAATCTGTGTGGATATTTCTCTGGAGAAGTACGGGGGTGAATTTTCTGTTGGCAGGTCTGGAGCTACCTCGAGCGCATGGAGCAGTTTCTTCTGCATCAATGCTCTCAATGTCTCCGAACCTGTTATAGAGTTTGATGTGGACATCTGACCCCTTTTGTTGCACATTTCCTTGAGATTTGTTTTTATTCCCTGGCGAATTCGGTAGTTGGGTATTATTTAAGGTTGTTTGAATAGATGCCGTGTTTTTCTGTGCTTGGTAATGGGGGGGGGTACGAGCTTGGTGTTAAATCGGGTAAATCTATCTGTATTTGAGCGTCCTTCGTTGTTTTGGGATTGTTCTTCACTACAGTGGAGAAGAGTGGGCCAGGATGGGCTGTTTTAGCCTGTACAAGTTTTCTGGCTTCCGATAGGAAATGTTAGATGTGTACTTACCCTCTGTATTTCCTTCTCCTGTTTCAAAGTATCACAATCCTTGGAATTGGCGTGGTGCTCCTTTCCACAGCTGACGCAATGCAAAGTTACTCTACAATCAGATTCCTGACGAGAATGATCTCCGCATCGGCCATATATTTAGCTTTTTTGAGTAGCGGTCTTTGTGATGGCCATATTTCTGACATGTATGGCATCGAAGGGCATTCGGTATGTAGATCTCGACCTTCACTTGCAAAAAACCATCTTTTACTACTCTGGGTACTGTTGGTTTGTTAAAGGAGAGTACAGTGGTGTTGGTGTCCTGCTGATTGTTATTATGCTTAATACGTATTCTACGTACTGCAGTGACACCTTCTTTTTTCATCCCTTCAATGATATATGTTTCGCTGACACCAGCCAAGTAACGCGAATCACGCCTTTGGATGTATTTAGTGTTGTGTGAACGAATGAGGTCACTGGAATATCGAAGAAAGATGTCATTTTCTTGATATTTTCTGCTTGACCTCGTCGCTCACACTCAGCAAGAAGGCAACCCGATATTAATTTGTTAACACATTTTGGTGCCCTGATAGTCCCCGTAAGTGTATTTTCAATAACAAATAGAGATTGCGAAACTCGGTTTTGAGGCATCTTTAGATTTTATAACCATGAAGCGTGGAAATAACTCCACAATACATGGTTCGTCATCCGAGTCTGGTACTGTTTTTGTTCGTTTATTTTAATTTTTTTAATTTTCCATGTTAGTTTGTTTAACATTCAGCATCCGTATTCCCCACCTACCATGGGGCCCAACAAGGGGACACTTTTTCAAGTGCCAGGGATACACAAATGCTATACTCAGTTAATAAAATTACCTACGCTTAACCCGTGAAGCCACCGCTTTATAGGGTCGGTAATATTACCTCCTGATTGACCCGTTAAACCACCGTCTTCTAGAAAGTCTTCTACGACTTGAGAAAGGGAAAGCTAAAGGAATTGTAGGGGCAACTTTGGTATCAAGAGAGATACAAGTAGAAAGATATAGAAGGTGAGCGCGTAAATAAAGACTTCCTGGGGCTCGACGTGATCAGCCGTTTTGTCGAGACAGGGCCCATCCCGACCACCCGTCTAGCAAAAGTAGAGGCCATAGTAGTGTATTGCATCGGAAAGCCTCTACTCGATTACCAGGATCATTTCCTTACCCGACACGAGACGCAACCCACGGCAAACAGGTTGCCTCTTCTTAGTCGCCTCTTACGACACGTAGTGAGGTACGTCAGGCCAATTCTACAGCTCCGGACACGCAGGGGTAGGATAGTGTTGTGTAACCTATTTCTAGTCAACTAATATATTTGCAAGACACACATTTTAACCGTACGCATCATAAGCTGGCGCATTTCATGGCGAACGTAATATTTAACAGCTATCTGAAATTGTGTTTTGCTATTCAGCACAGTTTAATGTTTGGACCGGATGCTTTTAAGACTCCCAAACTAAGTGTGCATTATTATTCTTACTTATAGTAATTTGGTAAAAGTCGTTAAACTTATTTATAATAGTAGATAGTTCCTGTCGGAACATCGGTTTAAACAGTAAAACAAAAAATGATAAATTTAATTTTGATAGACTTTTAAATAGAAGTTTAAGCTGAAAAATAACGAAAAGGCTTTTAAATACTGAAATTCAATTATAAGAAAATGTCACAACATAAAGCTGCCAAATTCTAAACTGCAAAGTTGACAAATGAATAACATAGACTAGTGGTAGTTTGTGCATGTGCATGTGTAACTATATCGTTTGATCCAGTACCAAGGATGCATGATTACCTAAGCACATAGTGTGATCTATATCGTTTGTCCAGTATTAGGGATGTGTGATAGCTAAACACAGTGAACGTTTCAGGAAAATGCAATATGCTTGCTTAGCTGTGTATAGGTATGCACACTAAAGAAACACCGGCAATTGCTATGTTCCAGGATTTTTGTATCGGGTACTCAGCCAGTTGTTTGGGTAGATAAAATCACCAAGTACCGTTAGTGATGTAATCAATCCAGTTAATATAGCAAGTACCAGTGTCAAAACAATTAAGTGGTCTTGTAATAGGTAAATACAGGTTCATTGATGCCCTACCTTTTTGAACATTTGGTGTTGGTATCTCTGATGAAGACCTAATCATTGTCTTTAAGGTATAATATTCCATGTACTTGCATTTATTAACCCTTTTGTTCTATTTCCAATGATACGTCCAACATCGTTCAAACCACACAAGTTAATGACTAACCATCATGCGGATTCGGTTACACAGTAAGTAAGTCTGATAGACAAACTGAGCTACCTATGTTGCATCGTGGCATGGTCTAGGTTGAGATGCTGCTAAAATCGCTCCATTCACCCGCCGACATGATTATGACCCGCGAAAACATACCTTAGTTTTCCGCATCCACTTATTGCTGTATCTACGAAGGAGCTTTCAACGCCTCTGATACCAAAGCTCTTGATCAATGTCATTTAAGTTGCAAGTACAAAGGAGGCGAGCCTAACGCATACAATTTATAGCTAAGAATTTATCCCAACGAAACGAAAATCCATGTAGTTCTTCATAATTTGCGTGGATATGACGTTCGCTTAATAATGCAATCAGTAGCCACGACGTCAAAGGCACCAATAACTGTAATTCCGAACAACAAAGTAAAGTACATGATATTTCGGCTGTGTCAATTACAGTTCCTCGATTCATTCCAGTCTATGAATTCGGCCTTGAACAAATAAGCAAATAATCTAGATTCCGAAAACTTCAAGATCACTCGTAGGTATTGTTCCACCAAAATGGATCTGTTAAGGAGAAAACGTGTGTATCCGTACGAGTACGTGATCAAATGGGACTAATTTGCTGAAATCCAGTTGCCGCCGATCTAAGAGTTTCATTCATCCTTGTCATGTGACGGTATTTCAGAGAACCGCTTTTATCACGAAATACAAACGTGCGTGTTTGATTCGAAATGCTATTTGTGTGTTTGATGCGGCTATAACTGTTTGGTGTGGGTGTGGCATTACGAATAGCAAAAACAACCATCATAGTAAACCAGTCAGAATTATTGACTGGGCTATATCGATAGTAACCTGTGTCTATGATGGTGCTAGGAAATTAATTTCGATACCATTACATTCACGAATACGTACTTACTCAGAACTGCTTGCAGCGGTACAAAGAAGTTTGAACAAGTTTAATAAACTGTATTCGGTATATAAAAAATTGGCATGGCCAAGACTGTGTTGGCGGAAGTAGAAATTCACCTACAGCTATGAGAAAAGATATGGAACCGCGTAGCTGATTTACAAACAATAAAAGTATCAGAAGACAATCATCACTGTCGTGGATTAATAATCCACGGGCTGCACATGATATTAGGCTTGCTTGCCTAAATGGGCACAAATCAAAAGGGAAAAAGGTTGTGAATTGTATCAGGAATAAAAAGGCAGAAAAGGCACAACACAGAATAACACCACTCGTTTACACAAATTATGAAATGTTACACTATTGTATCTGGTCATACAACTACATAGCGTGTTTTTTTCTTCACACAAACTCGAACCGCTCCGGATGCCTAGTGGTAAGAGCGTCCGCCTCAGATGCGGGAGGTCGTGGGTTCGATCTTCGGCCGAGCCATACTAAAGACTTACAAAAATGGTACTAACAGCTACCTCGCTTGGCACTCAGCATTAAGAGGTTAGTGTTAGGACTGGTCGGCCTGGTGTCAGGATAATGTGACTGGGTGGGACATATGCTACATGCCTGCGACATGATGCCCCAGTGCTAGGCATCACTATAAAGTGCCACACGATATGACTGAAAAATTGTTAAAGCTACGTTATAAATCCAAAATCACATACACAAATCCGACAAAATTAACAGTTCGGGTGAAACATTTTGTCAAGAGTGAACACATGTCATACTGAGCTATATTGATGTTTCTATTTTAAGTAAAAACATGTTTTGCAAGATACCCGAGCTGAAAGGAAAGAAAGCTATCTTGCGTACATTGAGAGTTATGATAATATAAAACAGTGAGTCAGATAGATAGAAATTTGGTAGTGCACGTCTCCAGAGGACCCCACCAAGAGTTTTTGGCCGGTGGAGGGGAAACATTCGAACAGTGGACAGTGTTCAGTAGTGGCCACGTTGAATGTTACATGCATTTGTAACTGATGCACGGTATTTTTTTGGGTAAATTCATGCTGCCAAACTGAGGAAGAATATTCGGACCAAGATACCAGTGGACAAAACGTGGCTCGAGTGAGTTCCCAATGTAGTGTAACGATAGAACTGTACCATTAAGAGAGCTGAATAGCAGGATTTGAATCAATTTGTTTATTTTATTTCATTTATCTTTATGAGAGGTAGTTTCAGTGGGGTTGTGAGTATGTGCGTTATTACTGTTATATGTCAATAAATGTAATATTATTCGTGTATTTTTGGTTGTTTGTCTTTATCTCTTTAGTGGCTATCACCTCTCTCAAATATTCAACCTCCCCTACGTTATGTATTCAGCTAAGTGTATGGGAGTTCGTGCCATTCGTTTGAGACCTTTCCCAAGTAATGGTGCTTCACAGTGTAATATTTCGACCTAACCTGGTCATGGACAGGAGCACAGTCTCTTGGCAGGATCAGGCAGTTTTGTATTGCCTTTAAATTGTCTTCAGTAACTCATTATACGGATTCTTGCGAAATGCCATACCGCAAAGCTACAGATATGACTGTCTCTGCGATTAACGAACTATATATATTGTCGATCGTGACAATGAAGTCAATTCAAATTTATTTTTGCATCCTTGCTGTTCAATCATTGTTCTCGTTTTAAGTTTGAATTCATTTATAACAAAGGTATGATTATGAGAAACCATACAATGAGGATAATAGCATTGTTAATGTGCGCTCTTGTCATCGCAAACAAGACACCGTGATAGAGTTCATCTTGCGAACCGTAACATAAGTGAAGAACCAACACGAATGCAGTAGTTATCATAGCAGAATGCTATTATAACTGAACTATTTGAAGGAAAAGCTCCAACAATCAGAGAGACAAATATCACATTGGAAGTTATTGATTTGGATATGAAGTCTGATGAGTAGGATGAAAAGCTTAAACTTATTAAGGGGACGACCCAATCGATTATCACGCTAGTAAAATGTTTAAAAAGTTATATCGGAAGAAAAAATATCAGCTGTTCACCTGAACCTAAAGGTACACTTTCACATAAACCTAGTAAGCAGTTTAATCGGCTGATTGGTCTGTTTCATCCCAATGTTTGAAACAAATCGCATGTAAGCTCAGCTTAGTGTTATGTGCGTTATTTTTCTTGCTATCGTGTTCAAAAAGGAAAATACTGATTAATGCGTTAATAGGTTATACGCTCTGACAAAATATAAAAATGGCGCATCTACCACAATTTTGGACGTATGATGTTAGGATGTTGAGGATTGTTATTTGCTTCATTTCGTTTTGTTGTGGAAATTGTTTCAAGAAATGGATAAATTGTGGAGCTTGGTGCCTCGTAAACCTTGAGAGATTAATTAAAACGTTATAAAATATTCAATAAAATCTGCCTTTAATGTTGGAAATTTGTGGTCAATTGTTTAGTAATTTTGTGGTCAATTGTTTAGTAATTGTTGTAAAAATATCAAAAGCGCGATATAGAGGTCTGATATTGTAAAGCCCCTTATTTGGCTCCTCGTGTTTATTTTCTTATTTAAATGGTAAACATAGTATTGTTTTTAAAACATATTATGACATCTCTTTTTCCAAAATGTGTTGTTTACCATACCATCCACGGCGAATAGTACGATTAATGTTACCTATGAATGTTTTCAAAGAACAAAACGACGGATATTTCACATCATTCGGTGCATTGCTGTATCATGGTTTTGACGAATGTTAGATTTATCCTATAGGGCGCAGGACGGTGGTGATGCACAAAGTGCGGGGAAAGTTGGTATTGGCCCAGAGCGTCACCATTCGCACTACTAAGGTCTTGTGAAAGATTATGTTCTGTATACTTCTTTAAATAAATTATGAAATTTTGTGTTGCTGTGTCTGTTCCTGCAATTGCATGTTCATTTATGGTGCGAAAAAGACACGTGTTGCAGTCATATCATATTCTGGAAAGGCGCACGATCTCTTGTCGAGATCAAGTATTTGCATTTTGCCTTACAGCAAATCTTTCCGACTGTCTAAAAACTTGTAAGGTGCCTAAAAGGCACAGTGAGGCTTTAAGTTTACAAAACTGTCAAGATCCGGCACAGTCCCATCTCATGTCTAGTTAAGGGTTACAATACATTGTGAACATAACGCTTTCTTAAATTGTCTTAATAATATTCGGACAGGTCCCAAGAATGTCGATAGTTTCTATCCATGATTATATGACACCCCAATTGAATTGCCCTCTGATATCTGATACGCGACTTTGTGTGTCTGATGGATTCTTGCTGGCTGGTATTAACTACTGTATACATCCGGTTATTAGTCCTCATAGTGATCTTGCAAAACAAAATTTTGTCAAATGTTTCTGACTTAATAATGGTGTTGTTTTAATGTATTTCAATCTACTTAAAAGGCGTATTACTTCATGCGATGTCCGGCCAAATAAGAAGCATTTTAAATGGTTTTATAACAGTCCATTTAAATTTTACTTCATAATTTATCGTCTCAAAGGAAGAGGCACCAGTCCTTTTGTACTTTCAAATGCTTTACATCTTAAAACCAAAAGAATACATCATAAATGTTATAAATGTTCGCATAGTAGACACATGAACTTGTGGCGGAAAAAACAAATTTTTCAATGCCATTATTTTTATAAATGAATATATTTTATCGGTACAATAAATGATCTGAAATGGAATTAGGCTTCCTAACTCCCTAAATGCACTTTCTGAGGACACCTATGGCTACGGATGTCATGATTCTTCTTTGCAGGTATTTCGATAGTTATCTTTCTCACTTCTTTAAAGGACACTATTGCATCTACGTTGTCGATCTTTAGAAGAACAATGTCTTTAAAGGAGAAATGTATGCATCAATATTTCGCTTTATGGACGAAACTTCTTTTACTCATTTACTTCAATGTAAAAGAGTTTGAAAAGATCAAGACCTTGACTGTCAACGGTCTTCGTTAAAATATTTTCTTCTGAAATTCCACAATATCATGGTAAAAAGCCATTTCGTCCCATGCACAAAATGATGGCAATCAGAGCTGTTGAGTACTTCCTATTTAGGTATCTTTCATTACTTTCTACGAGTTTTCGAGATGTTGTACAGCCCTGGCTTTTTTGTTTGTGTAACCAAAGATAAAGAGGGTGTATAAAGGTTACAGTTATGTTTCCGTTGCAGTGGAGAATAATACCATAAAGGTGAATTAAGAATGTCGGTATCCCCTGAAGATACAAACTTGCCGACAGACTATCCAGCAGACAACTCGGCATCATGCTCATGCCTCCAATCAGGTTGAGTTATTTCAGTTTCTCTTTCTTGACATGATGCTAAACAGCATCTCGATAGAATTTGTAAGTGTATTGAACTCGTAATGATATCTAGGGTCATATCCTGCTTAATAAGCTACTCAATGTGACTACCTAAAGAGAAACAATTTTATTGCATGTCGACGTTTCCACAATAAAGAATGTGCAAAACATTTTTACATCTGTCTTCCTTCAAATGCAAGATAGACATTTCTTCTTTTATACTCCCGTTTCTCCTTGTGAGTGCTTTAGTATGTCTGAAGTAAATTTATATTTTTCCTCACACGTATAAATGTGGCGTAAATTTGGAAGGTGATCTATCAACTTGATATCAAATGTCGCTGATCCTTGCTGCACGGACTGACCACATGTCAGAGAGGTTATCTTGATCTTCACACCGGCAGATTCTACAAATGAAACTTTCTTGTGCTATTTTATATATCTGGAAAAGCCTTGAAATCGCTTACGAAGAACATGTTTAAGTCTGTACGATCTTTTTTTGTTCACTTGCAGCTAAGGTATCAGATATTGTCTTGCTGAACTCGAGAAGAGCTTTCTTCACGCCAGCGAGTTATTGGTGGAAGAATTTGTCCCGTCCGGCTTAAAGCTTGACTGAAAATTATTCAAGTAATATTAAGAGTTTAGACAGTCCACACTCGTCATTATCGTCTTCATTTTCCTTTTTCCTTTCCCTTCGCTTTTCTTTTTCATCCTCTTGCATGATGTATTTGTGGTGAACCTTTATGTATCCAGATTGTTGACACTTTCGATCTTTGTACTATGTAAATAATATGTTTGTGTTTTTTAACGAGTCATTGTTAATACTACCGCTAAGTGCCATACCTAATAGACCCACTCTAGTTTCATGCCTGTGAAGCATTAATTTTCCTCTCTTCTGTGGCTGAATTAACATCTCCTGCTTAATTCTCCTTGTGATATGCATGTCTTAGAATGGGTTAAAGACAATGACATCCCATTTGCTTCAATTGATAGACCAACTGTTCTTACAATATGATCCAAGACATCATCGCTAGCCTTTTCCCCATGCACCTTTCGGATATTTTTGATGTTATTTCCTCGTCTTTTTTCTCATCTTGCATAATCATCGATATATTTTTTCCTGGGATGACCTACAGATTAACGTATACATTTGTCTCTACTCATCTGCTGTGGACATCTTTATTATTACACTGCTTCGTATGGTACCCTCTCATTCCAAACTGTCTGATAGAAAACTTCTGGTCAGGCCTACTTTTTCTCATTTCTTTTTTCTAGTTGATTTCAACAAATCAAGGAATGTCACAACAACCGAGTTCCGTAAAGATTAAAAGGTGTTGACTGTCTCAAAATGTATCGTGTTGCTGACTTGATGTTCTCAGTAGTTAATAGTTCACTTGAGTCTTTCTCAACATCATCATCTCATATCTTAGTATGTGAACGTAAATTTGATGTTTCATCGGCTGATATTAAAATCATGATTTTGGACATTCTTAAGTGCAGTACTGGAAATTTTATAGGAAGTACTGTACACTTCCTGTTGCAATCTACAAGGTTAACAAACTTTCATGCAAATTTGTAGTCAGGTGCAAACAATTTTTAATTTCACTCATAGCAGTCTTCTCCACAAATCATCGACGTCAACTTTAAGTGGGCAATACAGTCATCTCAACTACTGAAAGGTGGAGGATGAAGGCATAAGAGTGGAGGCGATTGTGTTTCTTATCTTGATACACTTTTGTGCTACATATCACAGTTTGATCTTTGTGATAAATGGTAATTGTATTTCAATAATGAGGATGTGAGCATCACTGAAACTATCTTTAAAATCATCGTCTTCTTTTAACCTCGCCATTAATCGCTATCACTGACATCAATATAAGGGAACAAAATCACATGACACATCTGGATCAAACAGGATGTTTGCAATACCCTCAGCATTATTCACATAAGTGCATTACATTCAGCTGCTATAATTTGGATAATGGCTCCTGAAATACCTCTGATTCTTTTCATTGAAAATGATAACATCAGGACAAGATGTGTTTATCCCGTGCCATCGTGGTGGAACGAACGTATCCTGACAACAAAAATTGAACCGAGCCAAACAACAAAGAGTAGTAGAACTCTTGTTACTGCAAGCTGGTCTGTCGAAAGACACACTCTGCAGCATTACATAAATGCAGAAATTGCAAGACGTCTTGGCTCCACCATACATCTTGAAAGTACACCCTCAAGAAGTGCGGAGACCTCTGTTCTTTCGAGGCAAAAATTTCGAGGACGGAAAATACATTCACGTCTATCATCAAGATGAACATTTCGGTGCCATTACCAGTATCTCCGGATTCCTGGAATATGGTTATTATTGTGATAATGCGAATATGGCCGTGCCAATCGAAATCAACACAAGCATTGTGGATCGAAATGCGAGATATGTTTGGCGTCTAAACCCTGTCTTGACAAAGGACAAGAACGAGTGCATTGCCTAACTTGTCAGGGGACATTTGTCAGTCCAACATGTTAACAGCAACAGCTGAATACGCAAGGGTCACAGAAGAAAAATGCTTGTCAGCTCCTGAGATTGTGCCCGACATGTGGACAAGTTACACGTAGCAATAGTACCAATGCCCACGTATGATTAGGAAGGAAACGATCTCACATTTGTCACCAAATCGGGGACTTGGAACACGAATGCTATATTCAAATATACGAACCCCAACAGGAGGAGGAGGAGGATGACTATAAGAAGAAATACAATTTCATTTTTATTCGATTCCGAATGCATGCAAGAGACCCGCATTCACATTTCTAATTTCTGCGTGGGTCATCGAGCGTGCGAGAAGTGCATACAAGAGCCTATCTTTAGTCACTGCCCTCACTGTAGCAATATTCCTGGAGGACGTTAAAAAATATTTCGACGAGACGTGGAGTCAAAAGGACATCGAACATTATGGAGATTGCCATCACTATGCCACGGTGATGGCTTACAATTTCTCTGGATACGATGGACATTTTTTTAAAAATGCTATACGGAACAAAGCACCGAAAGTCATAAAGTCACTTTGAAAGGAGCCAAGCTCATTTCCATGCAAGTGGGAAACGTGCAGTTTAAAGTTTCGATGAGTTACTTGGCCATGCCTTTGAGTCGAATGCCTAAGTCATTTGGATGACAGAAATGGCCAAAGGTTATTTTTCCGCACTTTTTCAATACCGAAGGCAACCCATACACCGTTCGGTCACGTTTCCCTGATGCTCACTATTACGACACCGACAACATGCGCACCAAACAACAGGAAGCTATCTACGCTTGGTACCACACTCACGCTTTCGACACCTTCGACTTTCAGGAAGAAATATTAAAGTATTGTCGATCCGACGTGGACATTTTACCGCGATGCTGTGGAATATTTCGAGAATTGTTCATGGAGCATGGAGAGATCGATCCTTTGGCACCATTGCCAAAGCGTGTTTCTTAGTGTACTGCAAACTATTCATGCCCGAGAAGTCTTTGGCTGTCATACGCCCTCAAAAGACCAATTTATTTTGTCAAACGCAATACTCGGTCAAAGCTCTACGCTGGCTAAATTACTTGTGTGACAAGGAAGACAAATGGATCCAGCACGCCCGAAAGAGAGGAGTATAAAAGACCATTGGAACGTATTCGGTGTGTGGTTCTGACATAGAAAACCCTAAGATCGTGTACGAGTTTAATGGTTGCTTATTTCACGGATATCCAATCTGTTACCCTCAACGGTACACCCGAAATCAATTTGTACAACGTATAACGGAAGATTTATTCAAGGCCAATGGTCAGCAACGCTTAAGGTTAGAACAGCAATGATACCAAGTCGTGGAAATATGGGAACACGATTACGATCACCTTTTGAAAAACCGATCCTGAATTTAAGCGTATCGTGGAAACTTGGTGGGCCCTCTAAATCCCAGGGACAGTTTGTATAGAGGACGCCTGATTGCTGTACCACGCCGATAAGGAGAAAAGAAAAGAAATCGAATACTTGGACGTGTGTTCACTTTATCCTTACCTGTGCAAATATTGTCACTTGGTCACAGGACACCCACAAATACTGACAAAACACATCGACCTTGACAACATTCGACAATACGAAAGACTGATTAAATGTAAAATCTTACCTCTCACGGACTTGTAACCATCTCGTGTTACCTCACCATTGCCAAGAAAAACTGATGTTTCCCTTGTGCCATACTTGTGCCGAAACGTACAGCCAATACCAACCTTGTCAGCACACCCAGGAAGAACGGACCTTGACAGGAACGTGGGTCAGCGTAGAATTGTTTAAAGCTCTGGACCTGGGATACCAACTATTAGAAGTGTACGACATTTACCACTTATCCAAGACAGAACAGTACAACAGTACTTAGAGCAAGGGGCATCAGTTTAGACCACGTGGAGAAAAACGAAGGATCGTGAACGTTTGCCATATTGATGTTAACTTTTTTGTGGTGAAAATGGCACAACATCCATGTTTACCCAAGACGGGGTATTTGACAAAACCAAATACATGAAATACGTGTACGCCCTTCGTGAGAACTTGATCTTAGTCCATTACTATGAAGAACTGGACTTTGTACAGGTCGACAAATTTGGAAATATCATTGCGGCCTACGTGACAGCACATGCTCATTTAACAAGCACAAAGCCTTACACCAGTTAGGAGATCACGTCCTGTATTTTGACACGGACAGTTGCATCTACACCGATCTCCTTGGTTACTGTCACTTTTGAAATCGTAGGAGATCGTTTAGGAGCCTGGACAGACGAGCACCCCGACGACAAGATTCTCCTTTTGGCGATCCAAATAAATTACGGCTTGTACGGCATCAGTCGCGAAACTAATCACAAATTGTGTCTTTAAAACCAATCTCAGAGAAGAATTACGATGGTTTACGGTGATAGCACGTCAATTACTTCAAGGCATCATTCACATCCCTCATCAAACCAAACGCTTCTTGAAATAAACAAAGTAGCCTTGACGCAACTGGCAGAACCCACCATCGACACTCAAACCAAATCTCAAATCATTCTGAAATCTGGAGGCAGCGGTACTCTAGGGAGCGTCATCATTCGTTCCCTCATAAAACGAGATCAAATGCCCCAAACGTCATCCCCATGATAAAAGCTACTCCCCGACCCAAACGCACCCAGAAGAAAAGGCGCAGTGGTGTCAAGACCAGGTCACAACCACAGAAAAAGAAAAGTCCGAAGAAAAGACCCAAGAAAACAGTTTATATCGTCAAGAGAGGCACTACAGTCCGGGAGCTACCTTACATTCCAAAGCCACGATCTTTAGCGACGGTTACCGCGTCTTCATTAGCCTCAGATTCTTCCATTTCACAGTTGCTATTGATGCCAGACAAGCCCAATTTGACACCCGTTTTTCCCCATTTGATAAACAAAAATGGAAACCCGTGTCTTGATGAACTTCTCCATCGGTGACAATCTCCTCTTTGCTGCAGCAGCAGCCATAACAAAATACCTGCCCCCAGAATCAAAGTGCAAGAGGGATTGGACATGTTACAGAGTTTACTGGATTTATCCATGTAAGAACTGTCCTGATTTAGTCCATTGCGAACCCCTGAAAGTTGAGTGATGCCTGTCATAATGTTGATACAACGTAGCAAGAATCGGTGGCTACGCATTCCACCAATATAGAAAAGACCAGTGCAAACGATGGAGTATCAGTGTTGTTGTGCTGGATGGCAAACCAACAATTGCACCGAATTTCTGAACCAAGCATTCCAAAATGAATTGAAGAAACGAAACATTCACTTTTTCACCACCGAGAATCCCTAAACCAAAGCCATCATCCTGGAATGTTTTAACGCACCTTGAAAGAACATATGTGGAAGTATTTTACGCATCAACACACTTTCAAGTACATCAACGTCATACCGCACCTGGTCAAAGGGTACAACCAATCTTACCATCAGAATATCGGATGTTCCCCCAAATAAGTGCCAGCCATCATGATGACGATGAGAGAATCCCAATGGGTAGAATCTTATCCCGTCTCCTTTGTCAAGGACTCAGGATCAGTCCCCATCGAATTTGAAACCATAGGATGGCCCGAAGATTACATCGATCTGAATATCAGTTTATTGTACACGACACGGACATTACCGAGCAAGAGGCCAATGAGGTAGTAGCCCCGGTCAACAAGTTCATGCATTCATTGTTCAGCTCAGTGGATTTGTACTTGAAGAACAAACTAATCAACAGTAGCATAGATACACATCCTTATCGAGTATACATAGACAATCTTTTGACGTATGCAAAAGATGCCAAAGAAACTCATCTGAATGCTTGCGTGGTATGGAAAACTGACACGCCGGGCAAGTTCAAAGTCCTAGATGTCAACAATGTGGAGTTTAAAGACCGTCTGAATAAATTTCAACAAAGCCATTATTTAGAACTGGTCGATTGCATTTGGACATGTGGTTGCAAGAAAGGTATTTGCTAATCGGAGTGGATATCCATCTAAGATTGAATCGAAGCAATGCCGCTTTCCATTTGATGACTACAACTGATGCTGCTTACACAACCGTCATCCAAGAAGCCCGACTTTACGTACGCTGCCTGGAAGTGTTACCTAAATTGGGAAATGACATCAGTCACACTCTCAGCAGAACGACTGCCAAATATCCGATACTACGAGTGGAAGTGAAAACCTTCACCAATCCCGCTGGACTGCGATCCAAGATCGGAGATAATCAGTTTCAAGGACAGTTACCCAAACGTTTAATCATTGGCATCGTCGAGAATTCAGCCTTCAACGGAGCCTACGATTAATATCCTTTCCAGTTTCAGCACTTCGACGTGTCCAAAATCGAAGTCAGTCGCGATGGAAAAACCTTGTTACCAGACCTTTGGAACCTGACATTGAGCACAAGAATTACTTGAAGTCATAATTGTCCCTGTACGAAGCCGCCAGAGAGTTAGGGACCAACACCAGCCATTGCATTTTGTACGACGAGGAGGTTACACTTTGTGGGTTTTTTATTTCACTCCAGACCAAGGCAGCGACGAGGGACATTTCCAACCAATAAAATCAGGCCAACTGCGTGTGTAAGTTTAGTTTCAAGCGCCATTGAAGGAGACAATGAAAGTCATCTTGTGTGCCGAATTTGATAATACGATGAAAATCAACAGTTTGAGAGATGTCATTCTAGATTATTGGAAGTTATGGAAGACTCTTATCCCTCTCTGAATGGTGGATTCTCTTTGGAAATGAAATGGGAGGATATCTTGGAAACAGAACCCAAACTTAAAGATGACGTGAATATTATGATGATGTCCAGATGGCCAGAACAAGAACAAGATTTAATCTCGCAGAAACAGTTACACGGTTGACCAAGAAAGATTTCTGTTCAAATTCAACACGATAAATATCTTCTGATTATGATTTAAGAAGAAGAATTGGATGAGTATCTGGATGACACTTGGGATCTCATGTCGGTGGAAACAGCGTTGCATCAGTGGTTTAAAGGCTTACGTAATCATTCTGGAGGAATGAGAGATCCACTGACTCCTCTATAGATCCATCACATCGAATCTCTCTTGGCAAAGAATAAGGAGACTAAGCGAAGCGACGTTTACTTGACAGAGATTTGCAAGCAAAAGGTCAGGACCGAATGGATGACTTATCACTACCTGTGAAAAAAGAAAAGATGGATACCTGAGAAATTTATTACGTTTTGGAAAACAGTTTGTACATCCCTTCTTATAATCCTGTTGTGTGGGCTAAAGATCATCAACACTGACGACAGTCAACTTCCAGGAACCGAATGGGTAGCCATCTACTTTCCCCACGATATCTGTGTGGAGTATTTCGATTCGTATGAAAGACGACATGAATTACTTTATGAGAAGAAATGCGCAGACGACACGATTCAATAATGTGAAATTACAAGGTACAGATTCCATCGCGTGTGGACAATATTGTGTGTATTTTCTTCATCGATGCAGTCATGGATATGCCTTTAGTGACTTATTTTGAGTGTGACTCTTCTAGAAACGATCATAAAGTAGACTGATAGTTTGTGACCATTATGGATATCTCTTGTCTTTAACGAGGAAACGTAGTGTACATCAATGGCCAAATGACCTCTATCAGTTGAAGTCTAACATGGCTTCACCACGCTGTCAACCTTGTCAAACATTTGTTGAATTAAAAAATGTGTTGATGTTATATTATTGGTTGGATAATTATCAGTTGAATAAAAATATTATCAATAATGATTTGTGCTTTGTTTTAAACATTAACACTGTGAATATATGTTCTTTGACTTCGCTCTATCTCTCTACATTAGATAAGCTATAGCGTTCCTACCAAACAACGTAGGGATGTTTTATATCGTGTCCGCGCTTGAGACATGTAAATTGTTGCGGCCTCCAGACCGGCCATCCATTGTGGACTCGTCAACTCGTGAAAATGACTTCCAAACTAGCTTAGCCATTTATATCGTGTCAGGCAAAATCTGATGCCAAAGCGTGAAGAGACAGAAAATGTCAGGATGTTGAAAGTGGCCAAATACCTGATAGATCGGGTCCTTAAAGAAGAAATAAAAATTAGCAAAAAGAACGGACCAGGAAATACAGACTTCAAAAGCGGCAGCAACATCAGCAGTAACAACAACAACAACAGCAGGAGCCAGACAGAGGCTTTGTCGGCTGTTGAGTTCTCATTCCCCTTCCAAAGAAGCAGGCCATATCTCGTGGGAACGCCTGCAGCTACACGGTGACGCAATCTTAGACGATAAGAGATTGCCACAACCTAAAACAAAACAGCCCTTTTCAGATCTACCTAAAATCTCTAGAAAAGAGACATACTACCGTACTGCCGAAATTTGTATGTATTTTTGTGTTAGTAGGCTAAAAATAGAAGCGAGACTTTAAACACTATGTTTCCCCGGCTAGTAAGATAGTGTGTGTGTGTGTGTCTGTGTCTGTGTTTGTGTGTCTCTGTGTGTTTGTAGGTGATGGGATAGAAGTGTGTCTATAAAAACTTTGTTTCCTGTGCTTGTAAGATAATGTGTGTTTGTTCTTTTTAGGGTTGTATGTTTGGATGGTAATAAAGTGTGTTTGTGGGTAAAAAAATGTGAACGAGTTTCGTTTAGGTCCAGGCGGTCCCTGTTTTGGTTATGGTGTGGGTATTGTTAGTTTTTGTATAAGAAGGTGTTTTCCTTCACGTCATAGACCTGGAAAAGGCATGCAACCTCGCTCGGACAAAAGGCTTATTAGCAAAATTTAACCACTTCGGAATAACTGGATGATTGTTCACCTTCATCGAGAACTCCTTAACTGACCGCAAAATTATAACTAGAGTTGGGGACACTGACATATACTCACCTGAGAATTGTACACCACAAGGTAGCGTACTCAGCCCCACACTCATTAACATCATGATTAATGACTTGGATCAAAACATAACTTTAATCCTAGCTGAAATATCACAATTTGCGGATGACAGTTGAATATTGAGAGCAGGTAACCATAAAAGTCACAAAGTCATTAGTGAAATCCAAGATAGTTTAAGCAATATATGGAAATGGGCAGATAAATGGGGATTTAAACTATCCCATGGAAATAAAACTATTGCAGTCCTCTTTAAAACCAAACATAGTTAAAACTTCAAGTACCCCGAACTCACCATACAAAAAAACTTCGTAAAGGTAGCACGATTCCTCCTAGGCATGTATTATGATGAACATCTTAATTGGAGACACCACATAAATGACCTAGTAAATAGATACAATAAGGACATTCAGTTATTATGGAACCTTAAAGGAATCACATGGGGATCAAATCAAGAAACTCTCTTATCACTATACAGGGCATTAATAAGGTCCAAACTGGATTATGGGTGCCAGATATATAATTCAGTTCCACATAGACACCATACAAATTAGATCAGATACAAAGAAAAGCGCTAGTCACTTGTACCGGTGCTTTGCCGTCTGTATCCCTAGCTGAACTCCAAATACTAGCTTGAGAACTGCCCCGCCACCTAATAATGGCAGAAGTTAATCCTAAGATATGCAGCTAGAGTAACTATCCACCCTATCACACACCCGACCCGTATAGCCATCAATAAATGCAACACACCATTCAGTAACAAACGAGTAGCATACGTCCCTGCAGGAAAACCTATACACCTATTGATTAACCAACTACCAATTAAAGATTACCAAACCGAATTAACAACAATCTACGACACGACGCCATGGACCAATATTAAACCATCAATTAACACACAAAACACGGAATTTGGCAATACAAAAGACCAGGAACTCAAACTTAAAACAATTATCATAACTGAAATTATGACAAAATACCCTAACTCGATTAAAATATACAATGACGGGTCCAAAATATCAGAACCCCAGAACAGCAGCAGCATTGGTAATACCCGAGCTGAACATTAAAATGGGCAAAAGGCTACCTAACCACTGCTATATTTACACAGCAGAATTCTGGGCCATCCTAGAAGCCTTTGGATGGATTAAGGACAGCAACATACGTAAGGCAGTGATTGTAAGTGACTCGTTGAGCGTCATAACATCTATACTATAATAATACTAAATCAAGACAACATTTCCTCAGGCAAACATATTTATTAATTAAAGAATTATATACCAACAAACAACAAATCGAATTCATGCTAAAGAATGAAAGAACCAAACTAAAAATGAAGCAAAATAAGATTGGATTCCTGGAAACATAGCCAGGATTTTTAATGAATAACAACCCTAACCTCAATCGCACATACATAAATAAAATGTACCTTATACATGAATCTGGGTTACAAAACAAAATATAAAACTAAAATTCCATACTTCAGTTATTAAAAACTAAGAGACTCGCTAACAAATATAAGGACCAAAGGATCAGATGACTTTGACATGTCTTAGCGACTCGAGTATTCGGCAAAGAAATATATCTTTCCCAATAGTTCTTGCCAGAAAATAACATCACACAACTAGTACAGGCTAACCAACTTAAATTTAGGGAACAAATAAGATCAGATGTCTTAGCAACACGAGTATCCGGCAAAGATATCTGTCTTATCTGAATAGATTTAGCCTGAAAATAAACGTCACATAACTAGTATACAGGCTAAGAAACTCAAATTTAGGGGAAAATAAAATCAGATGTCTTTGACACGTCTTAGCGACCCAAGTAATCGGCAAAGATATCTGTTTTAATCAAAAAGACTTAGCCTGAAAATAAAATAACACTATACAAATCTAACCACATAAAGTAACACATGACAAATAAGGCATCTAGGAACAGAAATAGGAAGGGGAAAAATATCACAAAAAAATTAATAAAAAGAGTAATTTGTTGTTTTTCACCCTTTTACTTCGAAGAAAGGGAGAAAAATTAAACATTTCGTTTTATTTATATAAAATTAAAAAACATTAAACAATTCTTATAATTAATTCTCTTTTATATGTTCATTATAACCACTCCTTTTCCCCATCTCTAAACTACACCTGTCAACCTAGCATGCAATTAAGACCACAAATACCTCAGAGAATTTAATACTCTAGCCAAAGGTGACATTAACATCGATGCCACGAAAAATTCTAGGCCCCCAAAATTAGAGTACATAATGTTGTCCAACACAAAAGACCATCATGGCACTCCGCACAAAGTGGCAAACCTATAAACAACTTTAGGAAAGAAAGATCTCAATTAGCATCTATAAGGTCCTGTAAAGCCCAGCAGCAAAAGGCTGCCAAAAACAACCGAATCCTACATATAAGGTGGTTTCAAAAGTCCAAGACCATCAGGACCAGCCACACAAGGTTGTAAACTTTGCTAAAAACTGTCACCTAAGATACCTCTCCTAAGCTAAATTCTAAACCCAAAACAACACAGTTTTATCAAAATTGTGTAGGACGACATTTTAGACCCGATACCCTGAAGTATAGAAGCAGCGACCTGTGACCATGAAACCGCCTTTCCCCTTCTCCTTCCTTGCCACGGCCGGACATCAAAACAAACAGCGTGCAGTGCACGCACTTCATACCATTGAAAATTCAGTACCAAACATATGAGTGTGTGATGGGTCCATTGCTACTCATGCATACCTAAATGCAGCTAAGTAGTGACGATTGAAGAGGTTGAGTGTGTGCTGGGTCTATTCCTACGAGGATTCAAACCCTCCATTTAGACCGTTACGACCTTTTGTAAGGTCCACTGCCTGACGGCTTTAAATAAAAAGTACTCCCTGCATACAAATGGTTGGGGGAGTTGCTCCAATTTCTTCCCCTAGGAGCAATTAAATAGCCTATCGTGTAGGCATAAAGCAGAGGTACATGCTCGAAAGAGATCTGTGCCATTCAACATCGAATAAACGAAGATGGCAAGCAACAATTTAGAAAAAGTGGTGATGTTGCAAGAGGTAGTGGATGATCTAGGAATGGTGGAAGAGACCCTAGTTAGGCTAGAGTATGGGACTTATAGTCCCCACCGAGACAAAATAAAGATTAATAATCTAGTCTCTCTTTGCCACGTTTATGTACTTGTTTGTTTGTTTATATCTACGTCTATGTCTCTAACTCCGTCTCTAACCACTGCTTTATTTCTATGTCTCTATTTGTCCATAGAGTAACGTGTATTCAGGTCAGCCCCTTGCCACACTGTTCCGTTAGAGTGAGGTCAGTCGCTTGCAACATTTTTGCCATTGTTTCTCCAGTATCCAGCACCGTGACGTCACCACTGTTCAATTCCTATTATCCATATATAGTCCCACCCATGCTACATTTCCCATGTCCGTATATAGTCCCACTTCTGTTTCTGTTCGTATAGGGCAAACTCAATATTTTAACTTTAAAGTCCCATTGTCCGTATATCGTCCTTATTCACTACTATATCACCCTATTTTTTTGTTAATTTAGGCATTTTAACTATTTCAGAAAAGAATAATAACATAAACATTAATACTAGAATATCAACAAAGCAAAATCTAAAAGAGAAACAAAAAGAGCAGTTTTATTCTTTTGCTTACCGAGCAAAGTGACGGAAGTAAATATCCTGACCGTATATTGCGCTAATTTATATTCTTAATTTACACTTTAAACTATTAACTCACGCCTTACAACAATAAAACTCAAACTGTATTCGCAGTGTTTTAAATTTTTCATTCTACTCTTAGATTACAATTAACCGACACAGAACAGTGCAAAACTAGTTTCTAACTAGCCTTCGCGCTTTCGACTCCAAATGAGTCTTTTTCAAAGGCAAATACAAAGCAGAGGCAAGTCATACAGGAAATATAAAAAGCGTTGAACTTAAAAATGTTACATGACTTTTTCTGCAGGAATCAAAATTTTAAAGTTTTGATGTTTCAACTATTTGATTTCAACTTGATGTTGCTGCTGATAAATAATTTACATCGCAATCTGTTTTCAGGTGGTGGTGGATAGTGATTGGCATTAGCGTTGCTCTGACTAGGATATCGTTGATGTTTTTGGTCTCCGGTAGGCTCCTACTGGTTTGTTGGGTAAGATTACCTTTAGATGGTAGGTCACAATAAATTGTATCCGATCAACTGTTTCCTTCTCTCTATATATTAGTAGGTCACTACGGTTCGTTGGTTTAACCCTTTGGGATGCCTCCGCTATCACGCTATAACTTTTCAGATTTTTTTGGAATGTTTCATTATCAGAGCAGATTCTGCATATCGTCAGTGCCTGGCTATATAGGATACTCTGAATGCAGTGTTTTGGGTGACAACTGGTTGGCAGTAGATACCGGTGTGTATTGATTGGTTCTGAGTAGATGACTATATGGAGTTCATTTTCTAGTTTTCTACCAGTCTAGTTGTTGTGCCCATTAAAAATTGGGTTTAGTTGGAGACTTCTGCCATGAATGTTATTGAATAATAGAAGTTGTTTGCTTTTAATATGAAATCATCCAGATTCTCTCTTCGATGTTGCCACTTCATTTATAATATCATCGATGAAGCGTTTCTATTGGTACAGTGTAAGTTCCACTGGTGCTAAAATATTACCCTCCAGTCTTAACATACAAAATATTAATATACGAGTTGGCCATATTTTTTTATCCATTCCGGCTTCGTTGATTTGGTGGTAGTTTTCTTCTTTAAATGCAAAGGTATTGCGTTTTAGGACAAGCTCCAGGAGTTCAAGTAGGACCTCGGTGGACTTGTTGTCTACAGTTCTGGTTTCCCATGCTTCCCTACACGCATGCATCCCTTCCGTGTTCGGTACATTAGTATACAGATATGTGACATCTGAGAAAACAAGCATTGTATCTGGCAATAATGGTTCGCTCGCTTTGCTTTTTATGAGGTAATATGTCCTGTTTTCAAGATATGGTGGTAATTTCGGACATTTGGTCTCCTGAAATAATCAAAAAAACTGTGATATCCTTTCTGTGGGATGCCCGTTACCGGAGATTATAGTTTTCTCAGGGTTTACTTTTGTGGAATTTAGGTAGAAGATAAATTCTACGTGCCCTTGGGTTTTTGAGTTTAAGTAGTCTTTTGCTTGCTGATCTATATTCCCGCTTCGGTAGTATTTGTGCATCGTCCAGTATTGGCTGTAGTCTTTCCTAGTCAAAACAGCATCAGCACACCCCTTATCTGCCGGCTTGATTACGATGTATATGACGTGATAATAGCTGCTCTTTTGCCCAAGACACAATGATAATGCTGGACAAATCTGAGCTTACAATACCGGATCGGTCGTCGCCCGAAGTCAACAAGGATCGCGCCTGCCGTTGTCCACCAGGACGGAGGTGACAAGTGTGCTACTGGTACTATGCATAAAATCAGAGCGAGAGACAACATTGCCGTCGCCACCTGGAACATTAGAACTCTGGCGCAAATAGGAAGATTCAAAGAGTTGACACATGAGCTGGAACTATACACATGGCACATTCTGGGACTCTGTGAAGTTAGATGGAAATCCCTAGGAGAACACCAAACCAAAGATGTGCATATATTATACTATAGTGGAGAGTGTGACAAGTCCATATATAGAGTAGGCTTCCTTGTAAACAAAGCCATCAAGGGATCTGTGCTTGAATGCTGCCCCATATCTATCAGAATCATTTCCATTCGTCTGAAAGCATCTCCCTTTAACATCACAATTATCCAAGTCTATGCTTCAACTACTGATCATGATGATGAAGAAATAGAGGAGTTTTACAACAAACTACAGGGTATTCTAAACATGATCAGTAAAAAAGACATCCTCATCGTCCAAGGAGACTGGAATGCCAAAGTTGGCAAAGATCCTCTTAAAGACTGGGAAGTACATTGTGGACCTTCTTGCAATCAGCTTACCAATGAAAGAGGGAGACGGCTGCTCGAGTTCGCAAGCTACAATAACTTGGTACTAGCCAACACCCTGGGACAAAATAAAGCTTCACGATGCTGGACATGGCACTCACCAAATGGAACCCATCACAACCAGATCGACTACATACTGGTTCAAAACCGTTACCGAACTGGCATCAATAGAGCAAAAACAAGGACATTCCCAGGTGCTGATGTTGGGAGTGATCACGACCTCGTGATAATGAACTTCCGAGTGAGGCTGAAGAAAATTAACAAGCCAAAGAACATCAGGCTCAAATTCAACCTTGAACAACTGAAGGACGCTAACATCTGCAAGTCATTCCAAGCCACAATTGGAGGAAAATTTGCTCCACTCCTTGTCGTGGATGGTGATGTCAATGAGATGACAGACACCTTCAGCACAGTCATGACAGCAGCTGCCAAGGACATCATTGGACTCCATCGCCCGAAGAAAAACCCCTGGGTTACAGAAGAGATTCTGAAGTTGTGTGATGCCCGAAGAGAACTCAAAAACACCAGACACACAACAGGGGCAATGGAGTACCGAGAAATAAATAGGAATATCAGAAAAAACTTGAGCAAAGCAAAAGAAAATTGGATTGGACAAAAGTGCACAGAAATGGAGAACAGTCTGATAAAGAATAACAGCAAAAAGGCATTCCAAATTGTGAAAGACCACACCAGACAGAAACAAGCAAGAGTTAGTACCATTCAAGACAAAAATGGAAAATGCCTCACAGAAGCGAGTGACATTGCAGGAAGATGGACTGAGTATTGCAAAGAACTCTACAACTATCAGTCCACATGAGACCCAGAGGTGCTTGAAGTTCCAAACTCCTCAAATGATGATGACTTCCCCATTCTCAAAAACGAGGTGGAGTCAGCAATAAGAGCACTGAAGAATGTGAAGGCAGCTGGAGTGGACAATATCCCAGCTAAACTTATCAAGAATGGGGGAGAATCAGTGAAAGAGCTACTAACAAACATCTGCAACAAGATCTGGCAGACAGGAGAATGGCCAACACAATGGACCCAGTCACTGATTATAACACTTCCCAAAAAAAGGCAATCTCCAGCTGTGTCAAAATTACAGAATTATCACTTTGATCAGCCATGCTAGTAAGGTAATGCTATAGATCATCTTGAACAGACTGAAACCACAAGCAAGAAATAATCGCTGAAGAACAGGCCGGGTTCCGGAGTGGAAGAAGCACAACAGAACAAAAATTCAATCTCAGGATTCTGTGCAAAAAGTACTCGCAACACCAACAAGACATCTATCATGCATTCATAGATTTCAAAAATGCCTTTGACAGAGTGTGGCATGAGGCATTGTGGGCCACAATGAAGAAGTATAACATGGGTCAAAAGTTAACCAATACCATCAAGCAGCTGTACGCCAAAGCTACCAGTGCAGTAATTGCCCAAGGTTCTGTGGGGGACTGGTTCCAGACCACAGTGGGAGTGAGTCAAGGCTGTCTCCTGTCACCCACGCTTTTCAACATCTACATAGAGCGCATCATGAGCGAAGCCCTGGAAAACCACTGTGGGACTGTCAGCATTGGAGGGCGTAACATCACCAACCTCCGCTTTGCAGACGACATTGATGGGCTGGCAGGCAGTGAAGACGAGTTTGCCACCTTAGTGAAGAACCTGGATGAAACATCTTCCAGATTTGACATGGAGATAAGCGCTGAGAAGACAAAGCTGATGACTAATAGTGGCAAACAAATCTCAGCCAAGATTAAAGTCAGAGGACATGAACTGGAAACAGTGAGCCAGTTCAAATATATTGGTTCCATAACCACTGAGGAGGGATCAAGAGCAGAAATTTTGTCAAGAGCAGCACAAACAATGGCAGCTATGGCAAAGCTAAGACCCATCTGGAGAGACAAGAATATCTGTCTGAAAACTAAAATCAGACCTTTGCGAGCTCTAGTCATCTCAGTCTTTTTGTACTCATGTGAGGCATGGACCCTGACAGCAGAATTACAACGAAGAATCCAGTCACTTGAAATGAGATGCTACAGAACCATCCTTGGCATCTCTTACATGGACCACATCACAAATGAAGAAGTGCGTAATACCATCAGGCGCGAAGTAGGCCAATATGAGGACCTCCTCACCACCGTCAAAAAGAGAAAGCTGAAATGGTATGGCCATGTCACTAGAGCCAACAGTCTATCCACAACAGTCCTGCAGGGCAGCGTCCAGGGTGGCAGAAGGAGAGGTAGACAGAGAAAAAAGTGGACTGACAACATCACAGAATGGACCAGGAAAAGTTTTGCGGAGACACAGGCATTGGCATATGATCGAGACAAGTGGAGGGAACTGGTCAGATGTTCAGCAGCACAGTGCCTCGACGACCACACTAGGTCATGAAACTGATGATGATGATGATAAATAGTTGCTATATTAATAATTTATTAAAGTCATCAGATCCATTTAAAAGTATAGTACATCCTACTATGGTACTATAGTTACAACAAATTTTCAAATAGCCCGCGGCAACGCTGTCAAAGACAACAGTGGTGAACGGTATAAAAAGTGATAGATGAAAAAGGATGAATGTAGGAATGATACAAATTGTTATTGTCTAACCAATTAGAAGAAGCGTAAGTCACGTAATTCATTGTTAAGTCTACAGTTGCAGGAGCTGATATATCATACACATGTGTTTGGGTTTTCTTTATTCCTTTAGTTACCAAAAGTAAATATTTAAATCAATTGCAAACTGTATTAACACAATGTCACAATCATATGTTCAATAAATACATTCTTCCTGCCGATGTTGTTATTACACCACTTGATATCATAATACTGCTTTCCTATAACAAAGTCAAACAAATATTGAGCAATAGTTTCATACATTTCATGTAGTTATCAACAATCGTACCGCCTTCACCACCACATTCACTTCAATCACCGTCATATCCGCAGTTTATTTTTAATCTTTGTTTAAATTTTGTTGAGGTTAAGTCAAGAGCTGATGCCGTAATAGAAATAGCCGCTGCAACAGTATCAATTATTTTTATTTTATATGAACCTCTGTTTTAATCTTTCACCTAATGGCAATGTGTACGTATTTTTTGTATTCAATGGTATTAATATTTTATATAACGTCTGTTGTTTGGCCAAGTATGTGTGACTTACGACTTTGCCAACCTTGCAATGAACAATTTGATTAAACTTTCTTAGTTGAAAATTGCTCTGTATTACTATCGTTTTTACCTTTCTTTCTTTTCTAATCCTCTAGATCAAGATATGTTCTCGTTGATACTGTTCTGAATATAGATTGCCACTCGTTTATTCTTACAATTTCTTTCCTCTTTATCAGTAAACTATCTACGAACATTTCCATCTCTTATTATAGTTGGTAATTATTTAGTGTTTAAATCTGATTCCTAAAATACATTTAATTTAATTAAATTCGTGCAGATTATCCTACAAGTCCCTGAAATTTAAAAATCAACTCGTAACATGAAGTCACAATGTGCGTTTCCAGAGGATATTTAATTTTTTAAATAGAAGTATGCCAAAAGATGGCTATGGAAGATATGTTAAAACTGGAAATTCCACTTTCTTTAAGCCAGTTTCAATTGCATCTAGAAGTAGCACAAATGATATTACCACACAAGATAATTTAGTAGTTAGTTGATTCATCCATTAACGGGCTAATTAATATAGTTTAAATTGTGGATAAATTACATGCAAGCAATGTAATTAGTAAAGATAAATGCAATCTAAATTTATCTACTCAAAGAGACAGAACACGAGAGAAGAGTCAGAAGAAAACAGCATATACATTCCTAAACATTGTAGAAATTGGAATGGCAAGCATTTTTAGTGGAATGGGTACAGCAATTGTTCGTTTAGGAACTGTAGGGATTAAATGCATTTTTATTATCCCATCTTTTACAGCACTGCGCGCAGCGGTAGTAGGCTGTTGCAACAGCCTTCAAAGACAGGCTAGTATAGAAGCACAGTCTGATAACTGATATAATTGATACTTTAGAAAATTACCAGAGAGGATGCGACTGAAAAACTGCGTGAAACTTAAGTCAAACCAAATAAAACTTTTTATATTATTCTTGGATATAAATTGGACGGCTGCTGCTAAGAATAAACCAACCGAAATTCTGCTGAATGACATGTTGCCTGCATCCTATGTATAATACACAATATATAATCTTGAGATAGCCAGTTTAGCACGAATATTATCTCATTTAGCTGTTTCTGCTTCTTAACATAAGTGATAACAATCATAAATTGCGTAATCATACATGCAACATTGTATAGAAACAGAGGTACAAGCGATAATAAATAGTTTGTATTGTTATTTGAAACAAGCGGTTATGATCGCTATGTATTTCTAACTACAATATAGGAGAGAGCACATAAGTGCTTCTAACTCTCTAAATCGCTTAGATTGTGAGGAGGTCTTGACGCGAATTATACAATAAACTAATAACGGGTCTCTCTTACCATCAATTATGACTGCAGGGATGCTGAGTTCAAAAATAGCAATGAGTTAAAATAATTTATTTATTAAAGTGACTGATCAGAATGTTTGATAAAATTCAAAATATTCACGTTCAATCAAATACAAGATATATTTCTTGTTTCTGTATTTATATTGTTTTCTCCATAAAAATGTACAAAGGAGAAAAAATAACAAATGGGGTAAATAGTGAGGTAGGATTAAAAACGGAAGTACACACAATTCAGGAACCGGTCTTTTGATTATTATTTCACCAATATTATATGGACTAGGAATTACTGCCGATGCTTATATTGTATATTTTGTTGTCATTGTGGATGTTTTTGTTTTTGTCTCATCTACTTCCTGTTGATTCTCGCCAAAGCAAGAAACCTGAGAAAGACGTGTAATAATTCCCATATAGTTGTGTTCCTTCGTTCACGCTGATCCAAACGTTTTGTCCAGCTTCACATCGCATTATGCTTGAAATACTGCCCTGGTCATATGAATTGGCCCCATCAGCATAGCTGTTGCCTTTGATTTGCCCATTGACAATAAGATGTACAAATGTAATATGCCCATGCGATGACATAAGGCTTGCTGAGAAGAAATATGTACCTGACATGGGACACGTGAAAAATCCAGTTTCCTTGCTGTAGCCATTGCCCTCGTTATATAGAACAGTATTGAAATGGATGATTTCATTCGCACGGATCTGTACATTAACATCGTCAGCAATAGTTGCACAAAATGCAATCTCTCTGACTGCGATTCCTCGCTTTTCTCTTCTTGCAATACCTGAAACGATCGAACACGTCATAGTAGGCATGTGTCTATCCGTATGATGAAATTGGTATTAGAAAACAAACAATTATTTTCTAAAATTTGTTTAGCATTACAATTTACGATACCCGAAATATTCCAATGCTTAAACAAATTATATTCTCTTTGCATGGACTTAATGACTTTGAATTAAATAATAAACAAATGTTTAAGTCCTAACCCAATAATAGCTGTTACATTTGGGGTCAAACGACACACAAATACAAAGTATGGGTCCTACAACTTTATGTAAAATAATGCTAAAATATACAAAAACAAATACCAGTGTTGCCGACCTATACCAAGCTCATCTATATAACTGCATGGTCTCCCACTCTGTTGTTGTTTTAGCAAGGATTCGAGATAAGGAATTTGTAATTTAAAATGTGTGCTTTATCCAAGAGATGAACTGCTCCAGTCTCAGTTAGCCATGGTAAGATAACCAACCGAATGGTACCTTTGACAGTATCTGGTATTAAGCATCAAGAATTCTGGGATTAATGACCTGGCCAACTGTCAATACTAACTGCTAACAGCTAGAATCGATACACATGGAGAGTCAAAGTATGCTGAAAACAATAGCATTTTTACTATTTTTATTTTTGATACCCGCGACAATTATGTTAAGTGTTTTGAGACAAAATAAGAACAAAATCAATTGGATTTGCAGAGCCCGAAGAACCACATATACTCTTTACCTGGTTCAGCTGGATGCATCCTTTTACGTCCTTGTGCACGAATGGTGTTTTTATCCTCTTTAGTACATTTGGTAACAGTTTCATTCGTAGGTTGATCTACTGGGTCGTCCTGCATAGTAAGGTTCATTTTTCCATTGTATGCATCAGACTTCATATTATAAACAATAACTTCTAGTTCTGATATTCGTCTCTCGGATTCTTGGAGCTTGTTCTTCACATACGTCAGTTCTAATATCATGTTTCTTTGATAGCTATTGCATTTTTGTTGGTTCGTCTCCAATTCTGCAACCCTTCGCAATAAGAATTCTATCGTGTTGTCTTGCTCCCAATCTGTCGTATGAACTGGGATTATAAGAATGCAAATTATCAAAGACGTAATCCTCATTATATCGTTTCTCGTCATCATACAATGAATTCACATTGAAAGCGTGAAATATAACACGCATCTAAGACGCGGAGATAACTAAACTGTCTCTAATGTCACGATTAATGCCACATATAGTTCGCAAATGACAGAGGAAGTCATACCTCTGTAGATAAGTACAGCTAACACTGTCTTAGTAGTTCACCTGTTAAATATCGTTTCGCTAATATCCGAACAATGAGTTATTGCAGGACAACTGGAAAAAGATAAAATTAAACAACATTGGTAAGTTATGGTTGCGCATTAGTGCAACCTTTATTTCTGTCCTTAAATGGCACAGTGTTGTATCTAGGTCTTTACCTAATATGATAGTGCCATTTTGTTGTATCCGGGTCTTTACCTAATATGATAGTGCCATTTTGCGACCTTCCCTGTTCCAGTGTTGAATGTGGATTTTCAACCAATCCTTTGTGAAAGATTTCATTTTTTCAACATTTTATCTGACAATAATCATATGTGTTTCAGATAGAGACATTGATAGATTTAATGATAACATTAAACTATACGTAAGAATAGTGAACTGCAATGCACCGCACCATTACAAGGCAAATGTCGCGCAACAACATTTAATTATAGGACCAGATATTGTAACCGATGGGTTAATACATTGTGTACAAGATCACAGGGAATAGAGCCTATTACACGCCACTAGTAGTAATGAACGAAGACACATAAGGTCAGCACCCTAAGTTATCTAGTATATAGCCAACATTATGGTCCATACATGACAGAAGAATTCTTATAAATACCATGAAACAACTGTTCACCCAATTCATACACTGTACAATTGTATGGAAATCCATAAATTAATGACTCAACCTCTTCATAATTTTAATCGGATCAGTCAACCAATGGGCTTGAAAATGCATCTGAAAAAGATAACCCAATGGTCCTTAAACGTGTTAAGCCAGTAATTGCAAGCTGCATTTATGATATCAAGTAGAGTCAATGGTTCTTAAAAGTGTAAGAAGAAAACAATAGGCGGGTGTCATTCAACAAATTAAGAAAAGCGGAAAAGAAAGTAGTCTTGCAAGATTTTATTAAGAAGAGATGAGCCAGTGTTCCTCAAACGTTAAGGAAAGGATTTAGCTGACAGTCCTCAAAATATTAGAAGGAACGGGATGGGGTAGACTTGGTTTTAGAAAAATTATAAAATGGGGTGACTTGGTTTTAGAAAAATTATAAAATAATTTGTGACCAAATGATAGTTGAAAAAAATCTGAAAGCCTGCTTAACCGGCTGAAAGCAGCTGAAAATGCCTTGCCCGTTTAAAGAGGATAGGAATCGAATTTTGAAAATACACGACAAAGATTTCTCAGAAACAGTTGACGACTACTGAGCACGATGCCGTCATACAAATATAAGAACCGTTGAGTAAATACCCGCATACAGGTTTTTCTCACCCATGCGACAGAGAAATCCGCTTGTTTTGCTAACCTTACTTTTCCTGTCTCAGTCTAGTCATCTCAGACCAATCGTCTCAGTCATGGTGTCCACGCGCTAAGAACTACTTTAAAAAAGAAACCCTTCTTGTCTTCTGCTGTACCTGACGTAGTTGAACTAAAATCAAATAACAACAACAGCAACAAATATATAACAAAAATATAGTAACTTAAGTTAAATCCATGTTTGAAAACACACCTTAACAAAAACATTTAGAGAGAGACAAAGACTAACGCATATGATGTCGAGCTTTTTGGTATTATGCTTGTTCGTTCCACACAGTATGGTCAGTTCTATGCTATATGCAGTCCTAGCTCAGTACAGTTTTAAATCAGCGTCATTAAATGTAGCTATAGCTATCTAACTCATTTTCAATACTTCGTGTGAAACAAAGTATATACTGTTAGCTACATTTAATGACGCTGACCTGAAAAATGACTGTGCTACAGATAGGATAAAATTGTCATTGCTTTGTGAAATGAACAATATAATAGGAAACACTGTTCCATGCATACAGACTATAGACCTATACACTTCATAGCCTCCCAACTCTCTTAACAACTACGGAAAACTTAGTAACAGCCAGAAAAGTGTTATATAAAACATGCTTTTTTCTAATTTTATTAAGCATCTCCATTGTGCACCGATTGAATCAAAAATATACCTACAATATTTAATGACAAATAATACACTTACCAGCCAGAAGGAATCATTTATCCGTCAGCACATAATTCCATAAGCAAATTTCACTGTAGCACTTGCCATATTTCCAGGACAGAAAAATAAATGTTCAAAGAATCCGTGAACTTGAAAGTTTAGCACATGGTTATCCGCTAGAGCCCGTTTTTGGAGGGTCTATTATTATACATAGAGGTAATTTTACAATCAATATTTAGGACAACACAAGTATGTCACACACAGTTTCACCTACTCTGAAGAAACGAATAGTTATATACGATAGTTTCCCATGAATAATCTAAAGAAAGATGTTACTCTTCTTTACAGCTTGTACCAAGTATAACTAGAGTAGAGCTGAGTAGCCAATATCGTTTTATTATTTACAATATAACTTTTCAAAATTGGAACTGATGAAAATAAAACAGTTTCTTGTAATAAATATTAATTTTATATTGTCAATTTCATATAACATCCATATATTAAATGTGATAATACGTCATTATTATGCGACGTTTCATGTTTTTATTTTTCTTTGCTCACGCGTATAAACTGTGTACTTCGGATGCAACGGTCACACCACAGCCCTCATTAACATATTTATATTAATGCGCCGCATGTAAAAATTGGACGTGAACACTAGTGCAGAATTCTTTTTACTTTAAAGGAAAGTATTCGGTGAGAAAAATAATCTACGTTGAGGTTTGGACCGAGACAAGGAAATCTCAGTCACGGGTTTATATTATGTCTCCCCACTCGGGCAAGCCTCATGGGAAGACAAATAATATAAGCCCTTGACTGAGATTTCATTGTCTCGGCCCAAACGCCAACATAGATTCTATATATCTAAACGCTTAGCATTTTCACATAAATTTTGAGTCCTTGTTGAACAGTTTTAAGTAGACGAAAACTGATTAGCTAGTGGATAATAGCAGTATGATGAGCCAGAAGTTTACAATATCTAACTATTGATATCACGCTTACTCCGACTGTGAACTTCAAAATCTTTTCCTCTCACTCATATTATTGCAGACGAGGCAGCGATTATACCTTGGCCTGGTGTGCGATCTTCATAAGCCTGGGCTCCTACCAGGTGATCTCTGAGTTTGCGTAAGATTGCGTGCGATTAGGCTGAAATGTATAATCTGTTTTAATATTGGGGCATCTGGGTCATATGTTGCCGAGACGAAAATTCGAACATTGGCTTGTAGCATAAGGGTTGTATCTTAGAAGAATTTATTTGGCTAGGACCTCATTTGTGCCCTAGCTCTGCCAATATACCTCCTCGTGCATTCTCTTCAAACAATACATAACTTGATTTCCCTGACTTTTGTTTTTGTGGGTAAGAGCATATGTGTTTGAACGCTAACTTTGTATGGAAGTATCTTATAGTGATGCAGGTTCATTTTCATTATAAATCAAAATTTACAAAAAGAATAAACATTTGCTTAAGGAAACACGCATTAAAATAAATGTGATAATTATTACAGACAATAGTATATCAATATATCAAGGAGAGGAGATAAACGCTACTCATGGAGATGACGATGCTGAGAATATATAGCAAAATAAACACTTTCACGGGTTCGTTCTCGAGTTATACTGACCACAATGTTTAACGTTAATGTTTGCGCTGAGAAAACCTCAAAGCAACCGCAATAAGATGTATAATCAAGACAATCAAACAACAACAACCTGCTGAATTTTGGCAAGTTCCAGTGTCTTGAGACTGGTGTTGTGTAATCTCGGAAGTGAAAGTTAAACTCCACCTCCGGTACAAAACAAAACAAAAAGTTATTTTTAAAAACGAAATCCAGTGATACAATAGCTCCAACAATATTATCCTTATATTGTCATTGCCGTTTGATGGTTTTAATTGTAACCTCTGGAAAGACTCTGATATTTAGTCATATCTGCTTGAACTCTACATGTTAATGCATACATATATTCAAAATTCATTTTATTTCCTCCTTTAGTAAATTAATAAGATGTAAAGAAATGATACAGACACGACAAGGACAAGGACATGTCGTACAATTATGTACAGAAGTCAGAAACGCATACATATATCCTTATATTGACATTGCCGTTTGATGGTTTTAATTGTAACCTCTGGAAAGACTCTGATATTTAGTCATATACATATATAACACATGTGTAAATCAAAAACCCATACATAAATAAATAGGAATATATTCTTCGTATGAAATCTTGATAGCTTTCACGAATTTCATGACTCAACATTATCCTGCCGGGTTATCTCAAAAATAACTTGACTACACAGCATTGATTACTTCATATAATACCTTTTCATACATTTCATTTTATATTTATTCTAGTTCTCAACGTCGATAGTTGTGCTGTGTATCTAGTATATTATGGTGAGTTGCAAAATATGTGAGTGACACATTTATCTGTTGCAACATACATGAAAGCTTTCCCCAGAAAATATTGCAGCTGACATCTTAAAATTCACGTAGACTTCTGGATATTCAGTGTGTAGGTGAATTCAATCAACAGAACAATTCCTTGGTCAAATATATTAAAACGATATGCACCAAGAAGAATAGCACACGTATTGGTAATATGCAACCAAAATAGATCCCTCGTTCTTTGCGTTTTTAACACTAGTATCATTGTACGAAGTATTCCAGTTTTGACAATTATGATATATCGTAGAGTATGGAGTAAACAGAATCCTAGCTTAAACAAATTACCAGTTTAACCTCTTTGTTTGACATTAATACCTGTCATAAAATGGCGAGTTGAATCCAATGATTCATATTTTTCAATATTTGAAAGGTTGGATCTTATGTCATATGTGCTTGAAGCGAGTATTCTCATATTCATTTGTGAAGTTAGAAACAATGTGCTTCGATTATTTCTTTGCCAAAATGTTTGTTATTTTGTACTCAGATAGAAATAAAGTGTCCTTCAAGTGGTAATTGTGAAGAATTGTTTTATGTATACTTATTTTTCATCCCTAGTCAGTTAGTTTTTCTATATTTTTATTTCATTATATGCTATTGTAATAGTGTCTGTGGACTTAATATTGTCCAACATCAAGTTTATTTTCTACTTGATCTGAATATTTTTTTAATTCCGTAAACATCTCATACAAAACTACTCCGATAACATTTTTGGAATTAGAGATTCGAATTTATACTGAAATTTCAAATAAGGATTTCTTCTTGGATTGTTTTATTGCGATCCAACGAAAGACTGTTAGTACATCAAAACTTTATGAGTCATTAGAGGTATATCAGCACTTTCACAGTTGGATCTAATTTGGATTTCCACTAACGTTTAATCAGAACTTTAATTATTATGTTTTTATGTCCAGGATTATTGGAGGCTTTATTCGCAATGTCGTAACTTTCCTTTTTTGCATTTTTTATTTAATATTCTTGGGAAATAAATTATTGATTGAGTTTTACAAAGTTTGTTGTTTTTCAGGTTTCTGTGACTTATTTTAAGAGCACATACTCTTAACATAAAATCTGGGGTCATTCCCGGAAACGAAATTCTCTAAAATATTTCAGCAAACTTTTTTTACAAATTAAATTCACCTTGCTTTAGAATTTCCTAGATAAAGGAAGAATTGCTTCAGCTTTCCAGAAAACAGGATCTTACTGAGGCTTCCTGAATAAAGTAAGAAATAAAAATACTTTGGCCCACTATTTGGTGGAAAGGAATATTTTGATTAATAAACCCCAATTTGGTTCAAACGTCAAGTTCTGAAACTGAAATTAAAATAAAAGATGGAATTAGAGTTAAAAAATCTTAAGCTTCAAGAACGAAAAATGCAATTAGAAAAATAGGAGAGAAATATGAAATTACAGAAAGAAGAAAGAGACTTGCAATTTCAGAAAGAGGAAAGGGAGAAGGAGAAAGAGAAGAAACACTAATACAAATGCAAAAGGAAACAGGAGAGGGAAATACGTATGCAAAGAGAAAGAGAAGGAATAAAGGTAGTTTCAATTCAGATTGAGCTCGTGATATTTTTACATTTCACTGCCATTACAACAGAGTGCTAATTATGATGTGGTTACAGAATATATCTTGAAGGTCATGAGTTGCTACCTGAGGCATATCGACAAGATTTTAGGTATTGTAGAAAATCAACTGACCAGACCTATGTCGAACTTGCATAGAAAAAAAGCACTTCAGTTTGATAGGTGGCGCTCGTCTGCAAAGGTTAAAAACGATTATGAAAATCTCATACAACTCATTAGTCGAAACTTTAGAAAATGCCGCTGGTACAAATGATAAGTGTACCGAGATAACCAGGTAGATATTAGGATTTAAACAAAACACTGCTGATGGTGATACAAGTGCAGTGTTTATTGACGAATGACTCAAATGAAAAAGGAATTACGATAACACGTGAATAAGATCCAAATATTGGACAAAATTAACACAATCCGCACCAACTTAATGATGTAACATAAATGTGGATACAATAAATCACCTTACACATTACAAGGACAAAGATGAATCAATGATTCACAGTAATTTCACATGACAAAATCAATGACGTGTTTTACTCATATAGTAAAATGATGTATTCACTCAAATAGTGCAAAATAAGGTACTTTACTCAAATAGTAAAATGGCGAAACAATGGAACATATATCATACAAAATATCTTTACAGTCCCAAAACATTGGGTATAATAAACGCGAAATATAGCCCACGACTAAAAGAGTACATGTATGGAGTTACACATAACACTCAGTCACTAGCAAACTTGGCTACCAGTCACACTGGTCAATCAAGCGGTCAGCATTACAGGTAGTCACCGACCACCATACAATTTCTTGGTCAATCAAGCTATCAGCGCCCACCAATCGGTCAGCAACGCCCGACCACCTTCTACTCAACCAGCAACACACTGTTTAATCAGCTGCACGGCCGCCTTTCAACCAGCTCCGTCACCAGCTCCATCGTCAGCTCCACAACGGCTATGGCCAGCACCACAGACGTCATGGTCAGCACTACCGCTGGTATCACGTCAAACCTGACCAGCTTGGTCAGCTCTACAGCTGCCTCGGTCAGCTCTGATCACCATGGATCAGCTCCACAGCTGCTACCGTCGGCTCTGATCACCTTGGTCAGCTCTGATCAACTGAAAAATAAATCTATCACCGTGTACTAAGAATGGCAAGGGCATAAACGATAACACATAATGACGTTGTATACGGTAAGCTATACAAATTACATTATCGGTACAACATTACAAAGCAACAAACAGATTCAGACGCGAACCTAACTGTCCGATAAAAATCTTATGGTGCTAAACGTTTCTTAATAAAATGCAACTGTATTGCTAATAAAGATCTCTGTTAAGTCACATACAGGAATATAAAATATTTGGATTATGCTACGCAAGCCGGAGCTACATAGAAAATATACAAAAACAAGCTTGGTAGTACAATAGTTAAAACCTATAATATACATAAGAAATTTAATAAAGAAAATATACCTCTACAGCTGAAGATTTTAAGTAGACGGCTCACTGACAAGACGTTACGTAATGTAAAGATTTCGACCTACGGTGAGGCATTTATTCACAGACGATGTCGCCCAACATCGTTTGTGCTCTTGATGTAGATCGGTTTTTCCCATCGAAAGCACTTCGCACATGCGGCATAGGATGACCGAACTCACTACTTAGAAATATTTGAACAATATACATTTATCAATATCGTGTATCGTTGTACACAGAAAACGAAACCGGAGTACATGTTTTTAATAAATAAAGGGGTTTATACAATTCCGTCACAATGAGTATTCCCTAACTCATAAAGTTTCTTTTGTCAGTAAGTCTTCAGCTCAGCAGTCTTCTGGTTAAATAAAACTATTTCAGCCTAATACGAGCTCTTCCAAATTTCAAACTGGCACAACCTTTATAAATCACGTTTCTGATAAGATTGATCAAAAGTCTTATCTCTTTCTACGTGTATATATTGCGAGAAGAAAATTCATATCATTTTTGGTTGCTACAAAATGAAAAATAAGCAGCAGATCAAGACAGACCTATTCCAAATGATCTTTTTTCTCAGAGGTCAAGGTCACGGTCATGTACTGAATGAGAAACTTCTTTCAAATGTAGAAATGAAAGGTATGATAACAATACAATGGAATTAATTTTCCAGCCTGGTGATGGAGTTCTGGCTCTCTTGCCCACACTACAAAATCCTCTTCTGATTAAGTACAATTAATTTAAATTATATCATCAAAACTCCTGGGAAGCGAAAACAAAAACAACTTTGTCATATAGGTTGTACATTTCGACGTTTAATGATTACATCTGGTCTGGATAAATGTGATGCTTACATGGATGATGTCATACACTACAACGACACCGGGAAATTGTTTGACAAACTCACTGATTCAAATTTGACAATTAATTTATCCAAAAGTGAGTTCTGTCGTGCGTGTATGACATTTCTAGGACATATCGTGGGACATGGACAAGCTAAACTTAATAATGCTAGGGTCAGGACTATCTCTGCATTCCATGTGCCTATCATAAAAAGCAACTGATGCGATGTTTGGGTATCACTGGATACTACTGGATTTTTTTCGAGTTTTCCATAATTGCTGAACCCCTGAAAAATGCGTTGAGCATGAAAACCAAGTTTTATTGCTCTGAAAAATGTCAGGAGGCTTTTGATAAGTTAAATGTCATACTAAAGATAAACCAGTTCTTCCAGCTCCACATTTCAGTCAGTTATTTAAAATATATGTTGATGCAAGTGATGTTGGGTTTGGCGCGGTATTGAAGACAAAAATGATCTTGACCATCCAGTGTACTATTTTCCTAAGACATTAAATAAACACCAGATACATTAATCTACAATCGAGAAGGATTTTGTCTATGATATTGACATCGTAACAAAATTGATGTGTATATTAGTTCAGCTTCTTCTCTGATTATTTTGTTAAGCAACCACAAACCCCTTACTTTGATTGGCAAGTGGAACAAAAATCAGAGATCTTTAAGATCGAGTTTGATGTTGCATAACTACAGCTTTGACCTCAGGCACGGCAATGAAAAAATACAATAAAATAACAAATTCGCTTTCACGTGTATAGGAATATTATATTGTTTCATGTATTCTTTGTGTCATTTCATTCGATGTCATTTTGTATCACATGTATATTTCACTAACAGTAAAAGCAAAGCTTTATTGCTTAAATCTGTATTTCTCTTTATGAGCGGAAGTGTTTTGTATATTTAATTTTGGTTAGTTAGATTTTTTTCTCTTAATTCATTATATGCTATTGTAATGTATCATTGTATGTTGGACATAACTTTGTCCAAAATCAAGTTTATTTTCTACTTAACCTTAATTATTTATTTTAATTCTGTAAGCAATTAATATATAGCTAAAATATTCTCTATGTGTATGGGTTTAATATCAGAATCATTATTAATAGTGGTCAACATGCATTTGTGGGTCTGGGTCTAGGTTATTGAAATTATCTTACAATTTTCCTGGCTCTACCTGACATAGTCCGGTTATATATTACAATTTTTCTAACAGACTTTCTAAATATAACCAACATATGATTTTGTAAACATTAAGAGGATTCTTGAAGGCTATTTTCCATTAGGTAATAGCTTTGTTAGAAAACGCTAATTGTGACCAAAGATCAAGTAGAGGACTATGTGATCTTTTCACTGGAAAGATTATTCATTCGTGATTTAACATCTTACCACTTGATATTTACATCAACTCTTTCTTCTAAATAAAACTGTTTTCTACGTCATCTGAACGAGGTGTTATTACTATTAATACTGTTACGATAGGATACCCTAAACGGCTTGCGTGGTTGACGTAACTGCTAAATAACGAGTACACCATCGTCCTTGAATAGATCAAGGTTTATATGTCTCTTGCTTGAACTGGAAACTGAATCGAGCACACAGAAGTGCAAACAAGTCCAAAGACATTGAAAAGAGGCAAGGTATGTATGTATTAATGTAATAACATGTAAAGTTTATAGCTAATTGTAATTTTCGGCAATCGGATGAATAACCCAGTCAATGAACATCATTAAAAATTCCGTTTTGTATCAGTGTCAGTATTATGAATTGTTATGTATGATTACTCCATTTAATTGAAGCAATTTGCAGACTCCCTAAAGCATTTGTAATTAATTGACGCCTCAGATTGCCCACAGAGCTTGGCATTGATTCACGCCCTAGACTGTAAAAAGACCTTAGTATTAATTGATGCTCATCAAAACCGGATTTTGCTCTGCATACTCATATGTTTAAGGATTCTTTTTCAGTCGGAATTTCAACACTTCAAACAAAACTCCTAGCGACGGTCAAATTCTTTCAAAAATATATTTATATGGGAAATTATTTTTATTGAAAATCACATCAATATGCCAAAATCGTAGAGATTGGTAAATGTATATGTGATTTTGTGAAAATTACATAGGTGAACCACTCACTCTAGTACACACCCAGTGTGTTCTCTTTCATATCGATATTTTAATGGAGAGGCTCGAACAGAAACTTTTAAGTCAACCAATCGATTTTTAGCTGATGCACATTCATTGATAAGGCAACCCATATGCCCCTTTAGTTGACGTAAATTCATTGATAATGCACCCTCTATACCACTTCATTTGATGTAGATTCATTGTAAGGCGCCCCATAGACTATTTCAGTTGATGCAGATTAATTTATATGTACCCCATATACCCCTTCCCATAATGCAGTTGATGTAGATTCATTTGTAAGGCACCATAATGTCCCATTTAGATGATGTACATTCACCGATGACGCTGAATCAATGGGGACTGAAACTGTATGGGAATAGACCATTCTTAATGAGATCCTCGTGAATATTAATGTATCACGAAAACGATGCTAAGCTAGGCAGATCGAGAAAAAATATAGCGTCATATTGTAAAAATAAACAATGAGTTAGTTGAAATAATTAGTTGTCAAAAAAATCAGCACATGCCATTGAAATTATATCACTGTAGTAAAAACGTGCCAGAATATGCAAGAAAAAAGGGAGCAAAAAATCATATATTTGTTTCCTGTATATCATTTGGGGGAATTTTTTTTACATTAACTTACTACATTTTGCCTTACGTTTACACACATCAATAGGTTTTATCAACAGTTTCATTAATTCTTATCCAGTCACTCTCTCTCTCTCTCTCTCTCTCTCTCTCTCTCTCTCGTAATTTCATTCAACTCGTCCTGTCATCGTATTCATTTTACTGGAGCTATCTCTTTTCTATATCAAAGTCATTTTCGTTCTACTGTTTCGGTTGATTTTTTCAACGAGATAATAAAGTTCACTTTTTCTGTAATTACTACTCGTACATCAATTTATAATCGCTGATATGAATGCGATGCGTGGAGGTACGCAGAGTTTTCGATGTCTCCGGTTTGTGGAATGGGACTAGGGGTAACATATTTAGAAACTTACCATTATAAAACACAAATTCATACACACATTTGCTTCATCGACAGAGCCTATTTTGCTTTTGGGTTTCTCTTTATTGCATCATTCAGTTGCAAGAAAATACAAACGCACCAACAATCATCCAGTTGCTTATCTTAAAATTCGGCCCCTCATCACGATTTATTGCAACAATCCATTTTCTACCACGCTCCATCTTCTTCAATGATGAAATATGGTGGAAGTTTCATCTTTGTGAATTCTAGCATTGCCATTGCACAACGCCATGGTTTTATCCCTTGCCAGTATCAATTTTAGCAGCCATGGCTGCGAGATAAAATGAAGCTGGTGTCTAGCTTAGCCTCGTTTTGGATTCGTTGACCCGGGGTCACATAAATACATGAGTACATTCTGAGAATGGTCTATTGTAACAATTCATTGAATTTACCAACGATCTGCACCAAACTAATTGCACGGTAACATACCACCATGATGCTCCAATGCAGCAACATATCATCCATACACATATCAACATAATCACACTCTATATTAAGGATATACTCAAGGAAATATCTATTTGTGCGTAACAAAGAGACACCAGATAGAAGAGAGACACCGAAAGATCATCTGATACGAGTCGAAATTAATACATGTCGTATCTCCGATACAGACACAATCGGTGCCTTATCTTCAAACATACGCCACAGATTAAAACTTTCCGAAAATCAACAACTGCAGTAAGCTTTAACATCAGTAGTTAGACACCAGACATTTGTGTCTCAGCATAGTACCATTACCTGTTTAAAACCAAATAAGCAGGTTTTAAAAATTATTTAAGAAAGATAATTTATTTTCTTTAAAACAACATGAATGTGGGTTTTGGCTCTGTTGTCGTTCAAATTTGTTTGAGAACAACGTGGCTCGGTACTTTTAATTTTGTCTGTTTCTTTAGTTTTAGAAGAGAAAACGTATGCGGTTTTAGGATAGTTGCGATCACATTTGTGTGGAGAAAAACCTATTTAAGCACTCGCTAAATGTTTTGGAAAAACCTAAGCGCGGGTGTAGTTGATAACTATATCCGCTTTAAACCAGTTAACTAGATTTAATCCACTTTAAATCCGTCAAGCAGATCTCAAAGTGCTTGCAGTATCATGCGATCATCCACCATTTTTATGTTTGTCTAAAACCGTAGGCCGCCCGATCCCCATGCTTTCTATGGAAAGACATGGACCACTGGCTCAGCTTTTATCTTTATTGTATGAATATAACTGTTTTTTCTTTAATATTGAAAGACCACTTGTTCAGCTCCTTTGAAGAAACTTTTGAATACCACTGCCTTAGTTTTCGTCTCTTGAATTTTTGAAGACTATTTATCTAGAGCTTGTTACTTACATTTTTGAAGGTTGAACGTTTCTTCTTGCATTTATGAGGACTTCTCTCTGGAGGATTTTTATGATAATTTCTAAAACCACAAGTTTTTCTTAAAAAAATAATAAATTTTGAAGATTAGTGGCCTAGCTTTATTATAATGTTTGAGGAGCAATAGATAATCCCTTGTTATAGGCCAAGCCTACTAATTTTGAAGTCTTGAATAAAGTCTTTGCCCCCGTTCTCTAGTTTGTTTTCTGTTTCTGCTCACAGCCCCAACTGGAATTCCGAAACCAGGAAAGAAAATGAATCTCATTGGATTCGCCGCTACCGAACATTGAAACCAAGCGGTTTAATCCAAGAAGATTAGAAAAAGAAATCACGCATTAAATAAAACCATCATCTTTTAGCATCCGACACATTGTCTTTTAAATAATTCTTTCAATTTGCTTACTAATCACTAATAGCCAACAATTATTACTAAAACAATGAAATATCCGGTTAGGCAAATTTACTTTTAAAAAACAGATATGTTTCATCAATTTCTAGGTCAACTAGTTGAAACATCAAAACTTTAAAGCTTTCTAGAGACGATGGGTTTGACAGCGAATTACTAAGGGACACACTTCTAAAAAGGAACGAGCTAACCGAACGGGGTTTTAGCCAAAGGTTCGGGAATAGTAAACCTGACGTAGAAACTTTTGGCCAGTTTATCTTCATAATAGGGAATTATTTACAAAGATGGATTGAATGCGATGAGTGAAGAGAACGTTTAAAGGTCAGACAGAATTTGTGCTCAGAGACAAATTATGAAGTACTGTTGGTCGAGAAGTGAACCGGTTTCTGAAAAGGTCCACTCAACAGTTTAAGACGCGGCTAAGCACGAAGATTAGTTTATCGAATTTCATTTCGGAACCCAGAAAATGGTTTCGACATATTAGAAGCCTAGAAACCAGTCTCGGGGACCGACCCCTAGTGAGTCTGTGATATCAGCTAAGCCAAGTACGTCAGGTAAATTCACTGGTCATAAGGACATACAATGGTACGCATATAAAGAGTAGTGTCATAATCAGGCAAAGTGTCCTGGAAGGAAGGGATCAGTTCACAAGGTATCTGTGGCTACAGAGAGTAAGAATAACGGATCCGCCAGTCCTATACAGGTCTAGTATTCAATCATTTGGCACATTTCTTTGTCCGAAGAGCGGGTACCAACAGCGAGAGGTACCGTGAAGGGCCTGGAGGTCAAAGTATTACGAGACATTTGTGAAGATGTGCATATTGAAAACAGTCTGGTGGGGGATTATCAAATACTCGAGTAGGAGTTTCCATGTATGCTACTAGATCAGACGATCGATAGCATCTGTGTTTCAAGAATCGAGGTAATAATTCCTTTCTTGACCAAAACAATCGACGTTGCATGCATGGATAAACCTATTTATAATCTCACGATCGGTAATGTCGAAGGTTCCAATGTTTTAAGAGTACCTTTAGTTCGAGCAGTCGAAACGCGAAATTCCCGGATATTGTACCATTTTTGGATATGAAACTAGTCTGTTCGCTGTAGTAAACTGTTACGATATTTAAAATTACGTTAAAGGTTTGTATTTAAATATCTTTTTGCAACAATCGTTAGTTTATATTTTTATATGTTGGATTTACGTACTTATTTGATTATTATTGTTGGCGTTTCTTCAATATAATAGGCTAGACAGTTTGGTTTATTTGTAGCTGACACTCTGGCAGCACAGCTATCAAAGAGGCCAAAGTGAATGACAGTATCGCCAATTACGATTCTATAGTCTTAACAACAAGCTTTGTGAAATTAAAACAAATTAAAACAAATAATGTATTTCCTTATAATGAAAAGTGAAAATATAAAAGAGCAGCATTTTCAAAAGTTTCGTTTTTGTGCTCATCAATCAATTTCAAAGGGACTTGACACAATGCAACCATCAGCCTTGCGTCTGTTATACAATAAATACTCGATGGATCTGGAATTTTTGCCGGCATGTTTTGAAAATACTTTTATGTTGTTGATTTTATATTGTTGTTGTTGTGTGTTTCGCAGCTACTTCCATTTCCCCAAAGAATAAATCAGGCATATATATTGCATCTAATTTCCCCATTTACAATTAGATGTGCAAGTGTAGAGTACACATGCGTTGTCATAAGGCTTGCTGTAAAGAAATAAATACCCGACAAGGGACACGTGAATATTCCAGTACGTTTGTTGAAGTCATTGCCCTCGTCCTGCAGAACAGCATGGAAATGGACGATTTCATTTTGGATATACTGCTGCTATACTGTTTACGTTAGTTCCACTGCATCCAATCTGCTTCGTTGCCACCCCTCGACCTTCTCTTCTTTAAATACCTGGAACGATCAAAGACCTACAAATTATCATGTGTGGGATGCATTTGTTACCAAACAGCCACATTATTTCCTCCAAAATATGGCGTTAAAATCTATCGAACAGGAAAACGTTACAACAGTGAGAAAATGGTTATTTGACTTCTTATAATTTCTCCAACAATACTCTGTTTTAGGAATACATCATACACTTTATGTCCTTCAATCAGCTAGAAATGTTTGCTTGAATCTGAAGCCAAATAGCAACTTTACTTATTACCATAAAACGTTGAGGTGTTTCCAAAAACGAACATCGATTTTTGACAGACTGACAAATAATGTATACTTCTTACCTACTTTATATGTATGCATTCCATCACATTCTGGAGTACGAATGATATTTTCCCCATCTGTAATAATTTTAGTAACATTTTCACTCTCAGGTTTATCTAGTGAGCCGTTCTCTATAGTAACGTTCAGATTTTCAGTATAATCATCAGACCTAAGATCGTACACAACAGCTTCTGGTTCTGATATTCGTCTCTGATTGTTGGAACTTGTTTGTTACATAATTCAGTTCTAGTAGTATTTTTGCTTTGATAGCTACTGCATTCATGTTGGTTCTTTTCCAGTATGAAAGCGCAACAAGAAATATATTACTGTGTCTTGCTCCAAAGCTGTTGTATGAACAGGTCTCACAAGAACGCAGATTAACAAAGCTATACTCCTCATTATATCTATTCTCATCATCATACCTTTGATGTGACTGAATTCATTTGAAAATGTCAACTGTATTTGACAGATCTAAGGTGCAAAGATAACTAAACGTGACTTCAATGTTACGATCAATGTCACATTTATAGTTCGTAAATGTCAGAGACAGGCATATATCTTTAAATAAGAGCTGATATCATTTTCTCACAAACGCGACAGAGAAATCTAGCTGTTTTGCTAACCTTACTTTTCTTATCTCAGTCTAGTCATCTCAGACCAGTCGTCTCAGTCAAGGTGTCCACGCGCTCAGAACTACTTTTAAAAAAAAGAAACCCTTGTGTTTCCTGCTGTGCCTGACGTAGTTGTACTAAAATCAAACACAACAACAGCAACAAATATATAACAAAAACATTGTAATTTCAGGTAAATCGATCTCTGAGAACACACCATAAAAACATTTCGAGAGAGACACAGATACAAACGCATACCATGTCGAGCTTCTTTGGGTATTATGCTAGTTCGTTCCACACAGCATGGTCAATTGTATCTTATATACAGGCCTAGCTCATTACATTTTCAGGACAGAGTCATTAAATGTAGCTAAAGCTACCTAACTGTGTTACAGATAGGATAAAATTCTCAATGCTCTGTGAAATGAACTATAACAGAAAACACTGATCCATGCACATAGACTATACCCCTATATACTTCATAGCCTCCCAACTCTCTTAACAACTATGGAAAACTTAGTAACAGCCAAAAACGTGTTATATTAAACATGCTTTATTCTAATTTTGTTAAGCATCACCGGTTGAATCAAAAATATACCTACACTATTTAATGACAAATAATGCACTTACCAGCCAGAAGGAATCATTTATCCGTCAACACATTAATCCATAAGCAAATTTCACTGTAGCACTTGCCATATTTCCAGGACAGAAAAATAAATGTTCAAAGAATCCGTGAACTTGAAAGTTTAGCACATGGTTATCAGCTAGAGTCCGTTTTTGGAGGGTCTATTATATACTGGTGTAATTTTACAATCAATATTAAGGACAACACAAGTATGTCACACACAGTTTCACCTCCTCCAAAGAAAAGAATAGGTATATACGATATGACAGATCTCTGATTACCCATGAATATTCTAAACAAAGATGTTACTCTTCCTTACAGCCTGCACTAAGTATAACTACAGTAGAGCTGAGTAGTCAATACAGTTTTATTATTTACAACATAAATTTTCAAAATTGGAACTGATGAAAATAAGTTTCTTGTAATAAATATTAATTTTATATTGTCAGTTAATTTCATATAACATCCATATATTAAATGTGATATTACCTCATTATTATGCGACGTTTTATGTTGTTATTTTGCTTTGCTCACGCGTATAAACTGTATACTTCGGACGCAACGGTCACGCCACAGCCCTCATTAACATATTTATATTCATGCACCGCATGTAAACATTAGACATGAACACTAGTGAAGAATTCTTTTTACTTTAAAGAAAAATATTGGATGAGAAAAATAATCTACGTTGGGGTTTGGACCGAGACAAGGAAATCCCAGTCGCGGGTTTTTATTATATTTCTCCCCACTCGGGCAAGCCTCGTGGGAAGACAAACAATATAAACCCTTGATTGGGATTTCCTTGTCTCGATCTACACCCAACATAGATTTTATATATCATATTAGTTGCTTTGTTCAATATTTTTCGTGAGGATCCGTACAATGAGTTTATGTAATAGAATGTTTTTTGAACGTTATAGTCCCTCTGTATTGTAATCTCTGTCTGGCCGTGAACTGCACAGCCCAGTGGCTAGATCTTTATCTAATAATGAAGAGTAAAGTGCCGTTTAGCGACATTATCTGTCACAATGGTGTTGGCCGTACCTTTTTAAAAGATTCATTTTAAGAGTATTTTGTGTCACAATAATGAATAGATAAACAGACTGATAGCTACATAAATATGTTGACGCTGTTAGATCGAACACAAGCTTAATTCTAATCTTTTTTACCTTTTGAATCTAACAAAAAAATACGATTGCAAATTTCAAATTTTGAAAATGTATGCAGTAGTGCTTCTATAAAATCGCAACAAATGAGAGCGAGTGATTTGAAGCGTGCTTAAACAAAATTACTTATCTTGTCGAAGCCAACAAACAATGTGGTCTAATGTATCTGTTTTTAACCGTCAATTTTATTCTTGTTGGTACAGAGAAATTCCATACTTTTATATCCTGGCCCGCGTTGGTATGCCTGCTACCTTGTTTAGTAACTTTTGTAAGGAGTGAAATTATATGCATTAGATAAAATGTATTTTATCGGTAAATCGTTATTATAATATTCATCTTTCTATATCTTGCTCTCTTTTTCTCTGTCACTTTTTTCTATATTCTCGTATAAGAGGTTGGAGGGGTTCTATCTAACCTTTGCTGCTTAGGTAATATCGGGTGGCCTAGTGGTTAGAGCGTCCGCCTCGGATGCGAGAGTTCGTGGGTTCAATCCCCCGCCGAGTCATACCAAAGACTTATAAAAATGGTACTAACAGCTTCCTTGCTTGGCGCTCAGCATTAAGAGGTTAGTGTTAGAACTGGTCGGCATGGTGTCAGAATAATGTGACTGGCTGGGACATCATGCTACATGTCTACGGCATGATCCCCAGTGCTAGACATCACTATAAACTGCCACACTGCAGACGTAGCGATATGACTGAAAAATTGTTAAAGCTTCGTTAAAAATCCTAATAATACACACACACACTCTTTTTATACAGATCACAAATAAGTCGAGTCCGGTTGTGTTTCTATGCGAAATTAAACATGTTCAAACATACGATAATTTGAATTGGACGCTAAGCTTGCTGAATCGTAGAATTCACGAATCGCTATGATTTTGTAGGTCCCTTAGAAAACTTAACTGAGTATAGTATTATAACAAATTTGTTAAATACAACTACTAGAGTATATTACGATTCATATTTTCGAAGTCGAAGTAGGTAGACATTGCAACTCGAAAGGAATGTAAAAACACGATTTTAGTACTTATATGGATCTATTTAGCAGGTACCGTGCGTTTGAAGTTAAAGTGTATTGTACTGGAAAATGGTCTAGTTGTAAAATAAAGCCGTTATTTGTCTTTCTCCAAAGATAGTATATGTTTAAAGAATACAACATATATCTAGTGCCCTTAAGTCAGATAGCAATGTACAATTAACTTAGGAGGAAACTAGAAAAAGCAACTTTCACTTTCTTGTATTTTCAACGCGTACATTACAATTACGTTGAGCTTTGTCGGAGAGAAATATCCGATCTCATCCAGTCTAACAGTTGAACCGCTTATATTGTTTAACTGGTTTACATGGCTGATTGTGTTCTCTCCTTCAATAAATTTTCTAACATTGTCACTCGAAGGTTCAACTTCTGGGTCACCTCCACAGTAAAGTTGATATTTTCGGTGTATTCATTAGACGACATATTTTCTAGTTTCTTCTCCAATTCTGTTGCCTTTCTCAGCAAGAATTCTTGCATAGTTTCTTGCTCACAAAAAAAAATAGTTTTTGAACTGACATTACAAGAACAGAAATTAGCAAAGCTAAAATCCTCGTTATATCTTTTCTCATAATCATATTCCTTTGCTGCGACTGATTTCACAGTGAAAATGTTGAATTATTTCTGACACATCAATGGAGCTAAGATAATTAAACTTGTTTGATTTGTCATGATGGATGTCACATCCAATTCCTGTATGGCAGATGCAGTCATATGTCTGTAGATAAGCACAGAAACATCATCGTAGTAGTTGACATGTTGCATGTTCCCGAGAATCCGTAAAATGGGCTACTTTATGACAATTTAAAAAATAAAAATAAAGCGATATGGTAGACCATTTCAAGCCTTCCCTGGTCCTGGTCCTGAAATGGTACAGCGCCATATCTTGATCTTAATTAATAAGCAATCGGCACGATACTGTTTAGTGACCTTATTTGTTCCAATGTTACAGACGGTTTTACAAACCAATCCATACTGAAGGAACTCATTCTCTCTGCATTTTATATGATCATATAAACAGATAAAGTTTTAGAATAGACAGATTGACAAAAAGATTATAGATTTAACAATAAATAAAGATGAAACTAGTCGATCTCGAGAAGGACTAAGGCTTTTGAGGACCATGTAAAACCGCAAAATTGCACTGTACCGCATTATTAAAAGGGATAAAGGTCCCGAAATAACATGCAGTTTCATTACCAGATAAAGTAGCTTAAGAGTTCACACTGTTTGCACACGAATACAAGGAATATAGACTTTTTAAAAAAAAACTTAGTAGCAATGATGGTACCCACCCCAAGCCAGTGGCGCGTTGTTTATTTTCTATAACCATGTTCATGTTCCATGTAAGTTAAAACTTAAGTTTATGAACACTATAATCTTTCCATCATAAGACCCAACTAATCATCCTTTACATTGGTAAGCTTCGCTGTGACTAAAGTATCTGCCAAATATTCTCGAAACACTTGTGCGTGACTTGGCATCATGGTGGTTGTGTTTGAGTTCGTAAATGTATGACCAGCAGGTTCGACGTGACAGGGAAGCCAGAGGCATTCTTTGCGAACAGTAAAGCTATGAGTATTGGTTTCTGGCCACCACATCCGCCACCTGCAATCATTTTAGTCATGGTCATTCCTTTGGGCCTAGATATGCTATAGCTGGAGAAGTAGGTGGAGGGGAGGACATATATTTCAGCGATTGCTATAACTTCAACAGTTCTGGAATTTTTACAGCCCATAGCCGCCCCTACAAAAACGAAAATGCCGAGATTGGTGGGCAGCATCGACCATTAAATGCCCAAGCTACCCTGACGCAAGTACCAACATGTGATATAAATTCAATGCTTAAAGCTGATGTTGAATCCATCTGTTCGTCTTTTAACACTAAGTCCCTTTGTTCACTACTAGAAGTATAATTGGTGCCTAGTGCCTTATTCTTACTCGGAGACAACGTGTTTGGCTTCAAACATGGCTAGTCTTGACCGCAGCACTTCTGAGCTTCACTAAATTTGATTTTATTCCACACGCAATGTATAAGCGGTCCAAGATAAACTTGATGGAGTAATCGCCTTAGGTCAAATAACTGGCCTTTTCCATTTCTCCCTTTCCACCATTTAAAATTGTCACCCTTATCTATTGTCCCAAGAAATAACCACATCAATACAGTCTCAACACCTATCATATCCACACAATGATTCGATCAATAATTGCATCTCAGAGTCACACTCCTCTGTTTGTTATAACACCCTTCATCAGACCATAGAGCTAGCACATAAATTAGAGATTCATTGATAGCAAACAAGGATATTAACAGTGCTTTTTTGGTTAATCCCTGTTCACTCTGTGGATAGGGAGTTGCTTGTTTCTTCTGGAAGGGTCATACTTTCATAATGTCTTGCCGATGGCTGCACGAGCTCGTGTACTACTTTTGAGGCCTTTAGTAATGTTTTGCATTGAATGGCATGTTCATGGTTTTCCTTTGCTCACAAGGTCCACATATTGGATGATTCCCCTTTTTTAGACCATCTCAGTTTATCTGTTAGCAGTCCAGCTTGGAACCAAGTTCTTCATTAATGGTTATAACATAAAGCGGATACGATTGTATTTCCCAGCACATCTATAGTCTTTTAGGTTTTCTTGGCACTGAATTGGTTTAGATAGCAGTCGAAAGTCCGTCTCCTATCGAAAAAAAAACACAACAAAATGTCTCCATTAGTTTCAATTTTACCACACACGCAAAACATTACTTTGCGTCAACTGCAGTCACTTTTTGATCTCCTTAACTCCTCTTGTTTCTTGGTGGTCCCGAGATGAGTTCTCCTACACCGTCTCTTCAGTTTCACACGTGAAGTGACAAAACCCCACCATCGCATTCGTTTCACCAGACTCCCGCTTTGATATCCAAGTTTGGCAATTATCCATTACCGATTTCAATGACCGTGTGTTTTTTATAGACGACAGATGGACAAAGTCATCTGAATTACATCTCTATTGGTACTCCGAGCACCAAAGACACTTACAAAGATGTAGTTAAAGCATTCTGCTTGTGTCAAAGTAGATCTGGCCACCGTTTACCTGATCCTGTTTCACTAAAGGAGTTGATTGCTTTCATTATATTTCAATTTCGGTCTGGCTAAGATAGAACACCGTTTTCACCGACCATTTCCTCATTCTGGGATTTGGCGAGAGAGGTCACATCTAGATGAACAGACGAAATTCTCTTATACCTGTATTAACAGTAATAGAATTAATATGTATTAATATCTCAAAACAACTATTCTTGTTAGAAAAGAATATTTACTCTTATGAGATAACCTATACGTCATGATACTGAGTTCTTGACTTTTAGCGTTAGTAAAGTAAATCAAACTTGCATCAGACAATGTTTTTCAAAATTATCATCCAGGGAAAGGGCTTGCGTTTGCACTGTGAGCACGACATGCAGTCAAAAATGGCCTTCGGATGTGAAAAATTCATGTATAAAATAGGGGTTGGGGTGTATAAACTTCTTCTGCTATGCACTGCCATTGACTTCTCTGGTCAAGTGAATAATATTCTTATGCTTTGTTTTGATATAGGTGTCTAATATATGGACCTTTTTGACCTGACTTGTGTATTTGATTTTTTAAGATTTTTTATACTAGGTCGCTGATTGCGGTATTAAATATGTACATAAAAACTGGCTCCTGCCCCCTAAAGACAAAAGATATGCCTTTGGTTCCAGTTCCGGTAACGGTTAGTACGATCATGGCAGTAGTTCAAGCACAGTGCAATATGTGGCTGAATATAACGTCTGGATCGGCGTATACGACGAAGCAGGACTATATGCGGAATATTACACGTCCTTCTCCAGAATAATAAACGCAGTTACAATAACAACATAAAAGCCGAAACAACGTATCGGCATTTAATTCCAGGTCCATAAATTATTTGTGGGACACGAAACGCAAGTCTGATTGCTGAGGTCTGTGCAATTTCTCCTTTAATTAACTATCGCTTCACTACCATATTCATTCATCTTTGTGTTATGAATTCTTTTGAGTATAAGACAAAACAATTAAATAAACAAGAAAGATATATTGTGTTTCATTAAATATAACTGTGTAATTTGGAAATGTATTGAATGTGCTAAACATATCACTTTGAATAAGTGATATATACTCATTGATATATTTCTCAAATCAGTTATCATCGTCACAATCATAAATGATACCAAAGAAGCCTTTTGGTTTGCCTATTGTATTATTATCAGAGAAACAACCTCAAGATCTAACTAATTTAGAATGTTAGCAACTGCAATAAAGTCGATCTCTCAACTTCTAAACATATGTAAATACCATTGTCGTTGAATGCAAATATTTTTTTCAATAAAATATCCAAGAAAATTTAGTATGGTATATAGAAGACGATAGCCGTTTCCGAAATGTACCATTATCTCTCAATCTGGAATCGGGTCACAATTAACACTTCCAGTTCATTACCCACGAATGTAGTTCTAGTCTATTTTTAGAATATTTTCCCTCTCTCATTTTGGTGGTTTTATTTATGCTTTTTTGGTAGGGATTTAAAGGTAATTGTTTATTCTTGAGAATATGACCTTAGGGTGTTGTTGTCTGTGTGTATTTCGTCGGCAGTGCACAGTGAGTAATAAGACCTTGGTGATGATCCAGAAGTGAAATCTGTGTTCTGTTTACATGTTGCTCTGTTGACAGTCCAGCATCTCAAAAAAGAGCAGGTCAACCTTTGACGAGAACTTCACAGTGAAGTCATCTTTAAAGGTATTTTAGATTAACATATGATTTGTATTGACTGTCACACAGTGGAAAGGTCAGTACTGAGAAACAATTGTAGAGAACATATAGTAAATTTAATTGTGATCTATGTCCATCTGTCTCACTACGTTTCAAACACGCGCTTGGGATTATGTTATAATCTCCACAGAGTAGTTTCCCTTTATATCAAACTTTGTTATTGCTGACAGATAAGAATCCACACATCTTCCATTCTACTGAGAACGAGTAGTTGGACTACTTTATTTCCATTACTAATAGACATAAACTAAATCTGATATTGATGCGATGATGGTACTGCGAGAAATAAGAAAATCAATTTTGAATTGAATAAACTAATTAAAAGTCAAGAATAGCGTTCGCACTTTGAAAAATAAAGCCCCTGATCCTTAAACGACTACGGTCAGTTATTTTACTATTGAATGCTTTATTTATAAATGTGCTTTTTCTATAAAATATACAAAACTCGGTAATTTTTTAAAGGGGTGTTCATAAAATATAATAGTTCGCATATTTTAGAATGGTAGCATTAACGACCCAAAAATATACATATTCTAGTTATCGGACACGCCTCCTGTTTTCATGGTAATTAATGTTTACGCTGTTGTTATTCAACGGAATGTGCATGTACCTTTAACAAGATTTTTTTAAATATATATTCAACAAAGATCATTCATAACAGCGGACCGGTTTTTGAAAGTTGTAACGCTTTATATATGCATGAGTGTGTCCAGCAAGCCTGATACACACCGAAACTGTACTGGAACGTCGAGTACATTTCCAGCTGAAATCCATTCTCCTTCCTGCACCCAATAATCCAGTCAATCATAATCAGAGGAGCAGAATAGAGTTGGATCAACATAGAAACAAAATCCATGGGCAATAATTCGCAATATGACTCTAAATTTCAGGTTTGAGTAGATCAACACTACAATTATTTTTGAAACTGATGTCAGGAGCGCGACAAAGTTAAATAAGGTAGCCTGGTGGTGTTATGTGGACAATAATATTGTTATCGTTTATTGATGAAACTACAGTTGTGTATTTATTTTGGAATAGAGCATAAATTCAATTACTTTGTTGTTGTTGTATATTTTTTCTAATTAAGTCTTAAGTAAAATAAGGAAACGCGTATATAATAAAGAGGTTACTTCATTTGTATGGAAAAATATTAACTAGTTTTCTCGGATGAATAATGTACTCCGACACTTGTTCATATTTTCCCATACACATGCAGTAAACATTAATTATTCGAAAATAAATATCAATGCAAAAGTGGTTTTATGCCGTTTTGTATTTAAATAGTTTTAATCTGCTTGTCCGAATTATTTCCCTCTTTTCAAGGAAGACGTAATCTTTAAATGAAACGCACTTTGCTTGTATCAAGAGCAAAATGCGTGGTCTTTATGGAAACTTAAAAAAATTAGCATTAATAGATTGGTCATCCTTGCTGCATGTACATCCCTCTTCAGTCCGACATGGATTTTTACAGTGTTTGTGCAAACACACATACACACACCATATACATATATGTATGTGTATATATGTATGTATGTATATATGTATGTATGTATGTATATATATATATATATATATATATATATATATATATATATATATATATATATATATATATATATATATATATATATATATATAAGTAATTTTCGTAATGTTTAGAGGCTTATTAGGTACGAAAGACCGAAAATGCCAGAAGATATACATTGTGAGTGATTAATATTTAGAGAACTACATCCGGTAGCACCCTGATACCCTGCTAACGAGCAAATGAGTCATTGTATAGTGTTGTATATAGTAATGAGTCATTGTATAGTATGTATTTCAGAAACGTTTCGGAATCCTCGCTATTATCAGTACGAACCATAACTGTACTTTCAATATGGAATGTTTGATAACCATCGAGGTACAGGTATGCGTGTAATACCACTGTCAGTCAAGGGATTGGGTCGACTGGGAAAAGACTTATATTGCATTCCCCATTGCATGGCATCGTGGCTTTAACCACGTGCATTCTATACACTAGGCCCAATGTATATGTAAAATGTAACGCAGTCATCATGCAAAAAGATGATTAAAATGCAATACCTCAATACTTTCTCTATACCGTGAAATGCAATATCAAATTGCCTATATTAGCTCATATAAATACATTTTCATAAACGTATTGTCCCTGAACATTTAAATGTCAACTTCTAAAGTTACTAACTTATATCTTTTCACTTATTACATAATATACGTTATATTTAGCTACACCACACCCACCCACCCTGTTAAGCCTATTCATATTGCCAATAGCCATTAAACAGTAATGCAAGTTTGGAGGAGAAAACGGGTAACAAAGTCACTTCCGTCGTTAATTTTAGGAGTATTAGATGCAATGCAGCTACTCGAATTGTATTTATTTATTTATTTATTTATTTATTGCCGGCGCGGTTACTTTCCTAAACTTCCAAAAATCACACATAATCATAACCCTCGAAAGTGTTAGAATAAAGCAGGTGGAATATAAAATAAGAATAGTAAAGTGCAAATGCTACGTGAAATTATTTAACGCGATTTATTTGAAACTCATTTAAATCGTATTAAGTTAGTATTTAGTTGTTTAGTGAATAATAATGCATTCAAACATCAAAAGATACGTGCATTTTCGTCACATCTGGAAATTGAAACTAATCTTCTTCTGATAAATGAAAAATATGAAACTAAACTTTGTGGCAGTTTTGCTCAGATTACAAGCATTAAGCCAAATATTAAGTTATAGAGCAATTGTGTATGTAGCAAGTCGAATAACAATTATGTAGAAATTGTGTTCTAGCTTTTTGGACAAGAAGCCAAATAACTTGAACGCTATTTTGTAGGTTGCGAATCAATCGCTCATAAATTCAAAACGTTCAGCTTAAATAGAATCATTCTAGGAAATGTTTCACATTGAAATGATTATATATTTAGGAGTATTAGATGCAATGCAACTACTCGAATCTGCTAAATTAACTCGCATCTGCACCTGCACACACACACACACACACACACACACACACACACACACACACACATATATATATATATATATATATATATATATATATATATATATATATATATATATATATATATATATATATATATATATATATATATATATATATAATTGGTTTTCTACATATGTTTAATGTTAAAAATCAGATTTTTACACCTGCAGATTAACTATATTTATGAAAGAAAAAACTTCGATGGAGACTATAGTATTGTTCAGCCAAACATGCCAATGGTTCATGTTAACATTTTTTTGAATGTTAATGTTATGTTTCCATTTGGCAGGGAAATAGATATGTTTGTACTGACATTTTTCGTTAACTTCCGGAGATCTTGTTACGATTTCCATTTTTAATTTGTAGTGTGCAAGAATAACATTCAAACATGTATGTTAAAATTCACGGCATATATCTTGCCATAGTCATCGTTCAATCCAGAGGTGGGCAAACTTTCCAGTGCAAGTGCCGCATACACAAATTTACACCTTGTCGCGGGCCGCATAGTTCATTAAGTAAAATAATTAATATTTGAAATAGCAAAAACAAAAGGTTTTTCTAAACAACATCTACACCTTGTTGCGGGCCGCATAGTTCATTAAGTAAAATAATTAATATTTGAAATAGCAAAAACAAAAGGTTTTTCTAAACAACATCTAATTAATTTTCAGTTGTTAATATGTTGTTAATATTTGAAAACTTAAACTTAAACTTCAAAAGAAGCACATTTATTTGATAAACATAGTAACATAAACAGAGTCAGTGCGAATGATGACTTGTTCCTAGACCGCATGAAAACCCTTGGCGGGCCGCATGCGGCCCGCGGGCCGTAGTTTGCCCACCCCTGGTTTAATCTGTCTGTATATATGAAAGATTAGATATTTTTATCTACCCTTAGCATCTTCCCTCATATCCGCACCTTCTTTCTCCTGTCATTGAAATAGTATTATATGTACATAATTGTCTCATTTTTTTTAATATGTTTCCAAAATCAAATTTTTTCTTCTTCAGATTTGACTGATATTACAAATTAACTCGCATCAATAGCTGCTAATGACAAGCCGACACCTTCGACACATCAGCAAGAACCTTCCATACAACCATTGCGTTCAAACCCATCTTCTCAGACCCAAAGACCCAAGTCCGGAAAATCAAGTGATAGGCTATTTTTTAGAATATAATGCAAGAAGGAAAATAATGAGAGAGCCAGTGCAAAAATCAGGTCCTCGTCAAAGTTTGGGGTATTTTTATAGAATCTGGTTATATGGTCCTAAAAAATATCATCAAAAATGCTGAGCCAGTGGTTTATGATTTTTCGATAACGTTGGCATGGCAGGAATGGGGTGAACAGATCGGCTTGGACGAAAACAATGGTGGATAGTTGAAATATCTGAGAGCCTGGTTAATCGGTTTAAAGTGGATGAAAATTGAGTTTAAAGCGGGATAGTACTAGTATTTTGAGTTAATAGTGTGTTATTTTGTTGCTCTGGTATTTTAATTGAAAATATTGTTTATCCAGTTGAGGGGCTCCGCTGACTGATAAAGAAAAAGGTTTCAGCTTCTAACCACAGACTTAGACGATGGTGTTTGGATGCTGATGTTTATTTTTCCGTTTCTTAAGTATTATTTGCTTGGATTTGTTTTCGGGCAAACTGTCATAAAAGATGAACACATTGTGGCTCTTAGTCTCTAGCAAAACTTGATTGCATTTTTACATATTAGGAAACTTTTCAGTAAAATCTGCATTTTAATGTCGGTTAATTGGGAGTTAATTGTTTAATAATGAGGCTATTGACCTGATTATTCTTCCCTTGTTTTGCTTGGTAAAACTGATATTTATTCTTTACTTTGTTTGAATTTATTCAAGGAATAATGTTCATTTTATTCTTGATTGATGAAATAGTTAAAGTGTATAAATTAGCAAATATAACATAGCGTGATATATGAGATATATGATGCACTTCTTGCTTCTTTTGAAAAGCAGAATAACTGTTATTCTTAGTTTTTCTATATTTTAACTATTTTTTTATATTCCACGCTTTGCGGTCTTGCCCGGTCCTAGAAGACACAGTACTTTGCAAAATTAAATCTATCTATGTATCGTGTCCATCTTTATGTTTGTCTGTCAATCTGTCTATCTGAAAAGGTATTATCGTCTTTGTTGTCATATGTACTGCTGTAACTGGCTGCAAAACTGCCTGAACATTGTAACATGGAAGGTCTCTAAAAGGCACTATGTTACTAGGTAAAGATCTAGATACAGTGCTGTGCCATTTCAGGACCAAACGAAGTTTGCGGTAATGTGCAACCGTAACTACATTTTTTTCTTCAAATTGTCTTTACATTAATCATTGTAACGATTATTGCGAAATGAAATAGATAAGGACAACTACTACGATAATGTTATCTATGTTTATTTAAAGACCTCTGCCATTTATAAACCATATAGATCGTGACATTAGGGCCAAAGTTTAGTTACCCATAGATCGTGACATTAGGGCCAAAGTTTAGTTACCCATAGATCGTGACATTAGGGCCAAAGTTTATTTACATCTGCACCTTAGATGTGTCAAACATAATTCACACTTTAGTATGATTTCAGTCACAACAAACGAATATGATGACGACAAAACGCTACAATGAGTATTATAGCATTAATAAGTTGCTTTCTTGTAATCCCAGCTCAGACGGCAGCTTTGGAGCAAGACAACGTAATAGAGTACTTATTGCAAAAGGTAGCAGAACTGGAGGCGAAACAACAAGAATGCAGTAGTTATCAAAGCAGAATGCAATTAGAACTGAGTTTTGTAAAGGACAAGCTCGAACAATCCGCTAGACGAATATCAGAACTTGAAGCTATTGTTTACGAGATGAGGTCTGATGAAAATCTGAGCCTTACCTTGGAGAAAGATCCAGTAGTTAAATCTACAAATAAAACTGTTACTCAGCTTATTTCAGACGAGACAAATGTCAACCGTATACCAGATCTTAAAGGGATGACTTCACATAAGCCAGGTAATCAGTATGTGTGGTTCTTCAATCTCCTTAGGGCCAAATTTTTGGTGTTCTTCTTTTGTTGAAAAAAAATCACGTAATAGAGACGGTAATAGAAATAATTCAAAAGAGGCAAGAAATTGAAATGGATTTTCTGTGATGCATTTTATGTAATTTGGTTGTAATTATTATACTGGAGAACATAACCAACAACAAAGGAAGTGTCTCTATGTCTGAATGGTTATACAATTTTGAATAAGGTATGCAAACCCTCTCTCTCTCTCTCTCCCTCTCTCTCTCTCTCTCTCTCTCTCTCCCTCTAAAGTCACATTTGACTATATGACGTCCACTTTTCTCACTCAAATAGCTATTCAGTTTTCACCAGTCTGTCGATAAAGGATGCAAGAAGCTGGCACAGAATTGTTTCCCTTTGCATCAACCTTGAATATTCATTATAGAGACCAATTCTCACATTTTCTGATCTACTGAGAGTGACAGGTTAGACAATTTAGTCCCTTATCTACGACTTAGAGATAAATAAAATTAAACCAAAAAATGAATGTCGATTAAGGTACTGCGAGTAATGAGATTATGGTTTGTGAATTGAATAAACCAATTGCTAGACAAGAAAACATATATATAACGTTCTCGCTTAGGAAAATACAAACCCAATGTTCTTATCAGTGGATCTTTCTAAGCTTTGTTTCATTTGTTCGTGTGTTTTCTTATTATATACAATCTTGACCTTGGGAAGTTTCAAAAAGAGTGATCTAAAAATATAACATGTCAGATATCTAAGAATGGTTATATATATATATATATATATATATATATATATATATATATATATATATATATATATATATATATATATATATATCTGAATCGTTGGGCGTTGGGTGGGCAGACAATTCTATGTGTACGATGCACTTTCATGCCAGTATATTTATCAAGCAAACAAATAGGGCAGTAACGTGACATCGGATATTGTTTTAAGAAATTTTGCAGCCACAGAATCGGTAACAATATCAAATTATTCCAGCCAAACAGACACAATTTCACTATTTTCGACCGCCCCGGTGACCTAAGTGGTTAGAGCGTCCGCCTCGGATGCAGGAGGTCGTTGGTCATACCAAGGACTTATAAAAATGGTACTAACAGCTGCCTTGCTTAGTGCTCAGTATCAAGAGGTTAGTGTTAGGACTGGTCGATCGGCCTGACACACAGTTGCTATTTTTAGGCCGTGTATTAAGTAAAATATGATTACAGTGAATGATAGGGCAGGCAGAAATGTAACAAATTTAAGAACTAAATCTGACACACATCAAATCGTAAGCCAAGGTCAATGATTGTATTTGAAATGCCAGATCAGCCTGATTCGTGACCGTATCAGAAACGTGGTCTAAATATGGCATGTTAGGATCCTTCGATTACGTCTCATCTCTAAGTCATGGATTCTTCTCCCAAGTTCTGCTGTCAGGCTCCATATTTCCCATTGACATCACGAGGGAGCGCAATAACTTGATTTTGCACCCATGTGTGATGTTGCTGTCCTTCCATATTGGCTTCAGCCAAGCCATTGTCGTTGTTGTCTGCACAATCCTGGAATGAAACCCCGGTTTTGAATTTTCATCAAAGGCGATAGCACCTATTTACTTTAAGCTTATCACTGTGCCCAGCTTCTGTCTAAACATTCTTATTTAATTTTAGACGCCACTCGGGTTGTTTGTCATTTATTTGGGCTTTACAGCGCTGATCTCGATTCAATACCTTAGTGATGCTTGGCTGAGACGGTTCACTTAGGTTTCAAGTTCTTGTCCATCTCTAGCTAAGCAATCGATATCATCAGTGAAGCGCACTGTGGTGATTGTTCTGCCTCTAAGACTGACTCTCCTCGTGGTCTTCCAAGTTATGGGGCATGATCCTTTCCAGGTAGATGTTGAAAAGTGTCAGTGTGAGGAGGCACCACTGTCGTACTCTGACTGTGCTTCTGAAGTATTCTCCTTTGTTACCATTGATGAGTATTACGCGAGTCGCCTTGTCTTACATGTCATGATGATCAGTTTTGCGTTTATGTTGTATATCCGCATGATGGCCTTCAAGGTTGCAAGCTATTTCTCATCGAAATCCTTGTTGAGGGCAATGAAGACATGACATTGGTCTTGTTGATGCTGCTGATACTTTTCACAGAGGATTCTAAGGTTGAAGTTTTATTCTATAAGGGTTATGTCCCGCACTAAAAGCTGCCTGCTCTTCAGCGATTATGAAATCTGCTTGGGTTTCAGTCTGTTGGAGATGATTTAAAACATAACCATGACTGGGTAACTGATGATGCTGAATGTTCTGTAGCTCTGGCACAGCTGCATATTCCCTGTTTTAGGAAGAGTGATGATCAGAGAATAGGTCAATGGCGTGGACAATTCTCATATTTGCCAGATTTTATTGCAGATTGCTGATGGGACATCTATCATGGAGGTTCCACCATCTTGAACAAGTTTTGATGTCTACCCCAGCTGACTTCCCTTTCTTTGGTGCCTATACTGCAGCCTCTACTTCTTCCTTGGGGATCGGCTGGTCAACCTCTGTTGTGGGCAATGGGAAGTTTAGAACAGCTTGGTTTCCAGTAGACTTCTGGTTATAAAGCTCTGAACAGTATTCCGTCCATCTGTTAAGAATCTCGTAACCTTTTGTGGGACTCTTACCAGCCGTGTCCTGAATCGTGGCCGATCTCCCATGTTATTCTCTTGCCAGGTATTTCACCAACTGGTCTGCCTTGTTATTGTCTTTGTGTTTCTTGTTTTCCTAACCTTTATCTGCATTGGTCCTCTAACCAGCATTCCATCGCTCTCTTTAAGCTATTATTCGTGCTGTTACTCTCCCTTTATATTTCTGCTCCTACAAGGTCTCCTCGCTTCCACCTCAGTTTTGTTCTCACTTTACAAAGATCGAGGATATATGCTGTAACCGATGCTTCTTCATCCTGTTGTGCTTATTACTGCCATGTTGAAGGTGGAGATGAAGGAGTCTAAGTTTACTTCTTCAGCACCCAGAATTGTAAGTGGTGCAAAATGCCGCTTATTGATGCTTCAAATGCTTGTGCTACGCTTGGATCTTTACGATTTTCAAGTTCAAACCTGATCACGGTCGTTTCCTATACCAGCACCTGGAACGCTACGTTTTCTGGCAATGATAACGCTAAACCGGAAGCGCTTTCTCACCAAGTCAATCTGGTTGTAATGATTTCCGTCTGAACTGTACCAAGTTCATTTTCTAGATAGTTTGTGGGGACCAAGGGTGTCCGTTAGTACTAGGTTACTGTAGATGGCGAAGTTCAAGAACCTGAACCTCTCTCACTGCTATGTTTATTACAGTAAGGACCACATACTTCTCGCCAGTCTGTGCATCTTCTCTACCATAGCATTTCAGTCTCCTTGAATAAATAGAATGTGATTCATGCTTGTCTGGTCGTAGAATACATCCTCTTCCTCATCATCATGGTTAGATGTAGTAGCATTACCCTCTATAATGGTGATGTTGAAGAGATGTCCTCAAGCGGATGCTACTCATCCTGTCTGACACTGGTCGGCAACCAATGACTGCACTCACAATGTTCTTGTGTACCATAAATCCGACTCCATGCGCATGCTAATCAACATCTTCATTAAAGTAAATCCTACGTCTTTCATCTGTTGATCTTTCTCAGAAATTATTCTAGTGCATCTCACAGAATCCAAGGATGTACCATTGTATCTTCCAATCATATGGAATAGCCCCTTTAGTTTCCCAGCTGTTCTTAATGTCCTGACAGACCAATGGTGATGTTATCTCTTGCCCGTTCTTTGATGGTAGTTGCATCAGTAGCATATTTATCACCTTGTCCTGGTGTCCAGCGGATGGAGGGGTAACCTGGGCTGCGACGAATTTGATATGAAATTTTTTTCTCGACTTTTCGTCACTTTGGCGTATTATATGCAGTTGCATCCTGGTGCAGCCAATTCCTTTTCATGCTGTAGACCATAGCCGATATCCATGTTACCGTATGGCTTGCCCTAGTCTCGAACATGTGGATTTGAGTTGATCGTCGACCCATCTGCCCTGGCCTTTGACTTCAAATTGAAATACTTCCGCCCCGTAATGTGATCTTACATTCACACTATCTCTGCCATTAGAAGACTCTTGGAGGTGGGAGTGTCTTAAATCTTTCCTTGAAAGTTTTACCTTGCCCACTGGCTGTCCAGTCAAGGAAGCTCCTAATGCTGGGCATCTAGCGAGGTAACCCTTGGTGTCACTTTTGTTCTCTTAGGATTCAAACCCGGGACCTCTTTCATAAGATGCTCAAACCACTTGTCCACTGGACCGTCTGCCACCCTAAACACATTGAAAAGAACATACAGTACAACCTTTGTGTTCAAACGTATATATTCCTACCCAAAGACTTTCTAAAACAGTGTCGAGGAACAAAGGGACTATATTGTGCAAGAGAATACAAAATTAAAAATATTGATAGAGCATCGGCAGATACAAAACTAATTAAAGATATTATACGCATTTTCTTCTCTGTAACATACAAGCCTGATACACCAAAGCTATAACAAATCGTCCGTAGACAATCGTAGACAAATTTTTGGGTATATTCAACCTTGTGCGCGTTGTAAAACAAACACTCAAAGATCACCTGGTACGAGACCTAATTAGGCCAGCTCGTACCTCCGAAAGAGGCTGAATTGCTTCCTCTTCTGCATAGATCTGCCTCTTATAAAATGTTTCCTAACTTCGACAATCGGAAAAAGCTTGTTATCAGTAGTTATATAGTAGAAAGATCTGGCTCAGAATGCTAGCATAATCCACCTTAAGCTGGTTAATAAAGATTCAAACGTTATGAAAAAAGCATTATCATATCAGATAAATCTATATGCGCTTGTTGACTCAACGTTGATTTATTCTCGTAATCTTTGAAGACCGCTTAGTCAGACCTTAGTCCTTAATTTTATAGCCACTGGTCATCTTTTCTTCGTACCTTTTTAAAGATCACTTGCTCGGCATTCTTTCTTTTTTAAAACTTTGAAAACAACTGACCTAGCTTTCTTCTTAATGTCTTAGGACCACTTGCTCAGTTTTATTTCATAAATGTTTGAAGACCACTGGATCACCTTTTTTCTTTTAATTTTCTGAACACCACTGGTTTAACGCTCTGATTTCTTAAATGTTTTAGCACCATTCAGACATCTTTTTACATTTGTTTTTTAAGACTATTAGCTGGGGGTTTTCTCTAAAATGTTTTAAAACCAGTGAGCTAATCCGTTCCGGCGTATGAAGATTTTTAAAATAATATTGCAAACATTCATACCTCTTGATCGAACCGCCAGCTGTGTTGTGCATGGAAGACCAAACACACACACATGCACACAAACACACACTTCCTCAAGTGGTTTATCGTATCTGATTCACTCCTTATCAGTTCATTCCGACTTAGATAACTTTACCAATCAATTACCACCCATGAATAATGAATCATTAGCAGCTGCTCCCTTTTAATGATATTAAATTGTTGTGATGTCACCAACATCAACATTGAGTCTGATAGGCCAAGAAATAATATCCCCATCTCCTCTAATTAAAATGAAATAAACGTTTTTTAAAACAAATAATTAATTAGCAGGTGATTTATTTATTGTAATAGTCAAATCGTCTTTAAAACCTACAATTGATTCGTTCGAGTAAACTGTGCTGGAGGATAGTCCAATTATAAAAATGTATATAATGTATGTAGTTTAATCTGAGGAGGAAACAAAAGGAAGTTTAATTTTCTATACATTTATTTACAATATAAACATACAGGTCTATATGAGTTTGCATATAAATTAGACCTAGTATTAAGATAGAAATATCATTCCGGTAGTTCATTAGCTCGATTATTTATCAAGCTCTCATCTCTGTTAAATCAAATCAAATATTACTTATTGCAGTGCTCTTTAATCGAACTTCCATATTCCAGTGAATGAAATCAGTTTTAAGTCTCAAAAGTCCACCAATTACATGCTGTTCAGTTGGTTGCTCTCTCTCTCTCTCTCTCATCCTAATAATTTAGAACTTAAGAGGTGATATAGTGTTATAATTGCAATGAATGAATTAGGTTTGAACGGTATGTTTTTGAAATCCAAAATATATGCTTTTTTAATTGTCGTTAACAGCAGTCACGAACTCTTTAACCTTTTTGCTGTACATTTTGTCTCGATATACTTCAATTTCAGTAACAAGAGTCATGTGTAGTTTCACGGCCCAGCCATTGTAATGTACATGTTGATATCATATTATGTTCATCGTATCTTATTTCATTATCACATGTTCGTTTACTCTCCATTTTATCGACAGTATTCAGCTTATAGCAGACATTATAATCTTGCACTTATTTCAAGATTATTGAATACTAGCTTGTCTTTTATGGCTTCTGCAACAAATCCTCCTGCGAGAAGTGCTGTCATTTTAGCAAATTTAAGTTGTATTTATTTAAAATGCTTTGACATTTGTAACTAAAATAGTCCCGATCTGCTTAATTTATTTTTATCTCGTTAAATTCCTTTTCTATAAAAACTAGAATGATCTAACTTACCAAATTTAATGTGTTAATATGGATTGCAGGACATATCTAGGATACACAGCCTGTTTGGAGGTGAAGGGGGGGAGGGGTTTGGGGGGGAGTCTTTTTATTCTTTAGTTCATTATTCATTTATATGCAGTTTTTCGTAATAAAGATATGTGAAATCAATCTTGTTTACAGAATGGATAGGATGTCACAACTCTTTCCTGTGTGTGTGTGTGTGTGTTATGATTTTCATTGCCATCTCACGTCTGTCTGCGTGGGTTCGAGTCTAGGATTCGGCCAATGTGGGTATGTGAGAAAGCTTGCCAGTAGCTTCTCGTCGGTCGGTGGTTCTTCCCGGGGTTTTCCCGGGTTCTTCCTCCACCATTAATACTGGAAGCCATGCATAACCTATCGTGTGCTGAAAAATGGCGTTAAACCCCACAACAACAACAACAACAAAAATCGACATAAAAAGGGAAATAATTAGGAGGCTGTCTCGTCGGAATCTATACTTTATGGTAAAATAATATTCGGTTTGCCGTGGGAATATTGGTTATCAACTGGTCTCCAAAATATATAAACAAAGAAACAGTGTTAATCTGGTCTTGAAAATTTCAGTAAATAAACGATGAGTTAGTGGACTTCATAAGTTCGTAAACAATACTGGGCCTGGGGTCAACAATAATTAAACAAAGTAAAGCTCAGCCAGTGGTCCTCAAAAACATTAAGCAACAATGCTAGGCAAGAAAATACATAGGAATAATTTTAAAAAAAACTCGTCCAGTGCCTTGAGAATAAGAGCAGAGAAGCTGCATCGTGGATATGTAAAATTTAATTTGGAAAAGTTGAGCCAGTGGCCCTCCAAATTTACGGGGATAAAAAAATCTGAGCCAGTGGTCTGCAGTTTTCCATAAACTTTTGAAGGCTATGAATGTGGTGGACAGACTTTGTTTAAAAACAATGTCTGATGACCACGTGATAGTTCAACAATTTTGAACACCTACTTAACTAGTTTAAATTGGATGCAAATTGGTTAAGTGCACTTAATGTTTATTGTTTGTTCGCTTTCCTCAATATCATGTAAATCTCTGTTTTGTTAGGAGATTCCTAATGGTGTTGACAAATATAGAATGTTTTAGAATGGAAACTAACCTACATCATGCTCCTTATTGTGTCATAGATTTTTATATTAATTTTGTTTACTTCTACTGTACTCTTATTTCTGCCTTAACATCCAAAGTGGAATCAGTTATTAATGTGTTCAGTTTTAATTTAAGTAAATTTATTTATCTCAATTATTCAGTATAATTAAAATGTACTCATTAATAATTGTTGGAGTAAATCATTAGCTTGGACCAATTGTAAATCCATTCAAGGAATTTTTGGGTTGTTTTATTGTGTTATATCCAGACGGTAAACACATCGCCACATTCCAGGCCAATGGCACATTAGAACATTCGAGACTACAATCACATCAGCACAGTCAATATTTGAATTAATTTGGCACACCAGTAGAATTTGTTTGGAACACAATACATTTGCTCTTGTAACATAGATTTTAAGACAATTTGGGATTTGATTTACAATACTGTAAGTTCTTTCTACATTTTGACGTTTTATTCTAGGGAAATAGATTATTTTTTTTAATTCTACAAAACTTATTTCTTTTCGCTGGTTTCTATTAATTTAAGACACGGGCTTGATATTACTACTTCGTTCATGTGGAATATTCTATTCCGTGCATTTATTTACGCAAGGTATACAATCTTGCGCCATTTTATCTGGTCCTGGAATTGCATGTTCTTTAGTGACTTTTACCTAGGTCTTGGAAAGGTACATAGTCCATTGTCGAGATCAAGCAGTTCCATCTGCTTTCCGATTAAATCTATCTATATCTATCTACTCACACACACACACACACACACACACACACACACACACACACACATACATACATACATACATGCATACATACGTGTGTGTGTGTGTGTGTGTGTGTGTGTGTGTGTGTGTGTAACTTTGTTGTCAGATACAGTTCTGGAAAACTGAGAATACCGCTCATATGGCCTAGTGGCTAGAGGTTAAAGCTTTCGCTTCGGTCATACCGGCAGTCATACCAACGACATATAAAATGAGTACTAACAGCTGCCTCCCTTGGCGCTCAGCATTAAGAGGTTAGTGTTAGGACTGGTCGGCCTGGCGTCAGGATAATATGATTGGGTGTGACATCATGGTACATGTCTGCAGCATGATGCCCCAGTACTAATCGTCACTATAAACTGCACCCTGCAGACATTGCAGCGATATGACTGGAAAATTGTTACAGCTACGTTAAAAATCCATGTCACACGTCCAAACACTGGGAAACTGAGTCCTTTCAAAATGGATTGGTTTGCAAAGCCGGCCACAGCACTGGAGCAGGTAATGTCTCTGGACGGTAATGTACCGCTTCATTGATAGATATAGATTAAGGTACAGCTCTGAGCCATTGCAGGATCAGGTAAAGAATCAATATTGGGTGAACATAACGCTTTAATTTTTAAATTGCCTTAAATAACTCATTGTACGGATTCTCCAGAAGCAACATGCATCGAGTAATTTCTAAGATAATGTTGTATGTGCGCATCTATAGATGTATAACTAATCTATAGACGTATAACTAATCTATAGATGTATAACTAATCTATAGACGTATAACTAATCTATAGACGTATAACTAATCTATAGATGTATAACTAATCTATAGACGTATAACTAATCTATAGATGTATAACTAATCTATAGACGTATAACTAATCTATAGACGTATAACTAATCTATAGATGTATAACTAATCTATAGACGTATAACTAATCTATAGATGTATAACTAATCTATAGACGTATAACTAATCTATAGATGTATAACTAATCTATAGATGTATAACTAATCTATAGACGTATAACTAATCTATAGACGTATAACTAATCTATAGATGTATAACTAATCTATAGATGTACAACTAATCTATAGATGTATAACTAATCTATAGACGTATAACAGTAGTGAATGGGGTCACCCTACGTACAATGGGAATTAGCATTACAGGGACCCCTGGGTCAATCTACGTACAATGGAAATTTAACATGGCGAAAAATCGTGGGTCAATCTACGTACAAGGGGAATTTAACATGGGAATAAATCGTGGGTCACTCTACGTACAAGGGGAATTTAACATGGGATTTTTTTTTAAATTTTAAAAAAAAATTTTTTTAAAAAAAGGGGTAGGCAATGGAAAAGCTATCTCTTTTCGAGAAATATGGCTGGCCCTGAAAAGGGCCTTTGGGTTTTATGTTAATGTATTCATTAACATAAATGGCACCGCATTGGTCTTCTTCTTGTCCTTAGGCTGCGTCTTACTGTTGGTCCGTACATCAGCACTCTTTTCAGGCATCCTTGTCTTTCGACGTAGATCCTACGTATCCACAGGCTGGTGTTTGTCCTGTGGACAACGGTCCACTTCGATCGGACATACATGAGCAAGTCTGTCCGAAACATCATGGAAGACACAAGGGTGGATGACTCAACTGTAGTCCACATCTTGAAGCGACGAGAACAGGTGAATCAATGCATTGAACGGCGCTTATTTATAGGCGGAGGAAGGATTGAAACGGATTGAGTTCATTTACCAATCCGAACACGCGTTACAGAATTCAGTCAGCTCGCATCCAATCCGAAGAGAGCAGTCTGTGACGTCACGTAGTCAATATAGATTCGCTAGCGCTTGTGTGCAGTCAATCTATGCGACAGTGATTCAACATGACGGAAACTCAGAAAACGATCCAGTGGGGTGCACCAGCAGGGGAGACTGCCCAAGGGAACCCGGACTTACTTTCAGAAGAGGTGAATTGGGATTTTGTGGATTTTCTCTCCTCGCAAGAATTTGTTCCGGAACCTTCGTTACTTTCTTCATTACCGCAAGTGGAGAATTTTAGACAGAGACAGAAAGAAGAATTGGAGAAATTTATACAACGACAAAAGGAAGCGGAACAGACTTTTCTCCTACAGCAACAGCAACAAGAAGAAGAGGTAAGAAAAAAACAACAGCAACAACAGCAAGAAGAAGTAGCAGCAAAGAAACAAGAGGGTGAAAATCAAACGGTCACGGTACTGTTGGACATTTTAGCGGAGTTAAGAAGTCTGAAACAAATGTATCAGACTTCTTTATCACGACCGAAGAGAATACGACCTTCCCGAGCCAAACATGTCAACCCTGTGACTAAGCCTACCGTACCACCCTTAGTGATTTCAACCCAATCATTATCATCATCAACATTACGCAGTCCAGAAGTAGGCCTTGGCCGTGGCAAAGGCTTAAGGCAGTTAAAATTGATTGCTTAAACTCACCCCTACACCATGAAGAAAAAAGGCCCTTTTCAGGGCCACCCACATTTCTCGAAAAGAAATACAATTTCAATTTGCCAATAACTCAAAAAGAAACTCACCCATGTTACCCTTTTAATACGTGTCTGTGTATGAGTGCGTGAGTGTAGCTTCTTATTTTAAAATCACAACTCAAAGACACTTACCTTATATCATTCATTTATTCTTTTCTCCATTTTTTACAATCCAATTCACAATTTATAACACAACACTTTAATAAAAAGTTCATTAATTTCTTCTTTTCTCCTTGTTTAGTCTCTCTGTTTTTTGAATTTCTTCACCGTCACACTCTTTTCCTCTTCTTCCTCCTCGCTTTCTTCCCTTCTTCTTTTTTTCTCCTGTTTCTTTTTCTTCACCTGTCTTCTTTCTTCCTCAGAAGAATCCCTCTCTTCCTCTGAAGAATCCCTCTCTTCTTCTGAAGAATTCCTCTCTTCTTCTGACTCCTCTTGTTTCTTTTTTGGGCAATCTGGAGACCAATGTCCTTTTTCTTTACAATAATAACAGGTATCTTGACTTTTGTCTCTTTTATCCCCTGTTTTTTTTCTTTTTTGACGGTCTGGACACTCTGAAGACCAATGCCCTTTCTTCTGACAGATATAGCAAGTATCTTGACTTTTATCTCTAAAGGAAGGAGAGTAGTCCGTAGGCTGGTCTGAAGAGAATTTTCTAATGACCCCTCGCAAAGCTCTGACGAAACGTTCCATCTGGTCAGTCTCTTCCATCGTTGTGCTCGGCTCGAGAGTGAAATGAATAGTGAAAGGACAAGACACACACCCTTTTATATACGCTGGTCTGCTATGACTATAAAGTAGTTTATGGTGTTTGAACTTGAGTCATTTGACTTTTTGCTTTCAAGATGAAACGATCCCATTCATTCGAGAAGAAAGAAGAAGAAAGTAAGAGGCAGAAACGTGATCTATCGCCTCGTACCAGGGCTGAGATCTTGGCACAAATTCATGCCAGTGATTTTGAAGAGGACATGAGTGAACCAGAATCCGAACCCTCTAAACCAAGTTCATCACCCTTAGTTAACCCTGAAAATTACTATTCCATTCGAGAGACGGAAAAGCGCTCCTCTAGAAAATTTAGAACCACGGCTTACAAATACACGGTGAAGTTTAAAGATTTCAAGGCTGAAGTGCCGTTAGAGAAAGCAGAAGGGTTCATCACTGAGGTGTGGGATTCTTTGCTCACTGCACTCAAGCGACAATGTCAACCCAAAGAAGACGATCGCTTGAGACTTTCCATACAACACGACGGTTTGAAATCCCCTGTTTGGATCGAGTTTAGCACCCCTGCAGAATTAACTGCTTCCAAAGTCATGGACAAGATTCAACACGTACAACAATCTAATGATCAGTTTGACATCACCGATGGTAAAGCCACACTGGACATGACCCACGTCTCTCCTCCTCAAGGGACTGGACGCAAAAAGATGTTATTGGTGGACGACCTTCGCAACACCAAAACGAGTCTCGTCCGAATTAACAACCCTCATGACCAGATGTGTTTAGCCCGTGCCATCGTGGTGGGACGAACCTATGCCAACAAGAACGACACGGTAGAATGGAAAAGAACCTGGAACACTATTCAACGTTCCGACCGAGCCAAACAACGAAACGAAGCAGAACTCCTGTTACAACAAGCCGGACTGCCCAAAGACACACCTTGTGGCATTCCCGAGATGCAAAAATTGCAAGATGTCCTAGCTCCACGATACACCTTGAAAGTGCACCCTCAAGAAATGCGCGGGCCTCTATTGTTTCGAGGCCAAGATTTTAAGGACGGAAAATACATTCACCTTTATCATCACGATGACCATTTCGATACCATTACCAGTATCACTGGATTCCTGGGATATGTTTATTATTGTGAGAAATGTGACTATGGTTATAATAATCGAGAGCAACACAAACATTGTGGATGGAAATGCTCAGGATGTTTGGCCTCTCCACCCTGTCTGAGCGAAGAACCAGTGCCTTGTTCAACTTGTCTGCGCACGTTTGTCAGCCCTACCTGTTACCAACAACATCTGAAGACGCAAGGTTCACAGAAGAAATGCGCTTGTCAACTGCTGAGATTGTGCCCTACGTGTGGACAAGGCATACGTACCAATAGTACCAAGGCACACGTATGTCGAGGAAAGAAAAAATGTCACATTTGTCACCACATCGTGGACTTGGAACACGAATGCTACGTGCAAAAATACCAACCCCCACCAGAGAAAGAGGACGGTCACAAGAAGAAAGGCAATTTCATCTTTTTCGATTTCGAATGCATGCAAGAGACTGGCATTCACATTCCTAATTTCTGCGTGGCTCATCGAGCGTGCGAGAAGTGCATTCAAGAACCTATCTTCAGTCATTGCCCTCACTGCAGCAAGATTCCTGGAGGACGTGAAAAAATCTTTCGGGGACCAAACACGTTAGCCGATTTTGCACAATGGGTCTTAGACCCCATCGACAAGACGTGGAGCCAAGAGGACATCGAACGTTACGGAGATTGTCATCGTCATGCCACGGTGATGGCTCACAATTTCTCCGGATACGATGGACAGTTTCTTTTGAGGTACTATACGGAACAAGGCACCGAGCGTCCTAAAGTGACTTTGAACGGAGCCAAAATCATTTTCATGCAAGTGGGACAAGTACAGTTTAAAGATTCGATGAGTTACTTGGCCATGCCTTTGAGTCGAATGCCTAAAACGTTTGGAATGACAGAAATGGCTAAAGGGTACTTTCCACACTTTTTCAATACGGAAGCCAATCAACATGCCGTTCTACCCCATTTACCTGAGGCTCACTATTACGACCCCGACAACATGCGTACCGAACAACGAGAAGCTTTCTACGCTTGGTACCAGGCTCATGCCTCTGACCCCTTCGACTTTCAGGAAGAAATGTTAAAGTATTGTCGTTCCGACGTGGACATTTTACGACGTTGCTGTGGAAAATTTCGAGAACTGTTCATGGAACACGGAGGGGTCGATCCTTTGAAAGAAGCTTGCACCATTGCCAAAGCGTGTTCCTTAGTGTACCGCCAACGATTCATGCCTGAAAAGACCGTGGCTGTCATCAGTCCTCAAACGACCCACTATGTCAAGCGTCAATACTCGGTCAAAGCCCTACGTTGGTTACATTACTTGTGCGACAAGGAAGACAAGTGGATTCAGCATGCCCGCAACGGAGGGGGCGAAAAGACCATCGGAACGTATTCGGTCGATGGCTGGGACTTAGAAAACCCCAAGATCGTGTACGAGTTTAACGGTTGCTTATTTCACGGATGTCCCGTCTGTTACCCTGACCGTGGCACTAAAAATCAGTTTTTGCAACGAACCATGGAAGACTTGTACCAGGACACCTGTCAGCGACGCCTAAAGTTAGAACAGGAAGGATACCAAGTGGTGGAAATGTGGGAACACGAGTACGATCACCGTATGAAAACCGATCCCGAGTTTAAACGCCTCGTGGAAAGTTACCAGTTCATGGACCCGCTGAACCCGAGGAATAGTTTGTACGGAGGAAGGACCAATGCCACCTGTTTGCTGTACCAAGCCGACGAAGAGAAAGGAGAAGAAATCAAATACTTGGACGTGTGTTCGCTGTATCCCTACGTGTGCAAATATTGTCGTTTTCCCGTAGGGCACCCACAATTGCTGACGGAACACATCGACCTGAAAAACATTCGACAATACGAAGGCTTGATCAAGTGCAAAGTTTTGCCTCCCACCAACCTCTACCATCCCGTCTTACCTCACCATTGTCAAGGCAAACTGATGTTTCCCTTGTGCCGTACTTGTGCCGAAACGTGCAACCAAGACCAACCTTGTCAGCACACCCAGGAAGAACGTGCCTTGACGGGAACCTGGGTCAGCGTAGAATTGTTCAAAGCTCTGGACATGGGATACCAACTGTTAGAAGTGTACGAAATTTGCCACTTTCCCAAGACACAACAATACCACAAGGGTGACCCTACTCAGAAAGGCATTTTCGCCGACTACGTGGATGCCTTTTTGAAACTGAAGCAAGAAGCCAGCGGCTATCCTTCCTGGTGTCACACTCCCGAAGACCAAATACAATTCAAAGAGAAATACCGGGAACAAGAAGGCATCACTTTAGACCACATCGAGAAAAACGAAGGCAGGCGATCGTTTGCCAAAGTGATGTTAAATTGCTTGTGGGGTAAAATGGCACAACGACCGTGTTTACCCAAGACGGAATATTTGACAGAACCTTCCCGCTACTTCCAGATGATTCACGATAAAACCAAATACATGAAACACGTGGACGTCGTTCGAGAGAATTTAATCTTGGTCAATTACGAAGAAGATCTGGACTTTGTACAAGACGACCCTTTTGGAAATGTCATCATTGCGGCTTACGTGACAGCCCATGCTCGCTTAAAATTGTACGAAGCTTTAGAACTGTTAGGGGAACGCGTCCTGTACTTTGACACGGACAGTTGCATTTACATCCATCACCCGATTCAACATCACCCTAACATCGAAGGAGACCATTTAGGAGCCTGGACAGACGAACATCCCGACGACAAGATTCTAAGTTTCGTCAGTGGCGGTCCCAAAAATTACGGCTACGAATACCGTGACAAACAAGGAGAAGTGCACACGACGTGCAAAGTGAAAGGACTGACTCTGAATTATCGTACCAGTCGAGTGGTCAACTTTGGGGTATTGAAAGAAGCCTTGCAATCGGGAGAGGATGGAAACTTTAAAGTGACCACCTACCAACCGAACAAAATTGTACGTTTACCCACTCACCACATCGTCAGTCGGCCCTTGGAAAAAGTCTATCAAATTGTATACCAGAAGCGAGTTCGACTTCCCAATCATTTCACCTTACCGTACGGTCACGTCGGTATTGGTCTGTATATAAAAAAGGAACCCTAGGCAAGATCGATAGTTCATTGTGACTACCAAGACCGAGCGAACAAGATGAATACTTTGAAAAAGACATCGTTTCAGTTTGGGGATTGTAAAAAAGTTGTATCTTCTTCTAGTGTGACTAATATTGGATGGATAAGACCCATGCATTGCGACGGAAAATGTCCGGAAGGAAACTGCGATTGTCCATGTGGTTACCATTGTAATTGCGTAACGGAGTTTGCAGACGAGTGCGATTGTGAGCCTTGCGATGGGACCGATGCTGTACCTTGTGACCTGAGCGATGCCGTAAAGCATCATGGGAACTTTAGTGCCCCTACCCCTGTCATGGAAAGTGATGCTGTGCGTGTCAAACCTGTGGGATGCGAAAGCGATGCTGCTCGTCCTCTTGGACATTTTACTGGGTTTCGTTTTAAAGGGGAATGTCGACCTTCACGTTTACCTCCCTACGGATGTCATCCAGCCCTGAGCAAACTCCTACCCATTTCACTCAACCCTCATCGAAACGAACCTGTGAAAAACGAATATTCGTTTCCTGTGCGTTCGTCGGAATACTGCGACTTTGAAAATCGTCTTCAATCGTTCAAAGGAAAATGGCCAAAGTATCTGGGAGGACCGACCCCCGAAGAATTAGCCAGAGCCGGATTTTTCTACTTGGGCGAAGGAGATAAAGTCAAGTGCTTCAGTTGCGGTGTGTCACTTCACCACTGGGAACCGCAAGATTCGGCCTACGTAGAACATGCTCGATGGTCACCGAATTGTCATTACTTACCTTTAGTGGGACCGAGACATTGAAGTAACTTCTTACCATAATCATCTGTTCATGGATACTTTACAAGAGAACATTTGTGCTTTGCCTGTGGAGTTGAGAGAACGCATTTACCGAGAGCTGGTCAAAATACAAGTGAAACGTAAAGAACAATTGCATCCGATACGTCACCGGTGTTTGAACCACTGGTACCTGAAGGCTATACAAGGACTGATTCAATTGAAAGTGTTCCATTGGACAGACATTGATCAACGACCTCCTGGTTATAAAAAGGAATGGTTTGGTATTGACGATTCTATCTACTACATTGTAAACGTATTGCATCGAATTCCAGAGGAAGAGTTAACGAATTACAAACTTTTTGAACACAATGTCAACTTGGTGAAAGAGGAAACTTCTGAACGAATTGTAATGTGTAGATTAGTGACTCAACGATTTAAATTCGACACTGAAGTGAAACCATGTTTGTGCAAAGAGTACATTTCTTGTGTCAGACCAAAGAGGATTTAGTATGACCTATTCATGGATACTTTACAAGAGAACATTCGTGCTTTGCCTGTGGAGTTGAGAGAACGCATTTACCGAGAGCTGGTGAAAATACAAGTGAAACGTAAACTCAAAGTGATTCATCCGTTTTTAAATTATGCTCTGTTCCAAAGTACAAGAAGACTGATTATGAGTGGATATTACATTAGGCACAAAGTTAAACGAGGCTATTGGCTACCACCCAACGATTCCAAAAACAGTGTATATACTTATGGATACTTTACAAGAGTACATTTTGGGCTTGCCTGTGGAGTTGAGAGAACGCATTTACCGAGAGCTGGTGAAAATACAAGTGAAACGTAAAGAACAATTGCATCCGATACGTCACCAGATCTTTAACCACTGGTACTTGAATGGTATAAGAGAACTGATTCGTCAGAAATTCTTTCAATGGTCAGACATTGTTCAACACTTTGAGGTCGCTAATGATCGACATGTTCATAATTATGGTTACTTCGAGATTCACCTACAGCAATACATTGAGGAAGACAAGTTAAAGGATTACCAACATATTTTACGTGGAATCTACTTAGAGGAAGAGGAAACACCTAAACGAACTCTGACGTTTCGGTTACAGTATGCAAGATTTAGATTCCCTACTGGAGAACGAAGATCTCTGGCTAGAAAGTACGTCTATTGCATCCGAAAAAAAGAGAATATAAAAACAGGCTGCCATGCCACGGTTTATGTCACATGTCATCCAACAGATTCCGTGGAAGGAACTCAATGACCATATTCAAACCGTGGATCATTACCATCAATTATTACAAGAACTGTATCCATTCAATTTTGGACGACAAGTGGTGTGTGTCTTAGTGACTTGTTTTCTGGGATTTCGTTTACCAGCCGATTCTTTGTGGACTCTTTACGATCAGTACTTACCACCTCCATGGCCTTAAATGGTCACGAAAAACTCCTTTTGCTCAAAGCCTTGCGTTTTCATCTGGATACTTCTCGACCTCAACAGGAAAAAAAGATTCGTCAACTTTTAGCGACCCAAGACGTGTATGACGATGTGTGTGTAGCTTGTGACTTACACCCTCATTGGACAGATGTTCGTGATTGGAAAAAGGGGGGTTTTGAGGCTTGGACCCAAGAAGTGGCCCAGTATGCACAAGAGTTGTTCAAGGAAAAAAGTTACTTTTCAACCTGTGTTAGTGACGGTGCCAGAAGAACCCGTCACCGAGAACAACCACTCGCTTCAGGACAGGACTGTCATGGACATGCCTGAAAGGTCATTCCGGGAGGACACTTGTGTGACAATACCTCATGTAGAGACTGTAAGAACATTACACACTGTCCCTAGGACATCTTGGTTAACCAAAACATGTTGTACAGACACTTGTTTATATTCCACTTTGATCGCTTTGCTGTGTTTTATATTCCTGTACATCACTATTTGGGTTGTATGTATTTTTGTCTTTCGTGTTCATATTTGAAACATTCAATAAACGTGTTCTGAAAAAGTATATAAACTCTTGTCTTGTTTGTTTTTTCGTGTCACAAGTGACATTTCTCATACCATGGCTACCTCTGCTGTCTCTGCTCCCTCTTCCTCTACTGTCAAAGTCATCGACGAACACTTAGATCGTGCCAGTTGGGAGGCTTTGTATCTTCGCCATCCCTTTAACATGCTCATTGCTGGACCTAGCGGTTCAGGCAAAACCGAATTCGTCAAACGTTTGATCGAACATAAACATCATTTGATCGATCGGCCCCCTCAACGGATCGTGTGGTGTTACAAAGAGTGGCAATCGGCGTACAGCCTCTTGCGAGAAAGTCAAGGCGATTCCATCGTGTTTGTGGAAGGCATTCCTAAAGAAGACGACGGCATCGTCTCTGACTCCCGTCTAACCCATTTGGTCATTTTCGACGACATGTTAGGAGAAGACGAAGAAGAAATTAAATTGTGGTTTACGCGCAAAGGGCATCACCGTAATGCCAGTGTCGTTTACATCACCCAAAATTTGTTTCAACAAAGTAAAGCCCATCGCACCATCAGTCTCAATGCGCATTACGTGGTCTTGTTTAAAAGCCCTCGAGATAAATCGCAAGTGCAAGTCTTAGCCAAACAGTTAGGAACGCCTTGGCTGACTCAGGCGTACGACGATGCCACTCAAACGCCACACGCCTATTTACTCGTCGATTTGAAACCTACGATCCCCGAGGATTTGCGATTTCGTACCCACTTGTTTCACCACTGGTGCCAAGACGGAGGGCCTGTCCTGTACACGTCTCCGTCCTCGACTTCATTTCACTCCCCATGAAAAAAATCTATAAAAACCTCAGACCCTTTTTCGTCTGTCTCACACAGTGTGAACATGACGTCCCTTCAGTCGCATCTTCCCGTCAAATTGATTCGTGCCTTGTATGGCATCAGCCGAGAAAAAGATCCACAAACACGAGCCCGTGTCTTAGAAGCTAGTCTCAAAGAAGTCTTACGATGGTTCACGGTGACGGCACGTCAATTACTCCAAGGAATCATTCAGATTCCTCATCAAACCCAACGCTTTTTCGATCGAAACAAAGTCGCTTTGGTCCAACTGGCCGATCCCCGCATCGACACTCAAACCAAAAAACAAATCATTTTGAAACCTGGAGGGAGCGGTACTCTAGGAGGGGTCATCATTCGCTCACTCTTAAGATGGGATCCTAATGCCCCCAAAGTTATCCCCAAGACAAAAGTCCAACGAAGCCCCAAGAAGAAAAAGAAAAAGACCAGGTCCCCAAGAAGAATAACTTCTCCAGTGGCAGGACCCTCCTCTTACCAGACACCACCACCATCACCCCGGAAAAAGAAAAGAAGCCCCCAGAAAAAGAAACAGAGAAAAAGTCCCCAGAAAAAGAAAAGTCCACAGAAGAAGAAGAAAACTAGTCGCAAGAGAGGCACTTCGGCCAGGACGCAACCTTACACTCGCAAGCCACGACCTGCCACAGCGTCTCCGGCAGCCTCACGTTTGTCCACTTCTCCGTTGATGTCACCAGGAACTGAAGAGTACTTGGAGACGTTGATCACACCAAGAACTTCTCCGTTGATGACCCCCAAAAGAACTTCCCCAGTGGCAGGACCTTCCAATTTAGCGGCAGTGGCTGCTGCTCACAAAGTACCTTCTCCCAAAATCAAAGTCCATGAAAGATCGGGCATGTTACAAAGTTTACTGGATTTGTCCAAGCAAGAACTGGCTCGATTTAGTCCGTTACGTACCCCTGCACGACGTGTCATGCCTGTCCTCAAACTGATAAAACGTAAAGACAATCAGTGGCGACGAGTTCCAGTATAAAAAGACCTGTGACCAAGTCGGGGGTATCAGTGAACTTGTAAAAGATGTCACCTCCAAGAAGCCACAAAAGAAAGAGACAAAGGCAGACGCGTCATCCGACAAAGCGCTTAGCCAAGCATCGACGTTACCCTAAAAAAAGACACAGTCGTTCCAAGAAAAAGAGGCGTCAACAAAGGGGAGGATTCCTTGGCGATTTTCGGAAAAACATTGTCACCTTTATGACAAAGCGATAGTCCCAGAAAAAAAAGATAAAAGGGTGTGCGTTAAGTCATCGACGTTAGTGTCTGTTCGGTGAATGTCCCGGAACCCACAAGCAAAAATGTCACCCTCCAGAAAACCCCAAGGAAAAAAAAGGAAAGGACTGCCACCACGTTTAGCCAAACATGGGGACCTGTTATCTGTCCTGTCCAAAGCTTCTCCACCCCTACGAAAAAAACTCATTCAAACGGCCTCCAAAGAGGTCATCGATACCGTGTGCGAATGTTGTTTGAACGTTTTGAAAGGCACGATCCCTTTGTCCAAACACCAGAAACAATGCTTAGGCAAACATCGTCACGTTCTTCGGAAAATGGTTCAAAAGAAAATTCCCATTCGTCAAAAAAAGAAGATGTTGGTCCAACGTGGAGGCATTTTACCTCTCTTGTTAGGCCCCATACTAAAAGGAGTCTTGGGAACCATGTTGGGAGGACTGATGGGAGCAAGATAAAAAGGCCTTCGGAAGTCCCAAGATCTCAGAATTCATCCCTGACAACCCCATGGAAGGACGAAAACTAGCTTTAGTGCCTTACAAACGATGGATGGAATACCATCGGTGGCAAGAACAACGCACCCCGCATTTACCTCCCAATCCCAATTTGAGCGAAATGTCCCAGTTACAACACGAATTGCAGTCCTTGATGGATCGCCAAGATTTGTCCGAAACAGAAAAATCGCAAAAGTACGGTCAACTCTTGCAACGATTGCAACTCTTTCACCAGAAAGCTTTAGACGAAACAGCTCTACCCACTCTGAAAGATTTTAAGACCTTGATGAAAAGTCCAGCACCATCACCAGTACCAGTACCAGTACCAGTACCAGTGGTCAAGACAGAAAAAGGAGAAGAAGAAGAGGAAGGGTTTCTAACTCCACCAGAAAAAGTACGCAAGTTAACAACACCACCTACCTCCAGAATTGGATGGATTAAAAAGATGATGGCCACCCCTTCTTCATCACAAGAGAAAAAGAAAGTGAAGACAGAAGTGAAACAAGAACAGATATCCCCTGCACAGACATCCTCCTCCTCTTCGACACCTATTGCTGGTCGCACACGCAAAGCCTTGCAATCCAAGAAAATACCCCAAGAGAAAAAGAGTAGCCTCTTCCAAGAGTGGGTGCCTTATTAACACATCAACCAACACAAAAAATGGAAAAAGTCTTAGCCAGCATTTACTACGATCCCTCCCATCCTGCAGGTTACGCAGGAGTTCAAAAATTGTATCGTGCTGCCAAAACTCGACTGAAAAGTCTCCGTTTACCTCAAGTGCAACGATGGTTACAAGAACAAGCTACCTACACTTTACACAAACCCATTCGACGCAAGTTTGCCAGAAGTCGCACCCGAGTGGAAGGCATCGATCATCAATGGCAAGCCGATTTAGCCGATGTCTCTCATTTGGCCAGCTACAATCGTGGCTACAAATATTTGTTTTGTGTCATCGACGTCTTTTCCAAATTTGCCTGGGTCGTGCCCTTGACTTCCAAATCGAGCAGCGAGTTAGTGCGAGCCCTGCAACGGGTGTTGAAACAAAGCGGTCGTCGCCCTCTTCGATGGCAAACGGACAAAGGCACCGAATTTCTGAACCAAGCTTTCCAAAAAGAATTAAAGAAACGTGACATTCATTTTTTTACCACCGAGAATCCCGAAACCAAAGCCAGTATCGTGGAACGTTTTCAACGTACTTTGAAAGAACGCATGTGGAAATATTTTACGCATCACCACACTCTGAAGTACATCGACATCTTACCGCACCTGGTGCAAGCGTACAACCAATCTTACCATCGAAGCATCGGACGTGCCCCGCAAGACGTGACTCCCGACAACGAAGTGCTGGTGTTCGAGCGCCTGTTCGGTACGTCCCCGACGAGGGCTGTCCCCAAGAAAAGTGGAGAGTTGACCGTGGGAGATTGGGTGCGCATTGGCAAAACCAAACGCACTTTCGACAAAGGTTACTTACCTAACTGGACGACCGAACTGTTTCGCGTCACTGGACGAGTACATGGCCGTCATCCTGCCGTCTATAAATTGGAAGACATGAACGGAGAAGTACTCAAAGGAACGTTTTATTTGCCCGAGTTACAACGTGTCACCAAAAAAGAAGACGACGTGTACGACATCGAAAGCATTCTCGAACGCAGAACCCGTAAAGTGGGCAAACGACGTGTCAAAGAAGTCAAAGTACGTTGGAAAGGATATCCACCCAGTTTCGATTCTTGGATCGACGCTTCGCAAGTCATCGACTATAAAAAGAAGAAGTGACCATCATGCCCTTTCACACAGCAGCAGACGCAGCTACGTCGACCAGTCCTTCTTCCCCTAGTTCTTCTGTGCAAGATTTACAAAAACAACCCTTGTGGGTGTGGTGTGGAGAACGTGTGCCTAAAACGCAAATCGTCTTTTTCTGCCAAATCTTCGTGGTGTATTGTGTCATCGGGGCAGCCATCGCCAATTTGAGTTTGCAACAAGGAGACAAACAATTGTGGACCATTTTATTGAGCAGTTGCATCGGTTACCTGCTTCCCAATCCCTCCCTGAAATTCTCCTCGAACGGGAACGTTGTGTCCAGTGCCAGTGCCAGTCACCACTCCAACAACCACAACCAGAACCCCATTTTGGGCGGAGACACACCTCTGACATCCACTAATATTCCCTCGGACAGCCACAGAACTCTGGAATTATGAGTCACCAAAACCAATTTTACTTAACCTTACCCAGTGACAGTTCCATGGAGGTGTTTCCCCACAACACGTTGTGCTGTTACACGGCCAAATTACCTCAGGCCATCCCCTTAGATCACGAAGCCCATTGGGAAGTGGCTTTAGTGGAAATCATTCACCCGACCCAAGTCCTCAATGTCCTTCCCAATCAAAATTTTTTTCATGTGGAAGTTCATGACGAGTCATTGCAACAGGAGTTGAATAAGAAAGTCATATATGACAATAAAACCTATAATGAGAAAACTCAAAAGTGGACCTACCACTTTTTCATTTCCCCAGGCTATTATTTTAGTGGTCAACATTTGGTCAGCACCATAGCCTCCAGGTTTAATGCCGTGTTTCTGAAAGCTTTGGAGCATGTTAACAAAAGTGTCACCATGGAGTACCACAAAACAGCTCGTCGCTTCTCGATGAAATTTGAGCGGAGTAAAATCATGTCCATTTTATTTTGTCCTGAATTGTTTGACATGTTGGGCGGAGACATGAACCTGAGAATGAGCATACTCAAGAACAACGAATTACCCATCGTTTACGACAACGAGTCTTTTAGCAAGTTATTTCGTACCCCAGTAGAACTGAACCAAGGACTGAATTTGATGTTCGTGTACTCCGATGTGGTGGAGTATAACGTGGTGGGACACACCTCCGTACCGTTACTGCGTGTCATTCCTTTCAAAGTGGATTCTGCCGCAAACGCTGACGAGGAAGGTGGAAACACTTACCACGTTCACCGCGAATTTGTCCATCCTCACTATTTGCCGGTCAGCAAGTCGTATTTGGACACGGTCAACATTACTATAAAAGGAGATTTGGGACAAAATATTCCATTCACCAAAGGAAAAGTCACGGTGAAACTCCATTTTCGAAAACGGTTCTCTCACGATTCGTAAGCAAGTCATGTATCCAGTGTACCAAGGGGTTGCACGACAGCGAGGACACGGTTTAGGAGACATGTTAAAATCGGCCTTTCGTTCGGTGGCCCCGGTGTTGAAACCGATGGTGACACGCGGATTGCACGCCTTGAAAGATGCGGCACTGACGCAAGGCAAAGAATTTCTCCAAAATGTCATCATCGACAAACAAAACCCTAAAGAAGCCTTCATGAGGGCAGGCAAAAATGTCCTGCTGCAAACGGGTAAAGACATTTTAGGCCGACGAGACACACCTATAAATGCCCTGCACGCTACCGAGTCAGGCATTCAGCAAGGACAAGGCAGAAAGAGACGACGAAGAAAACACCCTTTCACCAGACTTCAAGCTAGAAAAGCCAAGAAAAGAAGAACCGTTCGAGACTTAGACGTTTTCGATTATTGAGACACAGAAAAAAATGATGCACCGAGAGTCATGTGCTTGTTCCAAGACGGAACTGGATATGTTTGCCATGCCCCCCACCATGATGACGATGCAAGAATCCCAGTGGGTGGAATTTCATCCCGTCTCCTCTTTGACGGATTCCGCTCCCATCGAGTTCGAAATCAAAGGACAACCCGAAGATTACATCGATCTGAATAGCAGTTACCTGTATTTGAAAGTCAAAGTGATCAAAACTGACAACACCAATCCTGGAGCCAATGATAGGGTAGCGCCCGTCAACAATTTCATGCATTCCTTGTTCAGCGAAGTGGACTTGTACTTGAATAACAAACTGGTCAGCAGCAGCATGGATACTTACCCATATCGTGCCTACTTGGAAAATCTCTTGACGTACGGAAAAGAAGCCAAGAATACTCATCTGGATGCTTGCGTGGTATGGAAACCTGACACGGCAGGTGCAGGCACGTTTAGCGACACAGCCCTGACAGAAGATGACAATCCTCACAATGTGGGGTTTAACACACGTAGAACTAAAATTTTGCAAGGACGTAGTTTAGAACTGATGGATCGTTTGCATTTGGACATGTGGTTACAAGAAAAGTATTTACTGAACGGAGTTGATATTCGCCTGAGACTGAATCGTAGCACTGCCGCTTTCCATTTGATGGCCCATGCCAACGAATACAAAACTGTTATCCAAGAAGCCAGACTTTACGTACGCCGTGTGGAAGTGTTACCTAAAGTGGGAAACGACATCAGTCAGACGTTGAGCAGAACGACCGCCAAGTATCCCATACGAAGAGTGGAAGTGAAAACGTTCACCATTCCTGTTGGACAGCGATCCATGATCGAAGATCATCTGTTCCAAGGACAGTTACCCAAGCGTTTGATCGTTGGTATCGTCAGGAATTCAGCTTTCAATGGACTTCATAACGAAAATCCTTTTGAGTTTAGACACTCTAGCGTGTCCAAAATCGAAGTCAGTCGTGACGGCAAGACCTTGTGTACACGACCCTTTGAGCCTAACTTTGCCCAGAACAATTACTTGAGATCGTACTTGTCCCTGTACGAAGCCACCGGACAGTTAGGAACCAATACCAGTCACGGTATTACGTACGAAGATTATGCAGGAGGCTACGCTTTGTGGGCCTTTGATTTCACTCCAGACCAAGGCAGCGACAAGGGACATTTCCACCCTATAAAATCTGGCCAGATTCGTGTGGAAATTCAGTTTGCAAATCGAGACCCTGCTGATCCAACGTTGAACGTGATCCTGTATGCAGAATTTGACAATACAATAGAAATCAACAGTTTGAGAGAAGTCATTCTAGATTACTAGAAGCCATGGAAGACTGTTATCCCTCTTTACCTAGTGAAGAAACTTTGGACATGAAATGTGAGGAGACCGTGGAAGGAGAATCCCAAGACAAAGACGAAGAAATTGTCATGATGAAGTCGAGATGGCCAGAACAAGAAGCCCATTTAGTCTCCTGTTTTGCCAAACACTTGGTCGACAAAATGACGGAATTGATCAAGAAAAATTGTTATGGATGTCAAAACGATCATCCCAGTCAAATTCAACACGATAAATGCCTGATGTTGAGTCAAGAAGAAAAATTGGACGAGTATCTGGACGAAGCTTGGAGTCTCATCTCAAACAAAGACGTGTTGCACCAGTGGTATAAAGACTTGCGTGAACATTCTTGTCCACCATTAACCACTCAAGAGATCCATCGTATCGAAGCTCTCCTGAATCAGAGTGAGGAAACAGAACGAATAACCGTTTATTCGTCAGACATTTTCAAGCAAAAAGTCAGGATCGAATTGACGACTTATTATTACCTGTGAAGAAGAAAAAAACACAAATCAATGGATACCTGGGAACTTTATTACCTTTTGAACCATAGTTCGTATACGGCTTCTTGGAATCCTGTCGTCTGTGCTAAAGATGAACTCCCTCATCGCAAACCTAAAGACCATCAAGCTTACGTGATCAACACGGACGAAAGTCATCTCCCAGGAACCCACTGGGTAGCCGTCTACTTTCCTCAAGAAGGATGTGTGGAATATTTCGATTCGTACGGATTGCCCCCTTTAGAAGACGATATCATCGACTTTATGAGAAGAAATGCTCAAACCACCCGATTCAATAACGTGAAATTACAAGGCACAGATTCCTTGGTGTGTGGACAGTACTGTGTGTATTTTCTGCATCATCGCAGCCTGGGCTATTCCTTAGAACATTTAGTGACTCATTTTGATCCTCGTTCTTCTGCTAGAAACGATGTGAAAGTAGATCGATGGTTTTGTGACCATTATGCTTATCTTTTGTCTCAAGCTAGGAAACGTAGTGTCCATCAATGGCCTAATGATTTCCAACAGTGGAAATCACAATTTCATTCACAACGTTGTCAGCCCTGTTTAAAGTAGATTGTCCATTGAGAAAAAAGTTTGTGATTTGAAAAAATTATTTGATGTTATAGTGTTGGATTATTGTTAAAAATGTTAGAGTTGTTGTTTAGTGTTAAGTGATTTTTGAATAAAAAAATGTTGTGTTTTGAAAAAATGCCTTTGTCTTTTGTTTAGCTATAAGAATGTTGAATTGATGCTCTTTCATTTCTTACTATCCCTCTCATGACAATCACTGAACGTTGCGAATCGAAAATCGTGTGGGGATGTTTTCCTTCACGTCCGCGCTTTCACTTTAAGAACCGGGGTTGTTTCCAGTCTAACCATCCATTGTCGACTCATCCTCCTACGAAGATGTGCTCCAAACTAGCTAAGCTCAACGAAGCCTACGTGAATTTGCATAGGGTCAGACACAGTCTGATACCGAAGCCAGAAGAAATAGAGAATGTGAGAATGTTAAAAATCACTGAAGAGCTGATAGAAGAGCTCTTCAGAGAAGAAGTGAACAGGGAGAAAGAAGAATGGACAGAGAAGTACAGACTTCAAAAACAGCAACAACAACAACAACAACAACAACAGCAGCAGCAACCTGAACCTGACAGAGGCTTTGTCGATTGCCGTATCGACACCAAAGAGTTCTTCTTCTCTTTCCGAAGAAGCAGACCTATCGCCAGAAAGTCTATCCTCAGAGGACATCGCATTCTTAGAAACTAAAAAAAGAATGCCATAGCAAACAAAAAAACAGCCCTTTTCAGGGCTACCCCAATACTCTAGAAAAGAAGTAACGATCGATTTGCCAATGTGTGTGTGTAGGTAGAGTAGTGTGAAAATAAACACTAACTCTTTTTAAAAATGTGAGGGTATGTGTTGGTGTGTTTGTGTTTGTAAGAGCTAAAGTAAGTTGGTGTGGATAGTAGATTAAAATGATATCTTTTCTTAGTGTTTGAGGTGTATATTTGGAGTTAGATTGAATTGCTTTGGGTATGTGGATAGTCTATTGAAATGATTTATAAAAAAATTTTAAAATAGTGATGGGTAGCATAAAAAAGTGAGTGAGTGTTTCTTTTAGGTCCGCGCGTTGTTGTTGTTTCTTGGTCATGATCTAGGTAAGATGAATTTTATGTTATTAGGGGGATGTTTTCCTTCACGTCCGCGCTTTCAGTATAAATTGAAACTCGTTCGGCAGTCCAGCTACCCTTGTTGATTGATCAACACCAAAAAATGAACACGAGACTTGAGAAACTGTTGGAGCTTCATGTGCATCTGGAATATGCCAGGCGCATATTAAATGAACTGGCCGCGGAAGCCATTGTCGAGGAGGGAAGGATAAGAGAGGAGGAAAGAAGAAACAAAGAAGAGGAGGAGAGAAGATATAAAGAAGAAGAAAGAAGATATAAAGAGGAAAGAAGAAACAAAGAAGAGGAGGAGGAAAAGGAGAGAAGAAATTTCAAAATCCCAGAGAGCGAAAATTGGGATTCTGAAGCGATATATCCTGCCTCTGCTCTCTCCCCCCAAAAGGTAAAAAGTAACTGGGGGATAAGATGTGTATGTGGCGCCAGGCCTGGAAGGTGCCACCATTAACCAGGTGTCCATGAAGTTCCAAACAAAAACAGCCCTTTTCAGGGCTACCCAATACTCTAGAAAAGAAATAACTATTAATTTGCCAATGTGTGTAGGTAGAGTAGTGTGTATATAAACACTAACTCTTATTTTAGATAGTGTGAGGGTATGAGTTTGTGTGTTTGTGTGTTTGTGTTTGTAAGAGCTCAGGTATGTTAGTGTGAATAGTAGATTATGGGTTTCTTAGCGTATGTGAAGAGTATAGTTAGGGTTTTATTATATGAAATGAGAAAGTAGGGGGATGTTTTCCTTCACGTTCGCGCGATGTTGGGTCATCATCTAGGTAAGATCCATTTTATGTTTTAGGGGGATGTTTTCCTTCACGTTCGCGCTTTTCGTATAAGAAGCCACAGTGCTCGTTGTTCAAACCATTCTGCAAAGAATACAAAGAAGATGGCTTCTAACCAAATGGACAAAATGGAAAAATTGCAAAACGTCCTCGACAATTTAGGAATGATAGAGCAAATGTTGGTTAACCTAAACGAGGATCACTATTCATATAGTCCCCATCGAGTGAAGATGGAGATAAACAATTTACGAAAAATGAAGGTAATCATCAGTGATCTGTTGAAAGAAATAAAGGAGGAGAAGGAGGATGAAGAGGAAAAGATAAGAATAAGAACATGGAACGAAAAAATTGAAAAAGAAGAGGAAAATGAGAAGAGGAAGAAAGAAGAGGAGGAGGAGGAAGAGAAGGAGAAAAAAAAGAAGAGAAAGAGTATTGGAGATAAAATAAGAAGTTGGTGGAGGAAAAGAAGAAATTAGAAGAAGAAAACCCAAAGGCCCTTTTCAGGGCCCCATATATCTCGAAAAGAGATAGTCTTTGAATTGCCTACCCCTTTTTTAAAAAAAAATTTTTTATTTTTTTTATTTTTTTAAAAAAAAAATCCTATATTCAATTTCCCTTGACGCTAGATTGACCCACGATTTATTCCCATGTTAAATTCCCCTTGTACGTAGAGTGACCCACGATTTATTCCCATGTTAAATTCCCCTTGTACGTAGATTGACCCACGATTTTTCGCCATGTTAAATTTCCATTGTACGTAGATTGACCCAGGGGTCCCTGTAATGCTAATTCCCATTGTACGTAGGGTGACCCCATTCACTACTTATAACTATTTCTGCCGTTTACTACCTATGTGGAATCGATCGTGACGAGGACGACCCAGTAAATAATCTCGCTGGTGAAAATATTGCCAACGTTATTACAGGGGAGAAAATATCAGCCGTAAACCCGAATCTGAAGGGATGCATGCATATAATCAGTGTAAGTGTTTCATTGGTCTGTTTAGAACCCATGAAAAATAAAAGAAGTTCAACGTTAGTATAATTAAATAGGAGAAATAAACTGTACTGCAATATTTTTAAATATAGAGCATCTTACGAGAGATCAGAAAATGAAGGGAAAAAAAATCTTTTTTCACCCTCGAAACATTTGTGTCGAAAAGGTTGGGTTGTTTACAAACGCATGTATCCCACACATGTGTATTCCATACGTCTTCTGTCGTTCCAGGTACTTTAAAAAGAGAAGGTAGAGCGACTGCGACGAAACAGATTGGGTTCTATACAACTATAGTAAATGAAAAAGGATTACAAGTCCATGACAATGAAATCGTCCATTTCGATACTGTTCTTCATAACGAAGGCAACGGCTTCAACAAGGAAACTGGACTTTTTACGTGTCCTCTGTCTGGTACATATTTCTTCACAGTATGCGTTATGACATCGCGTGGATACCATACAGCGGTACATCTAATTGTAAATGGGGGAACTAAAGGCAACAGCTATGCTAATGGGGCCGATTCTTGGGACCAGGGGAGTATTTCAAGCATAGTGCGATGTGAAGCTGGACAGAATGTTTGGATAAGCGTATACGGCGGAACATATATACATGGGGATTATTACACGTCCTTCGCCGGTTTCCTCCTCTGGGGAGATGCAACAGGAAGTAGCTAAGAAACATGGCCTCAACAACAATAATAATAATAACAAAATACTTAACGGCAATAATTCCAGGTCCACTGATTAATTTTGGAATAGGCAACACAAGTCTGAGTGTTGAATTCTGTACAATTAGAAATCACTTCCCTAACATATTTGTTAATCTTTGTGCTATATATCCTTGAAATAAAGGACAATGCAAACAAACAAAAATATATATATACCTTGCATTTTATTAAACATAAATGTTTTATTTTTAAATTTATCGAAAATTCTAAACGATCACTTTCAATAAATGGCATAATTTAACTCACTGATATACTTTTCAACTCCATTACCATCCTCACAGTTATAAATGAAACTAAAGAAGTCCTTTTACTAATATGTAATATTGATATCAGACAGACAACCTCAATGTGGCAAAGTCTAGCTAATTTAAGGGCTACAAAACTCAAGGCCTCTTTTGTCATATGGAATGGTATCACAAACGAATGACCACCTGCTAAATAGATCTATACAGGTAATAAACGCTTTCTCTACATTTCTGTGGAGATGGAGTGTCTACCTATTTTGTCTTCAAAATGCTTTTGACATTAGTCTTTGGATTTAACGAATTTTTTCAATAATATGTTCAAGTAATTTCAGTATGGTGCCTACAGGGCGATAGCGTTCCCTAAATTGTACCATTCCGCAAGCTGAAAGTCCATCTCAGAGTGTTTTCGTCTCTTTGAACATGTTTTATTTCTAACCTCACCACCCATATACACGAATACAGAGACAGAGAGAAAGAGAGAAACATACAGACAGATGATGATCATGATGAAGCTTTACAAATAAAATAATATATTATTATATAAACAAAAACATTGAATCACTTCATCACACACTTCATAAATATAATGTGTATCGTCTTTCATGCGGCGATGCTGCCATTGTTTATTTGTGCAATTTCCATCAAGAAATCTGATGTTTTCAACTTTCCAGTATCGTATTTATCAAATGCCTTCTCAATCAGTCCGTCCATGTGTGAGTACACTCGACACCTATGTTGAACGACGGCCTGTTCTGACACAAGTTTCAACCGTATTAGTCAACAGCTGTTGTATAGCGCCTTTTACGTCTCATAATTTAATGTATACTACAGAAAAACAGAAAGACACTTCATGCTGATAACAAAAACCCCACCATTTACGAGTCGTCTTTAGTATTAAGCCATAAAAATCTGTTATAATTAGCAAGAGATGAGTATTGCCTTTAAAGTCTTTTAATTTGTATATACAACAAAGACTCAAAAGACACATCGTGCCGACGAAAACCCGGCTATTTACGAGTCGTCTTATTTTTTAATATTTGTTAAAAGATTTCGTACTTATTTTACATTAACCAGTTTTCACTGAAAACAAAATTAATTAGAGCGATTATTTTTTTTATCACAATAAACGATAAAATGTCTTGCATTTTAGAGATCGAATCCTCTGTCTACTTAAAGTCGAAATATCTTAACACTGAAGTGTCGATGGCCGAAACGCCATTCTTATTTGAGGTCAAAGTGCGTATCTACTTAGGCCAAAAATGTCTTAGGGCCGAAGTGTCTACGGCCAACATGTATAGGTGGAAATGTCTTAGGGTCAAACTGTCTACGGCCAAAATGTATAGGCGGAAATGTCTTAGGGCCAAAATGTCTACGGCCAACATGTATAGGCGGAAATGTCTTAGGGTCGACATGTCACTTCACCAAATTTTGTGTGCTTTGAGTATGAGCATCTAAGCCACCTTTTTAGTGTAATTTGTATCAATTTTCTGTGCGTGTAGATGTTGGGGTATGAGGTTGTTGGAGTATGAGGTTGTTGGGGTATGAGGTTAATGATGTATAAAAGGGAGATCATGCGGACATCATGCTTTAACGAAGATTTCATTTTGAAAATAACTATCCCATAGGTTAAGTTTGACAGAAGTTTCAAAACAGTGGCACCACAAATGTTTATGATCATCGCTGATATCATCCGGTATTTCGCGCATATGTTATCAAGGAACGGAATAAATGATTTCGAGTTATATTAATCAACTTATCAAATATTTTTATAATGAAACATCACGCATTAAAAACGTTTTGTTGATGCTCATTTCAAATACTGTCAAACTTCTTGTGATCGCTCTAAAGGGTCAGAAGACGCTTTCGTATTCAAATGTATCAAGTATCCATAGTGTTACTCCATGAATCAAAATATTTCATGAGTTCGCACAATTCGATAGAAAGATGACAGCAAGCTTGAAAGTTTTTGATTCAGTTACTTTCAAATGTACGAATGAGTGGAAATCGTATCTGACTGGTTGCTCAGTTACTTTCAAATGTATGAATAAGTGGAAATTGTATCTGACCGGTTGCTCAGTTACTTGCAATGTAGGAATGAGTGGAAATCGTATCTGATTGGTTGCTGTATCTGATGGAACAACACTGTTGCCACGAAATTCGAAATAGCCTTAGGAGGTAGAACTGTGTTATTCCACATAGATTGTACAAGTTATCAAACATGAGATTTTGGGCGGAAATATTTTATACATATCGCATAAAATACCCTTCTGCCAACCTCGATAAATACCATTTAATGTCTCAAATGTATACCGTTGTGTTGTGGACACATTTGCTTGCACTAATTGCAGGAGTTAACGATTACATTAAATCCCTAAACCGCTCATCAGTATCTTTCTCACATAGAGTCATCAGATACACGAGACGCACTAAACAAGCACAGTAGCAAATGTGAGATAATTTGTCAAATGCCAACCATTATTAAATGGGAAAAATTCGAAAAATGCGTTATCATATGTTACTGGAATTAAAATGCTTTGGCCTTTCCACGACCAAGAGCATCTTTTTCTGGATACAGGTTTCATATGAAAGACACACACGCGCGCACGCACGCACAGACACACACACACACACACACACACACACACACGCTTTCCATTGTTAGACGTATCAACTAAGGAGTTTACCTAATTTCACCAAATATAGACCAGTGCACATAGGCACCCACCAGTGATAGACCACCACCACCACCACAGAAAGAAAAATTACAAAATTGCTATGTTAGCAATTCGTTATTGCCATGTTAGCAATTCGTTATACCCATCCCTAATTGTTCCTTGAAATTTATATGTTATTCAGTCTTTTCATCAGCAAACAAAAACTAATATGTTTTATAAGCATTTTTCTGAGTACAGCTACAAGTACGGAGAACATTGAACAATGAGAATAATCGAGGATGTGAGATTTGTACCATCAGGTGGAGAGTAACATATAAAGAAAGTAGCTATCGCTTCGATTTACTTTATTTTTCAGATAAAATTGAGCTTTATAACTATTTCACATCCATATGGTGTTAAAACATCCATATCTTGTTCACTCGGATAGATTTAGACTCTGTACACAATTATTGCCCTCTGTGTAACCAATACAGGTCTCACAGTACTAATCTTTCGAGTGTGCCCAAATCCAAATAAATCATATATTAAGCCAACGCATGCCTCCATACGAACTTACTGTTAAATTCTTGACGTAAGGTAACCAGTCTATTTTAGAGTTACTGAACTGTAAACAAATGGGTGACATATTCAGTTATGGGGAAGTATAAATGTATATTACCCAGCGTGCTCTGTTGACAAAATATATAGACAATCACGCCATACTGATCGTAATCTTGAATCTAAACTATTTCCTTTAACTGTGTACCAAGAATCATTAATGCTAAACCAACGAACACCACCAAACAACATTGGAAAAATTCTAAAAATTGATCTATTAATTTCGAGGGTACTGACCCTGAATAATAATTGTGACATGAATTAACTTTTTGTGGGTAATTCTCGTTACAAAGTATTTGCATACCTCACATACTTTAAATTTATTCAAGAAAGCCGATAATTTTTCAATAATATTCTAAATATTTCAAAGTCGTTACAAAAACTGTATTTTGGATGTCCAATACGGTGCAATTTGCGTACGAGATGTTTTCAAGAACAAAACCTAAATTTGCATTATCTTTCCTAATTATATGAATTTTTCAACGCTGTCAAAACTTCTTCATAATATAAACATGATTTCTATCTGAATATATACTTTAAATGGAGAAAAAGACATTTATATGTTTAATTGTAACAGATATGTAAAGGAAAGTTTAAATTTATTTATTTTAAATGTTAGACATTCAATTTCGTTTTTTAAAAAGAAACTTTTAAACAGCAAGCTCTACCAGTTAATAAAATGACAAGTGGTAGTTTGTGCCTGTAAAGCTTGTAGCAGTTGATCCAATAGCAGGGACGCATGATAGCAAAGCTTATAATTATGTTTCACACAAAATGCAAAACACTTGCTCAGTTTTGTATAGGTTGTATAAAGAATAAAGAAACACTTATGAGGCCTTTCGAGTAGGGGTGTGTTGCAGGGAGAGCATGCAAATCAATCTAACTCTTCTGCCTTAGACAGATGGACAAGTGAATTAGATGATGATAGCAATAAAAACGGTGGTTGTGATGAAGATGTGCCTGTGAATTATAGGTTCGGTAAAGATGTAAAGACGATATCATTTTGATCAACATCTTAATTGGTAACAAGAATACCTCTCGATTTTATTTTGACTGCTTTTTATCCTTTCTTCAAGTTGCATCTAGCTGCCCTGCACAAATTGAAAATTCAAATAATGCACACGCAGTGACCATGACTGAAAACGAACGGTTGATAATTGCTTATCGAAAAAGAAAGAAATCGACAGAGAGGCTGTTGTAAATCCCTGCAAAGCAAACCCAACCATGACTAAATAAGATGGTGTTTTATCTGTCAGGACAGTTAGGTGTTGTATCTGAGCTAGTCCTACATTTATTCACCAAATTCATTGTGTGCTACATAAACTGCTTTCACAATTTCTTATGGATAATTGATGTCAATTCTAGATTTAAAACATTCAGGAGTTAAATCATTCTTCTTTGGTAAATCTTGCTATAGTATATTATATACTTTGCACTTAGGCCGATATCCTTTGATTCGTTCAATTTTAAAGGTGTTAATCAACACATTGAGTACATATAGACAGATATGATACAAGACGTCATAAATGAGAAATATCCCTTATCGTTATAAATAAGTGTATTATTCATTTTCAGGCTTACTACAGTGAAATGAAAAATAAAACAAAAAGTGCTAGTGTTGTGATGATTTCAATGTGTTATGTATATTGATCTAATTATACATGATTTAATTGTTTGTAAGTTTTAAAATCTTTTTATTTTTTTAAATTTCATTATATGTCCAAATAATGTAGTTCTGTTTGATAGGAACTTATACATTTTTAGGAAATAGTTTGACCTTGACTGTTCGTTTTAGTAACACCAGGTATTGACCTGGATCATGGCCTTGATTCAAAGCTAGTAGTAGCCACGTAAATAAGTTCTATTTTTATTTTAAAATGATTGGTTGTTGTCGAGATCATGATGGGACTACGTGGTTTAAGATGTAAAAAAATTCTTTTTATTTTATTTCTTAAAGCAAAATGATTCGTTTTCGTCAGGGTTATGTTAGACGTACTTGATATAAACACAATCACATGCCCCCGCCCCCCCCCCCCCCTTCGATTTCGCAACTTGGGGATTTTCGAAACTGCGTTTTAGAATGCGATATAACCTTTGTTTAGGAGAGGTATTCTCAGTTTGGCTTTTACACTGGAAAGTGCTGTGTCGTTTGGAGTTATTTCAAATTACTTGGATTCAAAAGGAATAATTCTTTTGTTTTTTCCTGGAGATATACGTGTGCTTATACCAAATTCTTGAACAAAGACAACTCTTATAAAAATGTATTCGGATTTCCAAAACCGGAGTGATATTTCTTGTTTCTACAAGGAACTGTAGACTTCAACACACTATAGGTTACAGCATAAGTCATCGTCTTCCATCTTGGAATCTTCGTCGGGACTCGAACTTGAAATCATTAAAACATTTTATTATTGGGAATTCTAAAACTTTATTCCTGGATTATTCTTGAATTATTTTTGGATTTGATTCTTAAAACCGTAAGTTTATATCTTTCATTTTTACAGTATTTTGCCAAGGAAATAAATTATTATATTTTTCAAAGCTTATTGTCTTCAATCTTTCTTGTGTTACTGTTTATTCGAGCTTAAACACGTAGCATAAGATATGGGCGCTCGTCCGGCATAATTTTGAATTTTGGCTAGAATATTTCAGAAAAAAAAAGAATTAGAATTTATTTTGCTCAGTTTTAGTATCAATTCTTAAATAGATGACTTTAAGTTAAATTATATAAAATTATACTAAATTAAGGTAGTCTTGTAGGTGTCAAAAAACTCCTAACCCTAGCTAATATGGCATGCAATACTATAATAAATCAAGTTATAATAGAATTTATGAAATTGACAAGAGAGTCAGTACATTTAAAAAGTGATAAATCTATGAAATTTGTGTGCATTGAGGTGTAAATATTTGAGCTAGATGTGCAAAGTTATTTTGTTCCAAAACATGAAATTTTATACATAAAAAAATCATTGATGAAAAATTTAGTTACAGTTGTTTTCCCTTCAACCCGCAATATAGGAGTTGACAATGTTCCAGATTTTTAAAATGAAATGTAATGTGGGTGTTGCTAACCTTTTTATAAGAAATTAATGTTAAAAATCAGTACAAACCATTGTGTGTTTCCGAGTCATCCTTCTTCACTCTGCAAAATAGCATCCTCGTAATCTATGAACTTCGTGCCATCAATAACCTCTTCAAATGCGGCTCAAACTGATACGACAAAATGTATCATGCTTACGGAAAAGTCGGGAAAATCGTTCTCGTAATTTACCAGGATGTAAATAGAACAAAACCCTATCAGAGTCATACTAAGTATCGCAGCCTGGTTTTGAAGTTAGTTCAGCTGGCTTGTAGCTGACGATTCAATGATGTCACCTCCGGCCACGTGAGGCCTATCTAATTACGTTGCAAGAAACTATCCGAGAATGGTAAGCAGGAGTAAGATTAAAGCTAATTTATGAAAGATAGGCAATCAAACAAACCAACAAGAACGTTCCATATTCGATGAAGTGTGCAAGCAGAGGAAAACATTAAACTCTACATACTGATGCTCAGAAGTGTGAATCATTGGACGTGTATTTAATGTTGGTCAGAAATGTGAATCATTGGACGTGTATTTAGTGTTACTCAGATCGATGAATCATTGGACGTGTATTTAGTGTTACTCAGAGATGTGAATCATTGGACGTGTATTTAGTGTTACTCAGAAATGTGAATCATTGGACGTGTATTTAGTGTTACTCACATCCGTGAATCATTGGACGTGTATTTAGTGTTAATCAGAAATGTAAATCAATGGACGTGTATTTAGTGTTACTCAGAAATGTGAATCATTGGACGTGTATTTAGTGTTACTCAGATCCGTGAATCACTGGACGTGTATTAAAAAGACCACACACCACAAAATATAAGAGGTTTCCAAAACTAATTATATCCAAATATTTTCAGCCATAAACGTGGTAAATAACTTAAAGGGAGCGCCTGTTATCATACAGTTTCTCACTTCAGGGGCAGCATCAATCCCCGTTTATTCACTGTGCTCTGTTGCCAACATTCATACAATTACGCCATACTTCTCATCACCTACAGAATAAACAATTTCCTTTAAATCCGAACCAGAATTCCTTGATGTATACCAGGGATCACCACTAAATAAAAGAGAAATATACTCTGAAAATATGGAGGGAAAAATATAAAGGGACTAAATTTGTAGGTACTAACCGGAAGTTATATTTGTGACTCAAGTACAATGAAACTATCGCGGCCCTTTTACCACATTGTACAGAATTGATTGGTGGGGTTCCGCAGTTTCGTACTTTGCACAGATCTTAGATTTTAAGGAGAAAGAATTTCCCCCGTTTTTCTCACGGATTATCAGGTTTATTCTTAATGAGACATTGTACTAGATTAAAAGAGCATCTAATTCTCTTTATTTTGATGCATGATTTATGGGTTTAAATTCAGTTATAAAATATACAGCTTGGCCTTACTTCACAAGTGCACCTATCAAACAACTGCTCACTCCGCTTGGTCATTTTCACTTCCTTGACTGAAAAGATAAATTGCTAATAAAAGAGCCTATAACTTCGACTAAATTCATTTTCCCTATTTAAATATCTGTTAAAATTAGTTTACTTTGGACTAGTTCACACCGATTTTGGGGGCAGTCATTTTGATCAGACGTGTGCCTAGATCATGCGCGATTTTCACAACTACAAAATGTACAGAAATTTCAGCCACAGAACACGAAAGTAGTATAGAGGTATGCCAACATATTCTCTATTGTGAGTAGCAAATGCAAACAACTACACTTTACACCTATCACTCTGTCAGACGTACGTAATATCTATGGAGCGCCCCATTATAAATTTTGACTGTGGTTCCCTGCTTTCTTCACTACGTTCGCATCAGTTTAGAGTAGATCGTATTAACTGAAAAATTTCTGCTTTGTCTTCATTCGTGATTCCTCGTATCCTGTAGCTGACCTGTCCCTCCAACAGTTTGATCGACATACAACTCACAACGCATGCAGTGTGATCGGTAGCAACCAAAGAATCATTCGCGGCCTCGTTATTACAAGAGAAGTTAAATAATGCCGACTTATTGTCGTTATGACCGTGGCTACCTCCCCTTACCTGTTTGAGTCAGTATGGCGACCATGATAACCTGAATTGTTTTGAATTAAAACCTGTGTTGCGGAGGTTGCTTGGGCGGTTACAACGCCACTGTAATTTACCGTTTCTAGTAATATGCGGCAGAAACTTGCTTCCTAGACACTTTTTCAGTCTTTAATATAAAAAATATTGAACATGTTCCTTACATATACTGAAAGAAATTAAATATTCCTCTAATTTAATACCATCAATGTTGAAATACATGAAAGTTTCCTCTACCTTCACTATCGGATATTCTCTTTTGGATCATCGAGTGGTAACTACTTCCGTTTCAACCTCGTTGTTGAATGCCATAAAAGGACATTACAGCCTTATTTGAAAAAGTAAACAGATCGTAGTAAACATGTTATGCATTGAATAGCGTATCGTACAATATCCAAATATCGCATAGCAAGCCTTATTTGATAAAAGAATTACCGCGAGAAATCGTGTTATCTGTCATGGTGGACAAGGTACTGTTAGCATAAACATTCCAAAACAGTTTGCCTTAATAACTTAATAACTGTATCATTAGCCAAACGTCATGAAAAACATAACTCTACTTAGGTTGTAGATTTTAATTATAGACATCATTTTGTCCTTGACAATAGTTTTATTTGCTCCACTGTAAGATAACATCCCCTTACCTATTTTAGACAGTCTGGCGCCATTGACAACCTGAATTGCTGTCTTCTCTCTCTCTCTCTCTCTCTCTCTCTCTCTCTCCCTGACATTTACTTAATTATTAAAGAGAAAGTGTCTTGCATATTGGTATGCAAAATTAAGTGTTTTGCATGTTTTTTTTTCAAGATATATTGTTTTTGATCATCAGTGTATGTTGGGGTTGGAGGAGTTAAGATTTGACTTCAATGTGTTTAGAATCACGCACAATACGTTTTGCCTTCACAGGCTGTAAACAACCCTGCTCAGCAATTTGAAAATGCAAAACAAATAATATCGAACTGCACGATCTTAATTTAAACCGTTCATGTTTCGTCATTACCTATTATTCATATTTTTAATTTCAAACAGATCATCAATTTAAAGAATAAAAATGTTGACTGATCTTTCATAATTTTACAAAAGGTAATGTTTTGCTAGCACTCCCAAGAATGATTGCAATTCGCGTACTGCGTTCAGATGCTTGAACAGAATACTGTATCGGCACCCTTTTCGGCCTTACTCTTTCTTGACAGGTGTTTTTCTCCGTAGAAACAGAAGGTGCCTTTTCGATGAATCTTCTAAGTGTTTCTTAAGATGTACAAAAACCGAATACAGTGGAAGGGTGTGGCAAGAAACACAAAATCTGAAAATATCAGTCATTCAATATCAATGCGAAATGTGGTTTTATACAGTTATGTCTATAAATAGGTTCAACATATAAATAGAAAACACGCAAAGTAATTTACTACAGTAATATAAGTTATAAATAGAAATGTTGTCTACGTCGGCTGAACAATCAGTTCTTGGTGTTTATGTAATGTACTCTCATTGACTAAGATATTTTCTTAGGGCGATTTGTTTTGGAGAGGTAACTGAAGATCATTCGCTAATAGGCCAATGACTACTAAATCTGTCTTTCCCCAAATTTGTTATGGAACTCGCGGTACTAATTTTATGGAAGAATGGGAACCCGTCTTGAAATGGATGACGATAGAATAGAGAATATTTCTTCTGGCTGGACGTAATTGATTGATAAAGAAAAGTAAAACTGTAGTAAATGGGATCTATATTATTTGTAGCTGAAAACGCCCGTAAGTTGAATCCAACAGTAAAGTAATATAGACTCCGACCTGTCGCCGCATAATGAGCCGGCAGATCTGAGTTGGGGTTGTTCTACTAATTACTCATAACAAACTTTATAGACCCAGATCTGCGATTGCAGCATGAGACGGTAGGTCTGGGTTCATGCAGTTTGCAGTTGGACTCGACTTAAAGCAAAAGAATCTCCCTCCCTCTCTCTCTCTCTCTCTCTCTCTCTCTCTCTCTCTCTCTGTGCAACGAACGCGGAAGTTAAAATGTAGTACTATTATATACCTTGCTATTAAATCGAAAGTAGAACTATCCGCGTTTTACATTACAACCAACATTATTAAGGGATTATTTTTATCAATCTCATGCAGAGTACAGATATTATATGAACCATATTATATCGACCATATTATATCAACCATAGTATATGAACCATATTATATCAACCTTTTTGTAGCAAAAATTAAATAATTCACATATTGATTCGTAAGTATATGGTTAAAGAGACGAATATAACAAAATGGTAAACTTATTACATTGGGCACCGAGTACTTAAAAATATATGCAAGCACAACGAGTTTACGGTGTCTATATCATAATATATCGGGACAGTGTCCTCTTCGACCTCAGAATTATGAACAGATACAGTGCTAAAATGAATGTATGCATGATTTCTATCCCAATTATTTAACGCGCTAAACGTATAATTAAATACCAAATCACTCAACATTGTTAGTTTCTTTCTCCATTATCAGCACATGGCTTTACAAAACATCTATATAAAAAAAATCTAAACTTATACGAGAAAAATTATAAAATTGACGCACATTTAAATATACTAGCTGAACTATGACTTTTGACCTCACCGTCGTGTGCTATTACACCGCAGATAATGTGTCTGACAAAAATTAAATACATTGACCCTGGACAGAATTAAATATGGAATTGTTCTTTCGCAAAAGACCTCTTAGGTTCGAATAGACCTGAAGGGTCAAACAATCTGAAAGAAAGATTGAAATCAACACTTGATGTCAAAGGTCTTAGAGATTCTAGGCAAGCTCTCTTTGATCTAGCAAAAAGGAAGCGATATGATTGTCCTGATGGTCGATTAGTAGAACGTTTACCTCGAACAAAGTTATCGGAAGATATTTATATTATATTCCATTTCATTGAAGGAGAGAATAATTACAGTGACATGAAAGCATGTATATCTAAATGGGCATTGAAACATAATTATGAAATAAGATCATCCCAGCGTTTAAACTCCATTCGCAGCGATTGTATATCACAAAGTCGTAATGCTCCGGTCAATGATTACGCCTTGCACAGAACAGATGAAGATGCTGATAGAATGAGCACATCATTTGCGCAGATAGCGATAATGAATGATAAGTTTGAAGAAAAATTCTCCAGATTGGAAAACCAGTTAGGTGATATTGTCACACAAAGAGAAAATGAGATCCGAAAATTAAAGTCAGACATAGTGGAAACTACGAAGAAACTCGAAGAGGCGAACTCTCAGATAGAACAACTGAAATTAAAGGAAGAAAAACTAATCAATGATAATAGAGGAATGTATTTCCAGCTGTCAACAATGGCAACCCGGGAAAACGAGATAAAAGAATTCTCTTCTCATGTACATCAACATCTAGATGTGATCATGAAAAAGATCAACTGTACTGAGGGAAAGTTAGACACAATTTGTACAAGACACAAACTTTTATACAATCAGTCTAACAAAGGAAGTGGTAGAAACGTAGACTTGCAAATGAAAGAAAATCTTGGAAATCATGAACTATCAGCATATAAGGAGAGTAGACATGATATCTCTCCATCTATTGACCAAGAAAATGTAGTACATGGACAGAAAGAAATACACAAAGAGCCTGCTAGAGCTCTTCCAGCAGATTCGCCTGGAAATGGTCCCGCTATGTTTACATTGAAAGATTTCCCGCCACTTTCACGGAATGATCGGATTAACATAACGGAAAATGTGAGTCATAATCAGCACACAGAAGTAACATCTAAAAATGCAAGAGACAGTTAATCAACTCAAAATCAGCAAAAGAAATTAAAATATGAAGAAAGAGCTAACATAAATATAAATGAAAACATAATAAATAAAGCACAAATAGGGCACAACAAATCACCAAATGATCAAAGAATGCTTCCGAATGACGAGGAGAGACAAAAAAAGAAAGATACATCGTATAGACATACTGAGAAAATTATTACCAGACCCAATGCAAGGAATATAGAATCAAATGTGTTTGAACCAGTATTAAGAAACAAAATAAGACGCATTCTGCTGTCAAATGTCAAATCAGAAAAATATAGATGTAGTAAAGACAGCTATCGCAACTCAGTGCAAGGAGGAAGGTGTGACAGTAACAATCGTCCGCCTCATAAAGGAACGACCCCATTGGGATGGATCAAATATTTATACATTTCGACTAAATGTACTGGATAAAGATTTTGAAATGATGATGAATAATGAATCACTTTGGAGTTCTGGAATAAAATGTAGGGAATGGATAACAAACAGAAAATGGAGAGAAGGCTACCCACTTGATGAAACGCATGAGAAATACAAAATATATTCCTAATGAGCATAGCTATATGACTAGTAATTGCTTCTTAATTATAATTATGCTCATTATTTCAATATGGAATGTACGTGGTATAATGTCTAGCACGCAGAAACTAATTGAATTGTTACCAGACACAGATCTATTTGTTATCACTGAACATTAGCTTTGTACAAAGAATCTAACGTATTTAGATAAATGACATGACGATTTCAAAGTAGTTGCCCTACCTACTGAAGAGATACAACAATGCTTTAGAGGCAGTGGCGGGGTTACTGTATTTTATAGATCATCACTATGCAAAGTAACCACATTACAAAATGAGTTCCCAAATATTATGGCGGTGAAAGTCTTAGTGAGAGAGTTGGAACCTATTATTTTAATTGTAACCTACTTTCCCTCGACAACTAGAACTGATGATGCATATGACATATTTTGTGAAAACGTTTTTGATGTGTATGATAGGTATTCTGCTGAAAATATATGCATAATTATAGGCGACATGAATGCAGATCTTGCGTGAAAAATCCATCAAGAAGAGATCTTGCTCTCAAAAAAAGAATAGAACAGAGAATCATAGTTGCTACGTTGGTGATAAAACCACATGAACATTACATCACGTATAGATCAAAAGACGTGTCACGAACGTCCACACTTGATTATATATTAATACCTGAAATAATCAAAGGTGCTGTAAAAAGACACATAGTAAATGACAAAATTGATTTCTCAATATCGGATCACCTACCTATTATAGCGGCACTTGCAAAAGATATATTGAAGGAAAATAAAAAGACGTGTATCTCCAAGAATGAAATTGAACTTGGCAAATCCATTAGAAATGAACATGTATAAATCTGATGTTAGTGCATTCTTGAAGTTCACCTACGAGTGTAAAAAGGTAGAAGATATAGAGAAGTATAATGAATTGATAACTAAGAGTGTAATAACTGTATCAGACAGATATATTCCAAAGTCCGAATTCAAATCGCACTTGAAACCATATTGGGTGAAAAGTGGGCTTGAAAAATTACATCAGAATATGAGAAAAGCACGCGGAGAATGGATCAAAGCAGGAACAAATAGAAGCACAGAGTGTAACATCAAAAGAAAATACAAAGACACAAAAAGAAAGCTTAGAAAGAAACATAGGCTAGAGAAAAAGGTATATAAAAAGAGTGCATATTTGAAGAAATAGAAAAGGGTGCAGAAATGGGAATAAACGAATTATATGCAGTCAGACGGGAAAATAGGAAAGATAAATCGGATATTGGTAATATTGCATTTCGAGGAGTAAAATCTAATAATTTGGATGAATGTGTCAATCTATGGAAACTATATTTTTCTGAATTAAGTAGTACAACAGATGAGGAACATAATGATTGTGTCAAAATGAAGAATATGTACGAAGAAAGCAAACTAGAGACTGATAACATAAAATGTAATAATATTACAGAGGAAGAAGTGTTGCAGCATATCAAGTCTCTAAAAAAAAAAAAATCACCAGGCATTGATTGCGTATCGAATGAGCACTTAAAGTATGGTGGAAAATATTTAATCAGACATTTAACTGCCATTTTTAATTATATAATCCAGTATGAGTATTTGCCTAATGTATATAGATGTGGGATGATTATACCGATATACAAACAAAATGGTAAAGATAAAAAGGATCCGGTGAATTATAGTGGTATAACATTGACATCTTTTCTGGGAAAATTGTTTGAAAAAATATTGATGACCAGAATTCAAAAGTATTTAGACAAAATAAGCTTTCCACGTCCTTATCAATTTGGATTTCGTAAGGAGGCTGGAGCTATCTCCACTGCATTTACTCTTCAAGAATGTTTGATGTACTTTAATAATCATAACTCTAATGTATATGCTTTTTTCTGGATAATTAAAAGGCATTCGATAGACTGTGGCATTGTGGACTACTAAAAAAACTAAAAAATGTTAGGAATTAATGCAAAAATATGGAGAATAATCGCCCACTCCTACACACAGCCAAGTGCCTGTGTAGCGTATAGAGGATGTATATCGGACACATTTCCATTACGGAGAGGCGTTGGTCAAGGGCGTGTAATGTCAGCTTTTTTATTTCTCGTGTACATAAATGACCTATTGAATGACCTAGTAATGAATAATTGCGGGATAACTGTGAATCAGATGAACATACCTGTCATGCTTTTGGCAGACGACACTACTCTGCTAAGCTCTACGTTGAATAGATTACAAATACTCGTGAATACAGCTTATCAGTATGCACAGAAATGGAAATTGAAATATAACTCTAACAAGAGTAATTGGATGATATTTAGTTTTAAAACAATGAAGTGTACTCATCAAATGGAATTACTTTGAGATCACAGAATATTCCTAGAGCAAAAATAGTGAAATATGCAGGAGTTACAATTTCACAACCAATGAAAACTAATGATCGTATAGTATATTCCTACGATAAAGCTAAACGTGTAACAAACTCACTATACTCAATTGGATTAAATGCAAATGGGATGAATCCTATAGTTTTGTGAAAGTCTGGGAAAGAGTTATATTGCCGTCTGCTTTGTATGGCTCAGAACTCTGGTTTAATATGTCATATCAGGGCATTGAATCAATGGAGAAAATACAACGATATTTCGCCCAGAGAGTACAAGGTTTCCCTCAAAGGTCACCTATTGGATCTACATCATGCTTGGGGATGATATCAATGGAAGCTCGCATAAATAAGCAAAAACTCGTATTCCTTGGTCGCATGTGTAGAACATCAGCAAACTTAACTGCTAAAAAGGTTTTCCTCTGGGCTGTTGGAAATTTGATTTTTGACCCCCAACATAGCTACAACTCTTTTATATATGATGTAAATACTGTACTCAGAAAGTATGATTTAGAAGACTATCTCAACTACTTTATTTTCAATGGAAAATTTCCAGACAAAATAACATGGAAAAACTTAATTGGGACAAGAATACAGATATTGAGGAGAGAAAACTTGAAATGAGTATCAGAAATCCATCAGAGGGATTCGGTAGATTTTAAAAAATTAATCCAGGACTAAAAATGCATCATCTATGGAAAATAGCTTACACTGACTCAAGCAGAAAAATGGAATATGGGACATTTATTCGTATTGGAGGAATGCAAGCAAGACCTGGACTGTGTCCCCTATGTAGCAAAATGAATCATGGCCGTATTTTACACATTTCGATGAATTGTGCCTTAACCTTAGACGACAGAAACCACTTGATGGAAAGTCTATTTTGGTATATGCCTCCAGTGATTTACCGTGATTTCTGTGATCAGATCGATGATGTTATACTGATTATATTACTTGGTGGTTTAAATGACATATCAGAACGTTTAGAACTTGAGGCATGGATAAATGTGATCAGACTATCTACCAAGTATTTCATTAAGATAAAGGATATTATATATTCGATTCAACAGAGAACTCAGAATATAATGAAAGAAATACTTGTACTGGATTGCAAAGCGATTAGGAAACTAACTATTTTTGTTGTGAGGATACATTTTCAAATGTTCTATCATATATATATATATATATATATATATATATATATATATATATATATATATATATATATATATATATATATATATATATATATATATATATATATATATATATATAGTTTAGTAATGATATTAATTTATTTATTCGTTTGCTATTGGAAATAATTCAGAGGAATTCATAAGTAACGAATCCACTATTTTTGTGATTCTATGTATTTCTTTGCATTTCTATACTTTGTCCTAAAATCTTCAGACAATGGAGGAATAAAAGAATATCATCATTATCATCTTCATCATCATCTCTCTCTCTCTCGCTCTCTCTCTCTGTGCAACGAACGCGGAAGTTGAAATGTTGTAGTACTATTATATACCTTGCTATTAAATCGAAAGTAGAACTATCCGCGTTTTACATTACAACCAACATTATTAAGGGATTATTTTTATCAATCTCATGCAGAGTACAGATATTATATGAACCATATTATATCAACCATATTATATCAACCATAGTATATGAACCATATTACATCAACCTTTTTGTAGCAAAAATTAAATAATTCACATATTGATTCGTAAGTATATGGTTAAAGAGACGAATATAACAAAATGGTAAACTTATTACATTGGGCACCGAGTACTTAAAAATATATGCAAGCACAACGAGTTTACGGTGTCTGTGTCATAATATATCGAGATAGTGTCCTCTTCGACCTCAGAATTATGAACAGATACAGTGCTAAAATGAATATATGCATGATTTCTATCCCCATTATTTAACGCGCTAAACGTATAATTAAATACCAAATCACTCAACATTGTTAGTTTCTTTCTCCATTATCAGCACATGGCTTTACAAAACATCTATATAAAAAAAAATATAAACTTATACGAGAAAAATTATAAAATTGACGCACATTTAAATATACTAGCTGAACTATGACTTTTGACCTCACCGTCGTGTGCTATTACACCGCAGATAATGTGTCTGACAAAAATTAAGTACATTGACCCTGGATAGAATTAAATATGGAATTGTTCTTTCGCAAAAGACCTCTTAGGTTCGAATAGACCTGAAGGGTCAAACAATCTGAATAGGGGAGTACTGAGTCCAGGACCCACTTTTAAGCTAAGAGTTACTATCTGTTTTTTTTAAAAAAAAGTTATAAATATACGAAAAACAAAATTGAAGTCTCTTTCTCTGACTCTCTTGTTCAAGACTATATTAAAGGAATGGCCTTTTCTGGACTATGTTAAAGGAATGGCCTGTTCCAGGCTATATAAAAGGAATGGACTTTTCCATGCTATATTAAAGCTCTGGCCAGCTCTGATCCAGGTTATATGAAGAACTGGGCTGCACACCGCTTCGGTGGCCTAAGTGGTTAGAGAGTCCGCTTCAGATGCAGGATGTTGTGGGTTCAAATCCAGGCCTAGTCATACCAAAACTTACAAAAATGGTACTTGCAGCTGAATCGCTTGGCTCACAGCATTAAGAGGTTAGTGCTATGACTGGTCAGCCTGGTGTCAGGATAATGTGACTGGATAGGACATCATGTTACATGTCTGCAGCATGATGCCCCAGTTCTAGACATCACTATAAACTGTCACACTGCCGACATCGCAGCGATATGTCTGACAATTTTTTAAAGCTTAGTTAAACATCCAAATTAGCAGATACACAAGGACTGGCCTGTTCCACGCTATATTAAATGATTGGCCTGTTAAAGGCTATATTAAATGACTGCCCTGTTGAAGGCTATATCCAATGCCTGACCTAGTATGGGCTACATTAAATGACTGGCCTGTTCTGGTCTATAATAAAAGACCGACCTGTTTTAGACTATATTAAATAACTAGCCTGTTTAGGCTGTATTAAATGACAGGACTGTTCTATAGGCTGTATCAAAAGACCGACCTGTTTTAGAGTTTGTTAAATGACTGGCCTGTTCGAGTAAATATTATTGAACTGGCCTGTTCTAGGCTATATTAAATAACTCGCCTGTTCCATGCCATATCAACTGACTGACCTGCTCTAGGGTTTATTTAACGACTGGCCTGTTTAGACTTAATTTAAAATTAACAAAAAATGGCCTGCTTTCGGCTATATTGAACGACTGGACTGTTATGGGCTGGTCTGACCTCAATGACTGGCTTGCTGTAGGCTATATCGACTGACTGGGCTGTTTCGTACTATATTAAATGACTTTCCTGCTGTAAACTATATCAAATGACTAATAAATTCTCGTTCTGTATGAATTACATGACTTGAATAAAGCAAACAACGGGATAGGAGAAGTTGGAAACATGGTTTTAATAAAATGTAGATAATTTAGAACAATTAGGTTTTTGTCGATTTGATTTGTACAATTAGTTTTTTTGTCGATTCCTTTGTATATCTGCTAAGAAGCATATATTTAGCGTTCCACCTCATTTACTTCAAGACGAAAGTGGAAATTCATGCGCTAAGCCCAACTCGACATATATGTATCCGAGTGCGGAGAACACCATATTCGCTATAAGAACAGAGAAATATACTTGATAATTACATGTAATACAGACAAATTCGGATTTACTTGGGTTTCTTGCAAGAGAAGATCTGTAAGTAAACGTTTATTCTTACGTATAAAGTAATATCGCACATAGTTACCTATACAATTCTATTGTACATATTTACCTATGCAGTAATGTTGTATATAGTTACCTATACAATTCTATTGTGCATATTTACTTATGCAATAATGTTGTATATACTTTCCTATACAATTATATTGTACATAAATAAAAACAAAATGGAGACTATGCTTAATTGCTTCATATTACGTTAAATTAGTTCGTTTGTTAATATTTTTTTACTCTGAAAACGTCGTAGATTTGACCAATCTACACCTTCATAAAATCAAGGTTATACATCATTACTTGATGTCATCCCTAGCGATGCTTCTAACCAGTTAAGATTCCTTTTTTACTTTTCGAGACCAATTTTCAGTTTACTGCCAATAATCAGCCTTAAAACTAATTTTATTTTTTCTCTCAAAGAAACTACAGCATAAATCGTTATCTTGTACCTTTTCTAAAATAAAACCTACATTGAAAAGAGGTGATCGTCTATTGAACCAATTTTCGTCATTAAAGTTTGTGTACCCTTATTGCTTATTACACCGTGTATATTGGTCCTTTAGTTTCTAATGAGCATAGCAGAACTATACCTTGAAATTATTTTAATTGAAAAGAGTACCTAAATTATGGCATTGTAATCATCAAAAATTAGGTCCAAATATTTAATTAACTTCCATTTAAATATGCAACTTATTATATTTTTTCACTTTCCAAAACCTTCACCAGAAAATGACAGTTGAAAACATTTTTAAAATAATTTTAACACAACACCTATAAATATACATGAGCACATGCACATGTGTCTTCAGACGAAAGTGTTCACTATTGTCATTGAAGCGTAGCCTCACGTTTATAACTACATATTTGGAGGGGGATAATTCAAGACAACAATCTTCATCTTTTGAACTGAGTCAATTTTTTGTGAAGTTTTGAAAAGATAAAGAAAGAAAATTGCTTGCTCTAGAGGCATTTGACTGTCAATAACTATTTATGGTTTAAGTAGTGTAATATAGGTACTCCAATTAGTTAGAATTAATTACAATTTAGAGTTTCTGCCATGTTTATTCGAAGTCATATGGCCAAAATGTTACATGGTTTAATGACCAAGAAAGGAGCATAAACCATAACCTTTCCGAGCTTAAATATATTTGAGTTATTTGTATATTTTCTATAACTGCATCCCATGTTTCCAACTACGTTTGTACGCCTAATATCTACGTAGTGGTAACTTTTATGCAAGGCTTAGCAAGAAATGACAAATTGCTGTCCACATTTCTCAAACAGATGGATCTCAAGAACGTTAATGTTATCCATGCTATAAATACAGTTGATATGCATGACGTCTTGCTCTTTTCATTCATAAATGCGTATGTTTATTTCAACCGTCCAAAATACGTAAATGTAATAAAATAATGGTACGTGGTCATTTATCTATTGGTCTCCTAGCGCACAAACACAAACTCTTCCCGTGCTTGCTCTGCGAGCTAGTGTAACAAGTTTGATTGATTGCGAAATCCGCTATTAATAAATGCGTGTGAAAGTCGAAGTTACTATGAAAACGACCAATAGAGCTAGTTGCTGACTGATGCCATGACGAGAACTAGTTTCTGAATGGAACCATAATGTGAACTAGTTACTGAGCAGAGTCACGACGAGAAATAGTTGCTGACTAGAGCTATGGCGGGAACTAGTCGCTGACGTGAGCCAAAATGAGAGTTAGTTGCTGACTAGAGCCATGGGGAGAACTAAAATCATGACAGAACAAGTTACTGACTTGAGTTATGACGAGAACTAGTTGCTGACTTGAGGTATAACGAGAACTGGTTGCTGTCTAGAGGTATAACTAGAACTAGGTGCTGTCTAGAGTCAAAACGAAACGTGATTGCTAATAAGAGTTATGACTATAACAAGTTACTAACTAGAGTAATATGAAGAACTAGGTGCTGTCTAGAGTTATGACGATAATTAGTTGCTGTTTAGAGTTAGGACGAGAATTAGTTGCTGTCTAGAGTTATGACGAGAATTAGTTGCTGTCTAGAGTTATGACGAGAATTAGTTGCTGTCTAGAGTTATGACGAGAATTAGTTGCTGTCTAGAGCCATAACGAGAACAAATTACTGACTTGAGTTATAACACGAACTAGGTGCTGTCTAGTGTTATGACGAGAATCAGTTGCTGTCTAGAGTTATGACGAGAATTAGTTGCTGTCTAGAGCCATAACGAGAACAAATTACTGTCTAGGGCCATAACGAGAACAAATTACTGACTTGAGTTATGACGAGAACTAGTTGCTGATTTGAGTTATGACGAGAATTAGTTGCTGTCTAGAGTTATGACGAGAATTAATTGCTACCTAGAGTTATGACGAGAATTAGTTGCTGTCTAGAGTTATAACGAGAACTAGTTGCTGACTAGACCCATTGCGCACAAAGATTTTATTTTTCATAAAATGAAAATAATTATTTTATTTGACGGATACGCAGAATAGCGTAGTGAAATTACTTTGAAATACACTCGAAATATTTGATTATTATGCCTTTGGACTTGTATATTTATATTCGTAACGTGCTATATCAGCCTCAAACGTTATAAATGTGACATCTGCGTATCACAAATTATATGAAGGATTATAACGGTATAATCTATATATCTAAATTCACCCAATTTGTCTACCTGTCTATTTGAAATGATACAAACTATCTAAATTCACCCGATTTGTCTACCTGTCTATTTAAAATGACACAAACTATCTAAATTCACCCTATTTATCTAATTATATTCACCTAAATTATCTACCTAAATTAACCCTATATATATATATATATATATATATATATATATATATATATATATATATATATATATATATATCTTAATTCACCCGATCTACAGCACATCAGTCGGTAATTACGTAAGCAGTTATGAACGGAAATTAGCAGGTGTAAAACAATGAATATTCATACTATATATGACAGGGAAGTGGTTTTTCGTGAACTTCCTACCGTCAGCAGTATTAACAAGCGGAAAACCCAAACATGTGTAGTTTCGAACTATATTGTTGTTGTTGACTTGTTATAAGCAAGTCAATCATGGTAAAGAGATTACTCTGGTACATATCGACTATTGAACAAAATGAGAATTTCGGGACAACTAGACTTTGTTAGCACTCAATGACATATGTTTCTTGAAAACCATGTATGTTACCTCATTCATAACAGTTGCATATTTTACAATATCAGCACAGCTGAAAGTCGGGAGACGGTGGGACTGTTCATATTAACCCGCCCATAATTTACATAAATAATAGAATTCTCCTCCCAGTTAGCGATGGCCTCTCTATGGAATTACTTAGCTATAAGTAACACCTCAACACCGTGTAGGTTATCCTGAAAAAAATCGGAATTTGTATGGCATGTGTGTCATATTTATTTCAGAGATGTGGAATGCTTTCTAAACGAATACAAGTATACTTATTTAATGGCATAATACGTCTATAAATTCTAAAACTCATCTTATGTTATATGGTGCTTTCCACACATTGTATGAATATACAGACATTTAATCAACTACCATTTCTTGGTCGTTCTAGACGGAACGGAGGTAGCGAGAGTATTCCACCCCTACCCCTTAAAATTGAGCGGTAAACAATATTTTCTGGAAAGGCTTAAAATGTAGGATCTTCCTGCGGTTTTTCCCTCCATTGTGACTCCAGTAGTTGGAGGGCAATCGATTGAATTACTTTACCATCTGCACTTAAATAGGAACAATGGAAGAATACATGCAGTGTACAGGTATATACCTCCATGCCTATCAACAAATAACTGCCAGTAAATGGACCGGAAAATACAGATATCGGATTGCTTTCTGTTAGGTAGCAAATATATAGCGAATTGGGAATATTCCATGGCAGAAGCTGGTCCTTCAATGGCTTAGTTCGTGTCTTTTATCAAATTAATTTGTGTTGGACAAATATTTGCATTGTCTTAGATTCAAAGCATGAGGTTGAAATAGATAATATGTACTCTACAGCGAAATGTTATTTTTAATACATTTTCTTTATTCCTGCTTATATTCCGAAATCGGACATTAACAACCAAATAATAAAACACTATTACGACACAGCAAACTCGATCTAGGTTCAGATTATGAAAAAGACTGCTACCAGTTTCTATGAAGTTTGCAAACAAGCAATCTTGTGGGGGACTGGACCTGGGGTGCCGATTGGTCTAAAGCGCTCTCCTTTAGCGATCACAGTCATCTCACCTCTGTCCTCATGGGATTCGGGTCTCGGGCTTGGCCAGTGTGAGTACGTGAGGAAGCTTGACAGTAGCTTTCAGTGGATCAGTGATTCTTAACGGGGTTTTCCCGGGTTCTTCTTCCAACAAATATACTGGCCACCATATTATGGTCTATTGTTTGCTGAAAAATGGCATTACACCCAGAACAACAATAATAATATTGTGTTTTCTTGTGCCTCGTATTGCCATCATAGACAGAAAATACTGCCCTTCCTCAACAGGAAAAAGATTCTTCACAAAAAAATGTTACCATGTTATCATGTCCGTTTGTTCACATCAAGTTGTCTATTTATCCATCTATGTATCTATCTATGTATCTATCTATCCATCTATGTATCTATCTATCTATCTATCTATCTATCTATCTGTCTGTCTGTCTATCTATATATCCATCTATGTATCTATCTATGTATCTATCTATCTGTCTATCTATCTATGTATCTATCTATCTCTCCATCTAGCTATCTATCTATTTATCTATCTATCTATCTATCTATCTATCTATCTATCTATCTATCTATCTATCTATCAGCCCAATGTTTTGGCACAATATAATGTGTGCAACAAACATTCCATGATAACCAGAAATAACCCAACTTATTTACAAATTATATTATAATTATAATAACAGCATAATCTGAAGTTTATATTTTAAATATGTTAAACTCCACATACGGCATGCCATAAAATTCAGTTGTTGTAAGTGCCAGATATAACAATTTCATGAATATTCATAACAGTATAAGACGGAGGCGTGTTTATCTTTGGACTGACTGCAAACTCGATTAACAAGTAGGGTTTATTACCACATTTTTCCCTTGTCTTGCTTTGTATGGGTTAGTCTTGGTAAATAGGTGTAATTTACATGGATCTGTACATGGTATTGAATCCAATGGTACATTTTTGACTAACCTGACTCTGTTAAGTACTTAATTCATGTCATGAATTTGGTGTAGTTTCGCCTCATTGACTACCTGTAAGATGCACATAGATATATATACCAGCAATAAATTGGTGCAAATTAAAGGAAAGAGATTGCAGGTATCGAGATTCTCTCGTCGTTAACTCCATAAAGTTTGTAATTTGCTCACTGAGACAAAATGACTGAGACTTTTGCTCATGTTGGCATAAAAAAATCTTAGTATATAATTGTATATGCATATATTGTCCAGGTGTCAGGTTGAACACTGCATTCATAACAAATACGTCAAAATATAACAGGCGTCAGGTTGAACATTACATACATCACAAATGCTTAAAATATAGCAAACATACCACACAGAAATCTATGATCAATTTTTGGGGAATACGGTTAATATATGATGTAAAATACGTGACTAAAAAATGTAAAATGTATCGGGCCCCAGCCACCATTACCCACCCACCCCCCGCCCATTGCTTAGAGCCAGTTTAATACGCTGTACAAATAAATAATACATGACTTACAAATGTTGTAGAATTTCGCGCGCACTAGCCACAACCACCAACACCACCTCCATTGTTCGGAAACTACAAAGTAAAATGGCATAGAGCCAATTTAAATATTTTGCTAAGATGTAGCTTGTGGTTGAAGCATATACAAGTGTGGCGGTGGGTGTCTTTATACCAGAAAGATTTTGACTCATGTAACGCATTGGTAATCGAGATTATATTCTTTAATGGTTATACTACCTCTCAGCCAGATGTACATGGTCTCGACTGCAATTACTTACAACTGTGATTAACAACATATTCAGCGCAACAACCTTTGACATTATACAATGTAGGTAGTTAAACTATACATTTATGTAATATGTGTTTGTAAAAGAGTTTATTTTAGGCGAGTACTATACTTCTAATACTATTTTGACTGGGTAAGTGGATGTTTAGAGATTTTTCAACTCCTGTTTATTGAAAATGCACTTGTAAGTTGTGTCCTTCTTTTCGTACATCTACTAATAATTGATCTCATACTTGGACGTGGACATGTGAATCAGATATGTCATAACAAATATTACAATGAACAGCTTCATATTCTGATCACCCAAGAAGGTTTAATATTTACCTAATTGTAATTTGACATGCATAGTTTGGTGGTCGTATCCTTGTTTGTACAATGGAGTAAGTAGGTCACCTAGACAGTAAAAATATGAATTTTATAACACTGCATTTTGTGTGGAAATTTTCATGAAATGATCACAATTTACTTAACTGTATTATGTCAATCACCATGATGTTTTTGCCAAACGGATAACTGCTGATTAAATATAGAAAAGAAGGTGACTAAGCAGTTAGCATAAAAAGTGTATGGTATCATTTTTACATATATACTTGACAATTATCAGAGCTACCTGTAAAACTTGAATGATAACAACTTTTGTATGGTTAATAGTTTAAAATCACTTTTCTATTTCATTGTGAAATTCTCTGAATATTATGTCTTAAATGCGGTTGTGTAAATTTGTAGATAGTGTACTTTCAGATTAACTGAATTTATAAAGAATGTTAGAGCTTGTTTTCTTGTGTAGACAACAAATGTTCCTTCTGTCATAAGAAATTTCACTGAACTTTCTCTATTTCATAGATGAATATCGTATGGGTTTTTTTTCTTATAATTTATAATTCTGCAAATGCATAGCACAGTTTTAAGTATTGTTTTATTCTTTGTTTAATATATTTTTGTATGGCCTCTATATGATAAAAAACCCAGACGTAGTGAGCCCATCGACATCAGCATTAATACAGTGTTAACATTCTTGGCAAGTCACTACGCCAGAGCTAGACATTGCATTTCACTTGTCTTTTTAAATGGAAGTGAATTTTAAGGTGCACATACAAGTGATTTACCATTTTCAGAAGAAGGCATTCTACTACAATAATGAGCAGACCAGGATTTCTTAAAAAGATTGAAGATGCTAATATAAATAAGGCAAGAACATTGCGTCAGAGGATTGAAAGGGATGTGGATCGTGGACAAGTGGACAAAAAACAGCCATTTGCTCTGCAAACCTTTGCTGCATTCCAGTCTCGTTTGATCAATTTTAATGACTACCCTGTTGACTTCCGTAACTACTTTGAAGAAAGCTTCCTGGATATGGACCTGCTGCGGGAGTTGGAAAGGTCAAAAGTCATCAATTGGTGTCGGACTGCAAAACTACTGTACCCACTCAAAACAACAGGTTTGAGACAGTCTGTATACCATTGTATGTGCATTTGTATCATTATACTTTTATTGCTCCCATATTTCAGGAACATCTGTAGTAATACTGTACATATTTACACCCAATATGTAACAATACTGTACATGCTTACTCTCAATCTTTAGGAATACTGTACATACACTCAGTATGTAGGAATGATGTACATAATTCCACATAATATGTAGGAATACTGTATATACTTACACCCAGTCTGTAGGAATACTGTACATACACCCGATCGGTAGGAATAATGTAAATACTTACAGTCAGTCTGTATGAATAATGTACATACTTACAGTCAATCTGTAGGAATAATGTATATACTTACAGTCAATCTGTATGAATACTGTTCATGCTTACATTCAGTCTGTATGAATACTGTACATACTTACAGTCAATGTGTATGAATACTGTACATACTTACATTCAATCTGTATAAATACTGTACATACTTATACCCAATCTGTATGAAATGTACATACTTACAGTCAATTTGTAGGAAATGTACATACTTACAGTCAATCTGTAGGAAAATTACACACTTACACCCAATCTCTTGGAATACTGTACATACGTATACCCAATATGTAGGAATACTATACATACCAACATGTTGGAATACTGTACATACTCACACCCAGTCTGTAGGAACTGTACATACTTACACCCAGTCTCTTGGAATAATGTACATACTTACACCCAAATCCGTTGGAATACTGAACATAGCTATACTCAACCCTAAACAATATATACCCTGATTTGCTATTGCATTACGTGTAGGCAGACCAAGGTCCATGCTGTGTGATCTACTGATACAAGTCCTAACAAGCAGAATCCACCCATATATGCTGATGCATTATGTGGCAGCGGATCAGGATCAGCTGACTCTGACTTACATGAATGTATATGGGGTAGAATTGAAGCTTTGGTGCAGCCATGAGAAATGGACTTTAGTTGTCGTGGAAAATCGTTAAATTTAAATTATTTGGAAGAATTCTGACCTTTACCCTGCGATTATTGATTCAATTCAACACGACTAGAATATAAATAAAAAATTAGTATTGATAAACAACTAAACTATTGTCAGTTTTGTACTTTGTATTGTATACGTAATGAAGCCGTGAAATTAAGTGCCAATCATGAAGAAATAAATATAAACTTTTTACTACTGCAAGTTCATATTTTACTGGATCAGTTGTAAAAACAAATAATTTCATATTGTACAGGCTTAATTGATATAAATATTAAAAACGTTTTTTTAATAATAAAAAACAAGATTCACGGCAGATTGCTAGAAAATAGCGAAACTTTTGTAGAAAGGGCTTTGATCTCGTGAAAATAATTAAATTATACCAAGGTAGTTTTGTCATACTTTACAGTAAACTAAATCAATAAAAAATTTGTCTTACCCTTTTCCAGGAGACAGCAACTGTCTCCTTCATGCAGTCTCTCTGGCTATGTGGGCCATCGAGGATACAGAACAGTTTTTGAGGAGACTGGTATACCTTACACTATCAACTGATTCAATGGGAGCCTTTAAACGCCGATGGCTGTTTAATCGTAGACCAAACCAAGATGCAGAAGCAAATTTTCGCCGGAATACATGTGTATGTATGGCATTACATGAACAAGTTTTACCTACATAATTTTTAATGGTATCTTATATAAAGAGATTTCAGCCAAAACAACTAAATAGTGTAACTGCGTTGAAGGCTGTTGACATAAAATATGATGTTATCGCGAAACAGTCAAATTTTATTTCATCTTATTATATAAGATAATTATGAACATTATTATTTCACTCACCTGGCCAAAACGTCGAATGAGCACACGATATGACCCTGCATTGGTTGCGCTTCATATGTCATGCTTCATCTTTCCGTAAACAACTGCGTGTCAAAACTCTGCAGTCAATATTTTTGATCTGATTTCAGTCACATTTTCAATATGGGATTGTATCATCAACATAATTTACAAGATAGATAATTAGTAGAATACATGCATACTAATGAGTTGATCTTGCATCTAATTGACTAACCTTGTTACTAGTCTATATGTTATATTTCATATTCGATTTGGAACAAACTTTGATAATATATTTAAATGATTAAATTCTCTGATGCGTTCGATATGGAGTGAAATCAATCAGGTGATCTTGCATATGATTGGTTTTATACTGAGGTGATCTTGCATCTGATTGGCTTTATACTACTCTGGAGACTACATATATAACCCGAGTTTGATCACACTTGGAATATATGCTTATACCATGAAGATTTTGGATGAGTTTGATAATTAACGAGAACTGAAAATATTATTTAGGTAATCTTGACTGAGATTGTTACCAGTCTGGAAGCTATAATCTGATTTTGATCACGCTTGAAATATTGGCTTACATCATCAAGATCTTGGATTCATTCGATAATGAGCAAGATCCAAACATACTAATGAGGTGTTTCTGCATTTGATTACCTGGGCTTGTTATCGCTCAGGAGTCCATCTGATTACCTGGGCTTGTTATCGCTCAGGAGTCCATATTTCTGGTTCAATTTTGATCAAGCTTGGAATATATGTTCATATGGCTATTATTTTGTAATACTTTGATAATGAGTGAGATTTACGTATGCTAATGAGGTAACCTTGCGTCTGAATCTTTGAGCTTTTACTACTCTGGAAGCCTTATTTCTGATCCAGTATTGGTCAAACATGGAATAGGTACTCATGTCATCAAGATCTTGAGGTAATCTTGCATATTGAACTTGTGTCCACCCTGGAAGCCATACTTTCATTTCAGAATCTGCTTTTGGAATATATGCTTATGGCATTACAATCTCAGATAAGTTTGTTAGAGTGACATCCAAATAAATTATTTAGAAGATAGCATATCTAATCTGATTGTGATCACATTTGGAATAGTATATACGTATGTCATTAAGATCTCAGATTATGATGTTTTAAATGAATGGGAGCTATGCATATATTTATGAGGTGGCCTTGCATCTAATATGGATATTTGCTTACCAGTCTAAATATTTGCATAATACTTTGATCAAATTTGATCAATATATATATATATATATATATATATATATATATATATATATATATATATATATATATATATATATATATATATATATATATATATATATATATATATATATATATAATCAGGAGTTTGGTCGAGTATGATTATGAATGAAATTAATGCATATTATTTTATGTGATCTTGCATCTGATTGGCTGGGCTTGTCAACAATCTGGGTACACTATTTCCTATTAGATTTTGATCTGATGCATTAAATAATCGTATATTATCAACATAATTAACGAAATAGAGTAGGATCAAGATATACACATATTAATGAAATAATCTTATATTTGGTTGGTTGATACCTTTCATCTGATTGGTTGACTTTATTACCTTCATAGACCGAGAGACTATGATACTCATCCAGTTTCTATGAAATTTGGTCAGTGGGATTACATCATCAAGATCTTTGACGATTTCAGTTATGAGCAAGGGACATTTTGTATTAATTATGACATGTTTACAACAATATTTCTCAGAATTACGCGATATAAAGTTGTGAAGATGGCTTCCCTAGGTTCCATGTTCTTACCATACTGTATAAGACTGCATAGCGAAATGGTCAAATGCTACATTATGTAATCCAGATGAGCGATGTCAGTTCCACCTAAGTCTCTTGGTTTAGTGATACTTAGTACACCAATGTAATTTTACGGCTTAAAGATTATCCCCAAAATATCCAATTAATAAAATGCTACTTTTCTGTCCCAAAATTGTTAACCGATGTTTATGTTGCTTTTTAAGCTCCTGTTGAAATGCATCTTACAAAATATATTGGTAACATAGAAGGTTATAGTATATTTTAGAGACCTAAATCTACAAAACGGTATAAACCATCCCCATTTTGATGCTCTTTGTATTTTGTTTTCTACCATGAACTATACTGTTTCTTCATAGAATGTTTGATATTCGAATAGACTGTGTGCTTTATGATCAAATCTGATTTCAGATAATTGTATATTGCAGGATATTTTGGTGGAATGGGGATCGATTGTGAAAGCTGCAGCAGACATACAACAGCAACAGGAGGAAATGCTGCCATTTGCAATTTTAGAGTCTTTTCATCTCTATGTTTTGGCTAATGTATTACGTCGCCCAATTATTGTTCTTGCTGATAAAAAGGTCCGACATATATTTGGACAAAGCTTACAGGAAAGCAATATCGGAGGGATTTATCTACCTTTGGAGACGGTTCCTGCAAAATGTGTCAAGACTCCCGTTATTATTGGTTACAATATGAATCACTTTGCACCCCTTGTGATGCAGGATGGGGACTCCAGCTCAAGAATCGATGTTGTTCCGATAGTCAGTCATGATCTGGAAATGATGGTGGTGCATTGTTTGCTTCCTGGCGAGGAACCAGAAGTTGTCCGACTACTGGAAAACTACCTTCAGATGACAGAAACTCTGCTTACTGAAACAGATTCCATCAAGCCCATCCTGTTAGTGCAACTTGAGGAAAGGAAATTGCCTGAAGATTTGAACTTAATGGAGGATCTAAGACAAGACTGTGAGAACAAGTTTAGAGAATGGATTGATCGGGAGTATGGTTCAGAAAATGTTGTTGTCCTGACGCAACCAAATCCGGTTGTAACACCAAAGCTCAACTTAGTGGTATCACAGCGTATGCCAGAGTTACAAGATAATAATAGAGGTCCATCTTTAGCCATGATATTGACGCCTGTATCGCCAAGACAAACTCCACAACATCCACAAGTTAACCAACTAGTGTTGAATCACTCCAATAGACAGAAGTGTCTGACAACAGGCTGTATGATGTATGGAAGCCCAGAAATATACAACTTGTGTTCCAAATGTTTTAGGGACTATAGCATTACGTATCACAACCAAGAACAAGCGTTGAAACGTCTACGTGATGCAGTTTGTGTGGCACATTCGGCCCCAATGACAACAATTCCACCACCTGATATCTATATAGACCTATCCATCGTTCCTGAAAAGTGCAAGACTGAAAGCTGTGATTGTCTGTGTTCCCCGACAACACTTCCTTATTGCCATGAATGCTATGCAAAGCAACAGAACCAAAATGTTATCGCTCATGTTTCCATACAGGAATCTGCACTCTTGTTACATAATGAACAACAAGCAATAATTAACAAGCCACACATGGGTGTAAACACTCATCACGTTGGATTAAATATCCAGCAATTAAATGTAGCACAGACTGTCACCGTTCAGAATGGACTTTCTAGAACCTCATCCAAAACAGCTTTATCACACGAAGCAATGCTTTTATCAATGAAAGGTGAAATATGTCCTACAGAAGGATGCAGAAATCACGTGTCTAGGAATACGGAATCAGTGTGTCATGAATGCTATACAAAAATGCAAGGAACTCCAAAACTAAGTCAGCCTGCACAAACTGTTCATGGGCCAAACTATAACACAAAATTTACTAGTTTAGCCTCTGGAGTAGAACCAACTTTTGAAAGTCTTAGGCTGGAGTCGAGCCAGTCATGTATTTATGAACCCGCTCAGTTTATTCTTCCTTCTACAGAAAATGTTGAGACTTCTCCAAGACTGGTTACGCTTGATACTGGTCTGCTTGCCCCTACAATTGTTTCCAGCACCCGAAGATGTAAATCAGAAGGTTGTTTTAATTATGCGATGCCTGGTAATAATGGCCTGTGTGAGGCATGTTATAATAATGTTATGTTGGGTAATGGTGACATACGAGAAAATGAAAACTTTCAACAATTTCAAAATGTTGAGGCCTTAACGGGATTGAGTGGAACGGCAAACAAATGCTTTTCTCCAGGATGTAAAAATATACTTCTGGCAGGGAGCCCTATATACCATCAATGTTACAGAAGCTCAGCATCAGGGGGTATTGACATCAATACAGATCAAATTATGAATATAACTGAAGAGAAATCAACGACTGCTGAAATTCAAGGTTACAGACCTGCATGTGAAAACCTTCCTGGTCAGTGTGTAGCATCCGCTATGACTCCACCATCGCGGACAGTTGAGAGTCAACCAACAGGACAGAATATTACAACCATGACAGAAATGCGTTCTATATCATCTAATGGTTCCTATGTAGAGAAGAAACACCTGTGCGCAACTCCAGGATGTCAGGGCATCCGGTTGAAAAATAAGTTAGATTTATGCTATAAGTGTTACATCAGGGCTACACCCAAAACGGAATCCAGGAGTGGCCTTGACACTGAAAAAAATGCTAAACATGCTCAGAACCCTTCTGCAGTTTCGAGCAGCACCGAAATGTTCTTGGAATATGAGGAGGAGACACGGCTCAACTCTATTGTGACTGAAAAGATGGTATCTTGTGCTGGAATAACGTGCGGTAAACTCATCTATCCACCCAAGAAGCTGTGTGATGAATGTCAGGAGATCCTGGAACGTGCTTACGCTAGTAAATTCAAACAAGGTTGGTATGAATTATTATGTGATACATAGGCCAGCAATGGGTACTTCATTATTAAAGACGTTCCTGGCCACACAGTATCTCTCAGCGAGCTGCATCTTGATATGCCCTCTCTTTGTATGACTTTCATAATTTTAAACACAGAATATCAGACAGAATCATACCATTAATTCCACTGTCATCACTTGAACGTTGTACCCATACACTGCATTTTGCCAACTTGGGGAAGACAATAAAACAGCCACTTCAAATGTCTGTTGTCCAATCTAAAGAAATTGTGGAGCTTGTTCGGTTTTCTCTCTTTACAGCCTTTATGCTGCCTAGTCCATCAGAAGATAAGATTCTAGAATTGAAAAGCCACTTCAAATGCATGGTAAAGCTTGTTCAATTTCCTCATTGTGCGTGTGGTGGACGTGGATGGCCCCTTATTACATGAAAATGTTGTAGCTGCAAACATCTGATACAGTACAAACAAAATATTTGCAAAAGCATTGCTTTTAAATTTGTTGTTGTCTGCAGCGTCTTAAAGACTGGGTGTATGAAGGATCGCCTAAAGGACTGGTATATAAAGGCAGTCTATCAGGATCGAATTGTTTTCACGGTGATCACATTTACATAAGTTCTAAGGAGTGACAAAATCAAATATAAATGTGTAATTGGCATGATAGACACTTGATGGTTATCATGGTAATAAATTTGATTTCTAATTACTAGTATGACCTCCTTCAAGAATTAGATTGTGCAGCAGTCACTTTGTCTATTAATTCATATATGTTTGTTTGACTGTTCTTGTGTCTGTCTTGCCAGGGCTGTACTATTTGCTTTAAATGCACTGGTTGAGACACTTAATAAGATCAGCCTTGTAGTATATATGTATTTTGAGGTGAAAGTATGCAGTACGCCTAAAATATGTTTCTGGAACCAAATTTCCTTGTTCATTCAGTATTTAAATTTTGCCTGGGGACTATTTCCAATATATATTCACATATTGCCCTCAACGTTATGATGTGGGTACCTTTTTAATGACGATGTATTGCATATTAAACTGGGTCAATGTTACCTGCTTAGTATAGTTTATTCAACATTATTTTAAGATGCTGGCTCATGCCACAGACGCGCGGTATCTTTTGAGCTATTGCTCACTAATATCTCAGGTATTGTCTGATCTCCATCACTGACCTGTGGGGAATATCATGAGTTCCTGCCCACTCACAACTCATGCTATTACGAACAATAGATGCAATAAATGTACGGCTAGTATTAAGTCATTAATTGATACATTTACAAAGGACATAAAGTAATGGATACATTGAAGAAAGCTTGGAACTCCAAAGAGATTGGTTATAAACAGTTTTAACTGTAGGCAGTAATTAAAATTATAACATTGTCAGATGCATAGAGCAGAGTTTTCTACATGTGGTTTAATTAACGCAAATATGAAATTATCTTCATATATTCTGAATTTTTTTAAAGAAATATAATTTCAATTTTATGAACCGTAAAGGTACAGCACATTTATTATTGAATATATATATATATATATATATATATATATATATATATATATATATATATATATATATATATATATATATATATATATATATATATATATATATATATATATATATATATATATATATATATATATATAGTGGTAGAGTCTGTGTTTCTTGTAATTGTTCATGTTGTAAAAATATAATTCAGGCATGAGACCAGAGGAGTTGAACTGATCTAGTGCTGCGTGAATATACGCATCTTTCTACAACTGAATGTGCAGACTTATTTATCAATTAATTGCATTTAATATGCAAATTTATTCATGAACTCGTTTTATTTTAGATTTTAGACTTGGTAGACAGAATGTGACAGCTCCTATTCAATCCAATCCAGCACCACAACAACCTCAACATCATACTGCCCCTGTAGTTGCAAAGTGCATTGTACGAAACTGTGATCGCTACTGTGGAGACCCTGCTACAAGAAATATGTGCACAGCTCACTTTGAGTACACTCAAAGAACCATTACCACCACATGTCAACCAAATGTTCCCTTAGCTGAACGGCAGCATGTTCCATCTGTTGATCAACAAAACATACATCATGTCAATCAGAATATGGCTAACCCAAACTCCCAAGACACATATTCTACTAGTGCTAGCGCTAATTTACAGACTTTTCCACACAGGTCAGTGTCACAGGAAGACGATTCCATAACATCTATGACACACTTTGCTCAGAGCCAGAATAGTGACTCAAAATGCATTATCAAGGAATGTTTGAATTTTGGAAGCCATTTAAACCAAGGCATATGTAATTCATGTGCCAGGACACACTTTGATCTGAGCCGTCAAAGCAACTCCAAATGCATTATCCAGGAGTGTACGAATGTTGGAAACCCTTTAAACCAAGGCATATGTAATTCATGTGCCAGGACACACTTTGATCTGAGCCGTCAAAGCAACTCCAAATGCATTATCCAGGAGTGTATGAATATTGGAAACCCTTCAAACCAAGGCATATGTAATGGATGTGCCATGACTCACTTTGATTTAAGCCGTCGAAGCAACTCCAAATGTAGTATCGAGAAGTGTATGAATTTTGGAAGCATTCAGAACCAAGGCATGTGTAATGACTGTCTCGGGGCATATTTAGCAAAAAATAATGTTTCATTCTTGTAGATTTTTTTTTTGTTGCGCATTTAAACAGAATTTTAAAAAAGCTAATATTTATTTAAGACTAATACTCAGATGTAGATACTGGCACGTCATTATGACAATAAATACTTTCATTTGTTAACAGACGGATTCGGACCATGGCTGATTCGGACCATGGCTGATTCGGACTAGGCTGATTCTTCCCAAATAAGCGATGATTCTGCCCAGATTACGGGCTGGTTCGGCTCAAATGCCTGGCTTATTCGGACCATGTAACATATTAAAAGAAAACCATGGAGCATAAGCACACATACCGGATTTACTTTAATGGTTATTACTGCTTTCGCAAACATAGTAAGAAAATGTAAAAGGTTGCTTTTCAGCTTTTAAATCTATATCAGATAGTTATTTTCAAATTTCTAGCCGAAATTAGAATGAAATACAAATGAAGTATGGTATTTAGATTCTTTTAACCGATTTAACTTTCCAATAATTTCATAAAAAGTGTAAACGTTAACTTTTCATAAATCAGGATCGTATTAACATCACATTGTCAAGCATACAAATTGAACCAATGTATTTATTGATTTCTCTTGTAAATCATGCTTTCTTGGCATTACATTTATAAACAAATATTGTATACAGAGCTATTGATGAGTAAAATGACATTATAAGGTTCTTCGCTGTTGTCATTAAATTTGTATCTACTTCTATCGTTGAGTTGTTGTCTTTTGAGTCAAATCTCGAACTAGTAAACCAGCTTAGTTTCGTTGTAACCTTTGAAACATTTGAAAACACGTAATCTAAAGCAAATATTGAACCCTTTAAATACTGAACTCTGAGTATATATTTTTATATTAATACATATAATGGCACTTCCATAAAACAAACGATCGCAAATTATTTCAAGTCAGCATTATATTTTGTGTTCTAGAATGGTGTTAAATTCAGTAAACGGGCAAATGACATCTAAAGTGCTTTAATTATAGCGGGGTTGGTCAAACGAGTTGGACCAATTCATGGTCAGGTGACCCAACTATTAGTGTCTGCAGTTAAATAAATTAAGGCGCAATGACCAAATAAAGTAATAAACAAATGGTGATATTTCTTGATGTCATCTGAGGGTAAACAGAGGAGATACTAATGTCAACAGACCAGGAAGCGCCAGGGACGATTTATGTTACTGTGGAAGTCCCTCGCATAGAAACCTATAAATAAAATTATTTTAAACAATGATATGCTATCTTTTAAATCTTTGTTCTTGTGCAGTATCCACTTTCAATACTAGTATGCATACATTTTTTATAATACAAGTGTCTTTTTGTTTTAAAAATCACTTGCCCTTACTTTAATCCACCTGTCCGATAAGGCCATTTTTTAAGAAGTTTTTGGACACATAGAAAATCAAATATTCTCTCCCTCGTACTTGTGATAACGTTAATGAGACTGGTTCATCTTTCACGTTTTACTGTAAAAGCAGCTTCATATATAAAAAAGTGCAATAAAATTTATTTATTTCGCATCCTGTTTCTACAGATTTCCCAAAACATCATACTTAAAATATAGGAAAAACTATTTGGTGGAAGTATTCAAAATCTGCAGTATATTTATAACATTTCCACCAATTGTATTTTCCTATACTTTTAGTATGTTATTTTGGGGACCTTACCAAAAATGCTTTGTGCAAAAATCATTTTTATTGCGTTATACCTTGACCTTGCAGAAGATAAGTCTTGGACTACAATTATAGAAAGCACTCACTCCATGTTCATGGAATCAGCGGTTACGAAGTCGTTGAACTAAATGGATTAAAGTATAATATAATGACTTTGAGTACCTCTGTGGTGGACCAAAAAAATGTATTCATTTTTTCTATAAGTGGCTAATCCCCTAGCTTAGCTTTATTGTCAAACAACCGCATATGTACCGCATATTTAACCAGACATGCATTACCACGTCAGGACGAGGAAGAGACCGGTTATTACTTACTCATTCAGTACAACTAAGCACTAATTATAGGTAGCCAGTGAACAGGACCAGTACTGTACCCCATTTATAGTCACGTCCTTCACTTTGTACAGAAGTTTGTAGCTTTCAGTATAATTAAGCAGACGATCTTTATAAGACAGAGTACCTACAAATGGGGCCCCATCATGGGGACTAAGATTATTAATATACCGGTGCCTTTTAAGTACTTCAAAATGCAAATGCAGGATTTAATCGAAGGCCCAAAATCTCTGTCAAACAAACTAGATAATACTTTTTTGTAGACAGACTGAATGTCGGGCTATCCAACGTTTGTGCTCTGAATGGTGTTAGACAAATTTATCTGTTTTTACTATATATTTATACTTATATATTTCATATGGGTATTAATGGCAACACCAAATATCTCAACTGATTAGTGAATCTAAATGAAATGAGGAAATTTACTATATATATTCACTTTATAGTCCGATCCAAATACAAACTGCATATACACATATATGCCGTTGAATAATGAGCCGGAAGATCTGGGTCTATACAGTTTATTAGGAGTAATCAGTAGAATCAAACAATCTAGACCCTGATCTGCCGGCAGATTATGCAATGTCAGCTCATGGTCTATGTTGTCTGGAGTTGGATTCGTCTTATAAGTGAGTATGAACGGTATCATGGATGATACAACAGTATTGTGTTGTATTTCAGGTACATGTATCATATTTTTCGTTTTTTGCTTTCGTGAACTTATTTGTATGCTCAAGTCAATATACATGTTGAAATTTGCTTTTGTTGTTGTTGTTGTTGTTGTTCTAGGGTTTAACGCCATTTTTCAGCACAAGATAGGTTATACATGGCGGCCAGTATAACTGATGGAGGACGAACCCTGGAAAACCCAGGGAAGAACCACCGACCCACGAGAAGCTACTGGCTGGCTTTCCCACGTACCCACGCTAGCCGAGCCTTGGACTCGAACCCACGCACACGGAGGTGAGATGGCAGTGATCCGGAGCGGTGAGCGCTTTAGACCACTCGGCCACTCGGGGCCCCGAAATTTGCTTTTGTAATTATCTCGATAACCTTCTTAGAAAAAAGTAGTACAGAGTACAGTTACTCCTACTTATAAGGTATTGCATAGCATATGCTGCAGTTTGTATCAATTAATGAAAAATAATAGAAATTGGCTCGAATCGTTGGAGTAGGGATATGTGAGGGCAGGATGTTAGAAACGTAGGAGGGACTATCACCGTTACTGCAGATATCGGGGGGGGGGGGGCAGTTTTGTTGATCAAATTTGCCATTTAAAAATTCCATAAATTACATGAACACTGCACTTCTTGTTTTTTGTCATCCTTCTGTAAACGTTATTCCTCTTTGCTTCATATTGGTATTATATTCTTTGCTTAGATTCAGGCCCGGCCCTAGGATGTGCGGGGCCCAAGCCAGCAAGCGAAGAGAGCGTAATCATTGTGTGATTATACGGTAGAATATGGTAATTTCTGACAATGAGTGGGTCTTTAAACGTACTTCACACTGCTTCTTACTGTAACCAGTATAAGCACACCAGGTGTTTACTGGAGTGTTGACAATAGTTATTTGCTATTCAGGAGTGGGCAAACTACAGCCCGTTAGCTGCATACGGCCCGCCAAGGGTTTCCATCATTCGCACTGACTCTTTTTATGTTACTCTGTTTATCAAATAAATGTGCTTCTTTTGAAGTTTAAGTTTAAGTTTTCAAATATTAACAACATATTAACAACTGAAAATTAATTAGATGTTATTTAGAAAAACATTTTTTTGGGTGCTATTTCAAATATTAATTATTTTACTTAATGAACTATGCAGCCCGCAACAAGGTGTAAATTTGTGTATGCGGCACTTGCACTGGAAAGTTTGCCCACCTCTGTGCTGTATGAATATCGCTCTGATCTTAACTTGTCATAGTATGATTTAGCTTTTAAGGAGTCTCCGTCGTCATGACTGACATTCCCACCACGATGTTGCAGGTCGTACAAATAAAAATTGTATCAATTTATAACCATTGTTGACCTCTCTTGACCTTGTTCACATTTCAGTTCCTTCTGTCTACTCGCTACAGTCATTTGTAAACAATTGGATTTGTGGTTTTAACAATAAATAAAGAAGAAAAATGGACAACGCATTGCACAACCTGACATAGTTTCTATAATCAAACTGAGAGAGAGAGAGAGCAATTTCACTAGTTTTTATATGTAATGAAATCAGTACATTTATGCACCTTTTCAGGAAAAAAGTAGGTTTTCTTCAAACTAATTATTAAATAAACACTTGTTTAATCCCGTAAATAAATTCATGATTTAGCCATTGAGAAATATCACAAATAAAAATCCATGATCACTATTTCTTTTAACAATGTAGCCTAATATAATTTCTAGTTAAACTCCTAAACATTTTTTTCGACATCTCCAGTTTACCACTCAATTTACAACAAATTTAAACTACAACACGAAGGCTGAATGAAATGGACTGCATTTTATAATGTTAAAATTTTGATTTGGTTTGTGCTTATTGTCACGGCTACGAAGATATATTCCACGTGTGTAAGATCAGGGGATTATTGATCCCTTGCCGAGTTAGTCCCTTCGGGATCAGACAATTGTGGGTATTCGAAAATCTTACATTTCTAGATGATCTCATTTGGTAAAAGCAAATTAAAGCTCTTGTTGATTTCAAGAACAGAAAACAGTTGTTCTGTCTCTTCTCCATTATATAAATGAATATCACTTGTTGCTTCTTTCCGAAAGCACGTATCGCGGAACTGACCAAAGCTACATGGTTTTGATCCACTGTAGTTCAGCAGATGCACAGCTGATTATTTAGAACTGCTTAAAACTTTGCTTGATTCCTATACGTCTTTTTTTTTTTTTTTCGGGGGGTGGGGGAGGGATGTCTGACACAGTGAGCATGATGATGTCCATTAGTATCAGTGTAAACACGGTACTGGAATTGCAAGCCTGTAACTCCCTAAAACGGTGAGACACTGTATTTCACTGAAGTATTGTCGAATGGAACTTATATTTTAGGGTGCAGCTAAAAATCAATGACTTTCATCAGAATAATAATAATAATAATAATAATAATGAGGACTTTGTATAGCGCCTAATCTTTAGAAGCTCTAAGCGCTTTACAACAATGGACAACACCTATAAGATAAAAAACATCTAATGATATGATTGCAAAAACAAACACCATGAAATTAGAAAACATTAAAAAACAAATGCTGAGAATATTTAAGGTAGGAAACATTATTAGGTCTTTAAGTTTGTTCTTGCAGTCGAAATAAGTGAGTTTTGAGAGCCCTCTTGAATGTGATCACTGTGTCTTTGTGTCTAGCTTCAGTGGGCAATTCATTCCACGTTGCTGGGCCAGGGTATGCAAAAAGAGCGCTGTCCATCTGACTTTGTTTTCATAGTGGGAATAATGAGTATACGATTGTTAGAAGAGGAGCGTGAGTATCTTGCTGGTATTTACACATGGGTGAGGTCGGATAGGTATTTTGGACTAGAGTCCGACAGTGAAACGTAGCACATAGAACAAATTTTGTGTTTGATTCTGGATCGAATGGATAGCCAGTGTAGGGTACAGACCAGCGGGGAGGTGTGCTCTGATCATGGTACTCTAAGTATGATCCGAGCAGCTGTGTTTTGAACTTTTTGAAGTTTCTGGAATAGATATTGAGATGAACCAGGCAGAACTGAGTTACAATAGTCCAGTCTTGAAAGTACTAATGAACACACAAGTGTTTTACTGGCATCAACTGAAAGATATTTGAGAACTGAGCTGATGCGTCTCAGCTCAAGATATGCAGCCTTGCATATGTTTATGACATGTTGATGCATTGTGAGAGTACTGTCCAGAGTAACACCTAGGTTTCGTACTGATTGTGTGAACTTAATGTTGGTGCTGCTGATATTTATTGTTTGAGGTAAAGGATGTGAATGAGAAAGTCTTTCTGTTGAGATCAGAATGTCCTCAGTTTTATCATCATTCATCTGCAGCTTGTTACATGTCATCCATGATTTCACATCAGAAATGCACCTCTCTACACCTTGGATGGTAGCATCAACTTCAGTTGGGTGGCTAGATTTGTATATTTGGGTGTCATCAGCGTACAATTGGTGAGACACTGGATGATGATCTATGACACTCGAGAGCGACTGAGTGTACAGAATGAAGAGAACAGGTCCAAGAACAGATGTGGAACACCACAACATAGATCAACTGGGCTGGAGTGTATTCCATTTGCAGATACAATTTGTGTCCTGTTGACTAAGTAGGACTTGAACCACAGTAAGGCTGTATCATGAATGCCAAATACATGCTGGAGACGGTGAAGTAATATATCATGGTCTATTGTGTCAAATGCTGCAGACAAATCAAGGAGGGTGAGGACTGTAATCTTTCCGCTATCCAACGCAGAGAGAATGTCATTAACTACATTTAGAAGAGTAGTTTCAGTACTGTGGCAAGGGCGATATGCAGATTGTACATTGCTAAAAAGACTGTTTAAATTTAGATGAGATACAAGCTGGGATAGAACAACCTTTTCTAAGATTTTTGAAATGAATGGGAGATTAGAAACTGGGCGGTAGTTCTTTACATCGTTATGGTCTAGTGTTGGTTTCTTCAGCAGAGGCTTTACAATGGCAGTTTTGAAAAATGATGGGAATTCCCCGGATGAGAGAGAGGTATTAATAACATCAGTTAGTGAAGACAATACTGGATCTAAGCACTCAAGCAGCAGTGATGTTGGAATTTGGATCAAGTTCACATGACCTTGGTGCACTCTTCATCACGACTGTAGGTACGAAATCCATGGAGACAGGTACAAATGCTGCTAATGGTTGCCGCTCAAATTCTGTATCCCAACTCTGTATGACGAATCAATTGAAACTGTGGTGTCAAGCTTATCTCTAATGGTTCGTACTTTGTCACGGAAGAAATCTGAAAACATGTCCGAAAGGTCGACTGGAGAGAAGGTAGTTGGAAGTGGTTTTGATTTGTTCCTTGACATTAGCTTGTTAGTAATCTCGAAGTAGTGTAGTGGGCTGATTTCGCTGCATGGACTATATTTGTGACATTCTTCTTAGAGGTTTCATAGATTTGCTTATGAATAGTGAGTCTGGTGGAAAGCCAAAGCCTCTCAGCTTTACGGCGGTCTCTTTTAGCAGTGCGAAGCTAGTCTCTAACACTGCTATACCATGGATAACACTTTTGAATTGATACTTCGCACTTGGTAGCTGGGGCATCTTTGTCAAGCAATGAACGCAGGCAGTTATCGAGTTGTTCTGCGGTAGGAGGATAGCAATTTGTTAAGTTAGCTTCGATGTCGTGCATTAGTTTGGTTCTATTTATCATATGGAGGTTTCTCTTAGTAGCAGATAAAGGTGGAGGGTTAGGGACTGATACGTCAAGATGGCATATAATGCAGAGGTCATGGGATACCAAGGCGGACTGTAGAATGTTATCATCAGGTCTATGAAGAATCCAGTCTAAAATGTGACCGTGTTTATGGATGAGTTGGTTAACTGACTGTTTCATGTTGAAAACATTAATAGAATCTATGAGTTTTGATGTATTTGGGACAGTCTAAGTGAAAGTTGAAATCTCCAAGAATAACCAGGTTGCCACCTATCGAATTTCCATAGTCCAGGAGATTCGGAAACTGCTCCAAAAAGAGAGAGTCGGCCAGCTTGTTTAATGGGCAGACAGAATTTGCTGAAAAGATTGAAGATGCCTATGTAAATAAGGCAAAGACACTACGACATAGGATTTAAAGGGACGTGGATCATGCCCAAGTGAACAAACAACTGCCATTTTTTCTGCGAACCTTTGCTACTTTCCAGGCCAGCTTGATCACTTTACATGACTACCCGACTGACTTCGAAACTACTTTGAAAAACGGTTCCTGGATGTGGACCTGCTGCAGGACTTGGAAAGTAATCAGTTGGTGTGAGTGTGCAAAACGACTGTATCCACTCAAAATAACAGGTTTGGTAAATTTGTATACCAATTTGTACATGTATTTGCCTCATTTTATTTCACTGCTGCCTTATCAAAAACCTATAAGAATACTGTATATACTTACATATATCTCACCCATTTATCAACAAGATATGTCCTGATTTGACATTGTATTATTTGCTGGCAAACCAGGTCCATGTTGTTAGCTCGACTGGTTAGTCGTAACAACAAAATTGACCCAGATCTACTTACGCATTATGTGGTATCAGATCATTGTCTATGATGTCTGTGGTTGAATCTAATTTTTACACAAGTATAAAGTGTGGTATTCAAGATTTGTATAAGCCATGAGAATTGAAATGGGTGGCATCCGTCATGTAAAAATTATTATATTTCATAATTTTAGCAGCATTTAACCCAAGCTCAGCATTTCTTTTAAATAAATGGTATTCAGTAAAACAAAATTTTATGAAAATGGAAATTTCAGCCTTGCTAGTTTATGTTATATGTACATACTGCATGTATGGTCATAGAGAAGCTTGAAAATCAATTGCACACTGCATGTAAGGTCATAGAAAAGCTTGAAAATCAGTTACACGCTGCATGCATGGTCATAGAGAAGTCTGAAAATCAATTACACACTGCATGTATGGCCATAGAGAATCTTGACAATCAATTACACACTGCATGTATGGCCATAGAGAAGCTTGACAATCAATTACACACTGCATGCATGGCCATAGAGAAGCTTGAAAATCAATTACACACTACATGTATAGCCACAGAGAAGCTTGAAAATCAGTTACACGCTGCATACATGGTCACAGAGAAGTCTAAAAATCAATTACACACTGTATGTATAGCCATAGAGAAGCATGACAATCAATTACACACTGCATGTATGGCCATAGAGAAGCTTGAAAATCAATTACACTCTGCATGTATAGCCATAAAGAAGCTTGACAATCAATTACACACTGCATGCATGGCCATAGCAATATTTAATCCGTATGACAACTAATAGTTATTTTTTTTAAAACGGGCTTCAAAACTGTTTTGAACCAATGCAAATAATGAATTTAACCAAAGGCATTTGTTCCTATCTTTAGTAGGTTGTTTCAATGAAATTTATCTTCCTCATTACCAGGAGATGGTAATTGTGTCCTAATGCAGTCTTTCTGGCTCTATGGACCATTGATGATACACAAGAACTTTTGAGGAGACTGTTTTACTTCGCAATATCAACTGACCCAACGGCGGCCTTTAAACGCCGATGGCAGTTTTACCATAGGTCAAACCAAGATGGAGGAGCTAATTTGCGGCTGAATACATCTGTATGAATAGTATTTCATGTATAATTTTGACTTTCTTATTTTTTTAATGAGCTATCAGTAGAAGAGTCAGAAAATCTGTAAGTGTAAAATGCGCTTGCCATCAAAGGGGTAGGTACTATAAGGCCTCTTTTTAGCCCATAAATTCAAAATTTTCTAAAACGTTATTTAACTGACAATATCATGACAATAAATTATCAGCATTTGAAAAACGCAGGTGACTATATTATTTTATTCCAAAACTATATGCAGAAGCAAATTTGCATCTGAAAACATGTATGTGCATCTGTACGCAGTGGCGTCGCTAGGGGGGTGCGGGGGGTGCGGACCGCACCGGGTGACACCATCTCAGAGGGGTGACACCAAAATGAAAAATTGCAAATTTTACAGAGCACACACTGCTCGGTCTAGTCGAATTTCATAAGATGATAACCGATCATAGTTAAATACATGACTAGCAGGCACAGCAGTGGCGTCGCTAGGGGGATGCGGGGGGTGCGGACTGCACCGGGTGACACCATCAGAGGGGGTGACACCAAAATGACATTACTAAGGATTCTGTATGGTCTGTTACGGAAGGAGGACCATGGGGTGACACCATGAGCTACCGCACTGGGTGACACCAACCCGAGTGACGCCACTGTCTGTACGTACAGTATTACGTACTCATTCATTCATTTATTAAATATTTATTTTAATGTTCTTTTTGACAGTTAGGGCTTTCAGTAGAAAAGCTAAAATTGTATAACTGTAAAATGGACATGGCATCAGATAGGAGCTTATTACAGGAGAATTACAGTTATTTTTCTTTCAGCTGATTATACCATTATAATTTTGTTACCATTAGTCCATAGTTTTGATCTGATTTCACTCACTGAATCTGGATTTATTTAATCAAAATCTCATTCAAGCTTCTAGGTGAGCAGGATACTGCATATTAATGAGGTGATCTTTGAATTTTTTTTAGCTGTGCTTGTTACCACGCTGGGATCACATTTCATTTCCAGCTTTGATCAGACTTGGAATATATGTTTATATCATTAAGACCTCTGATAAATTTGATAATGAACACGTTCCAGTAATGTTATTAATTACTTATATTATATATAAACACCCATATTTGTTTTATGTATGTCATGGCTGCCAAACAATAGGTCGTGAGTTCGAAACTCGCGGCAGCATACCCATTTTTGTAAAATTTTTTGTATTTTTATGTTCAAACTTTCCTTTAAATTGCTCATCTCAATCTTATGTTCGCGTTCTAGGACGGGCAATTGCTTGTAGTCTCCGTATGTTGGATGAATTCAATTATGAACAAAATGTACACATGTAATGAGGGAATTTTGCATCTGATTGGCTAAGCTTGTTACCTCCCTTGCGACCCAATTTCAATCTGAGTTTGTTCCATCCTAAGCTTGTGTTGTTTCGTCATAAATTGGTTTTATAATAAGTGAGATATGTGCATCTTATTTATGGGTTACCTTGCATTCGATTTGCCGGGTTGTCCAATTCCTATAAAACTTGGTAGATGGGTTTGTATCGTCAAGATCTTGGATGACTTTGATCATTTGCAAGGGACTGTACATATTAATTATGTGATTACCTTTAGAATAAATTCTTATCCGCATATAGTATATAAAAATTGTAAACCAGCATGGTGCAAAGTTGGGAAGATAGTGTATCAAGACTGTGTGTACTTACAATGCTGAATAGCATTGCTTAGTGAAATGGCCAGCTGTTAAGTTATGTCAAACAGGTGAGTGATATCTGGTCCACATGGGTTTCTTGCTTTGGTGAGTGACACTAAATATGTCTATGTAATTTTATTTTTAATAGGAAATTCACAAAATATGGAAGTAAAGAACACTTCTTTTATGTCCCATAGGCAATGCTTATGTTGCTTCTTCTAAATGTTTCAGGGTTGATTAAAAAAACAAATGTTCATGCACTGGTCAAATATAAGTGGGTTCAGACAATCCCACCTGCCTGTCTCTTGTCTAGATTCGATGAGATGTGTGCTGTTTAAGTCGGAGGAAGAAAAACAAGTGTGCAAAATATTTCCTTCTTTGCTTTCTTCATGGAGCATTACTTTTCAAATGTCAATGTATCTTATATACACTATTTCTTGCTTAGATATGGTACCATCAGTACTTCCATCAGCAAGAATGGAGATAAATTTAATGAAATTTAATATTACTCTAACTTTTATTGTACCTGAATCTGTTCTCAAAATAGATACCAAGTTAACCTTGTTCTTCTCCCAGAGTACACACAGCACTGCAGATGGGTTTTTTTTTTCTTTCATATTTGACTAGGATGTAGGCTGTGTTAAAGAGAGCTCTCATTTTCCATTTTTCACTTCATTCTCATTTAGTTGGTTTTTTTAAATGACCTTTCCAACAAAGTGTCGGAAACTCAGGGATTTTCTGCTCATACAAGCTAGTGTCTGCTACTTTACAAGATCGTCCATAATTGTCATGATATGTCATTAAAGTCTGATTCTGGAAGTTCCATTCACAAATACACTGGTGAATTCCCTCCCTTGTCAGCTTGGATAATGATTACAATAAGTGTAAAACATATTTCCTTCAGACGTCAATAGCTTCGAGCCATGGATAATTATTAACCCATTATGACTAATAATATTTCTGTCTCTTAGTTGTTTAATTGAACATGTTTTACTTCCACATAATCTGGCTTATGTCTCTTTTGAGAAATAGTTACCTCAGACTCAGTATTAGCGTTCAAACACAACATGGCAGGTAGAAGTTGAGCCCCCCCCCCCCAACAGATGTAGCTCTACAATGAGTTGCACTACAAAATACAGAGGGAAAAACCTCATTTCTTGGACCCGATTTTTTCTACCCAAAATTCGCCCGTGGTCGGAATCCGATTTTGTGTCACAGATCTAAAGGCAAACCAGTATAAACTGCAAACAGACAGATGAACCTTTGCAAAAAGTAGGATAAGATGGGCATCTGGAATAAAGAATGGTCTCGATACAAAAATAATGGGTCCGTTTAGCAACAACAAAAAAACTCCAACTTTTACCCTTCTGCTCATGCGCGAGCCAAAAGCCAATGAAAAACTATGTTTCTAACACAACTAGTTAGGCAGTACGTTATTGGAAGATCACATGGAACTTGGTGTTTTCGGATGTATTCAGGAATAGCTTTCAAAATGTGTTTCCTACACGGATTTCAGACGAAAACGACAAAAACCTCCAGGGGTTAATGTGTAAAGGTCTCTTCAGTTGTGATAACACAATACAAAAACACACACACTAACACACACAAGTCGAGCTATCTGAGAGAGCTCCAGACACACAGACAATACACACCACTCGCTTAAAAGTCTAGTCCAATTGCAAACTGCACAGACCTAGATCTGCCGTCGCATAATGCGCCAGCAGATTTGGTCCAGCACAGTTTGTTAGGAATAATCAGTAGACAAAACAATATATACCCTGTTCTTCGGGCTCATTATGCCATATAAAGTCACGATCGTTGTTACTTGCAGTTTGAATCGACCTATACGTGAGTCAAGTCGGTACCTATCGGACCTTGAAAACAAATAGTCCAGAACGTTAGGCTATAGTGTCTGCATCAGCCCTGGTATTACCAAGCTTGACATGCAAAATTATTATTTTCTTGAGCAATGTTATGTTGAGATGAATCTTGCATTGTGCATTTACAGAAAAAAAGTTGTGTCATAATAAAAGGTTCCAATATCTTTATAGACCCAAATCTACATAAATCATAACGACAATCCTCGTTTAAATTTCGTTGTTTTTATTTTTCCTTCTATGGACTTTTTCTTACATAATTCTCTTCATAGAACGCTTTAGATTGGAACAGATTATGTGCTTTCCGACACAATCTGACTTAGCATACTTGTATATTGCAGGAATATTTAGCGGAATATGAATTGATCTTGAAAACTGCAGTGGATATACATCAGCACCAGGGACGTGTTGCCAAATGCAACTTTAGTCTTTCCATCTCTGTGTTTTGGCAAATGTATTATTGTTCTTGGTGATAAAAGAGCCAGAAATATATTTAGACAGAGCTTACAGGAAAGCAATATTGGTCGGAATTATCTACAATTGGAAAAGCTTCCTGCAGAATGTGTCAAGACTCCAGTTAGTATTGGTTACAATATGAATCATTTTGTACACCAATGGACGCAGGGTGGTGACTCCATATCAAGAATGGATGTTGTTCCATTAGTCACTTATGAGCTGGAATTGATGGAGGTGCATTATTTGCCTTTTGGAGAGGAACCAGAAATCGTCAGACTACTGGAAAACTACCTTCAGATGAGAGAAACTGAAATGGATTCCATCAGACCCATCCTGTCGGTGCGACTGGAAAAAAGAAAATTGCCAGAAAAGTTGAATTTAATGGAGGATCTAAGACAGGAATGTGAGAAAAAGTTCAAACAATGGCTTGATCAGGAGTATGGTGCAGAAAATCATATTGTTCAACCAACTCCAGCTATAACACCAAAACAGAATATTGTGACACCACTGAAGTTGCCAGAATTGCAAGACAGCAACAGAGGTCCATCCTTGGCCAAGATCATGAGGCCAGCACCAGTAATAGAAACTCCACTACCTCCACAAGTTGACCAACCAGTTTGGGGACAATCCAAAAGAAAGAAGTGCCTGACAACTTGCTACATAATGTAAGGAAGCCAAGAAATGATGTGCTCAAGATGCTAGAGGGCCTACACTGTGGCACAGCTGTGACGTCTTCTTGGTGCATATGGTGTATAACATTCTGCTCCCATTCCAACAATTACATCATCTGACAGCTAAATAGATCTATCCATTGTGCCAGAAAAATGTAAGACTGAAAGCTGTGATTTTCAATGTTCCCAGACAACATACCCCTATTAATTTGACTGTTATGCAGAGCAACTGAAACACAAAGCTACCCAAGCTAGTGGAAATGCTCATGTTTCAAAACATGAAACTGCAAGATTGCTGGATAATGAACAGCAAGAAATGAATCACAAGCCACATAGTGGTGTAGGCATTTATCAACTAGGAATAACTACCCAGCAATTAAGTGCAGCACAGACTGCAACTGTTCAGAAGATTTAAACATTGACAGTCATCCCTGCTGCAGGTCAAGCAGCTACTAGTTCATTAAACATCAACAGATGTAATGCAGAGGGTTGTTTTAGTTATGCCTTGCATGGTGATGATGGCCTGTGTGCGACATATTATTATAATTTCATACTTGGTGAGGGTGACATCCCAGAAAATGAAAACATTCAGTTCTGTCCTACTGTTTGGACCTTAAACATATTGAGTGGAACAGCAACCAAGTGCTCTTCTCCAAGATGTGAAACAGTACCTGTTGCATGATCAACTATTTGCCATCAGTGTTACAGAAGCTTAGGATCGGCGGGAATTAACATGAGTGCAAATCCAATAGAAGTCAATATCCAAGACTGATTACCCCGGCTACAGGTCAAGCGGCTCCTCCTAATGTACCCAAATCAAACAGATGCAAGGCTCACTTTGGGTAGCTATGTTCAAACAAAGTGGGGATAACTCTGATATGCTTTTGAAAATTTGCATTTGAACCAGAGATCCAAACAGGTCGTTTTTTGTACATACTATGCGATCATATAATAACGTTTTGATTGGAATCACGGGTATTCATGCAAAGCGAATGCCCTAAATCTTGCGTGTCTGACCTCATTATCATTTTAGCGCAAGTTTCAAAGTGCGTAAAAGAACAACGAAATCTTCAAATTACATTTGGCCCTCTTAATCTGCCAAATAAGCTCACCGTACGAGTAACATTTTAAACCCTTTTTAAAATATTTTTGGAAACTTTCAACTATTTTGCCTTGTTTAAAATCGACTTTTCAATTAAATGCGAGCGATTTTCATTCAAGGCGGAAGAGGCAATGACAGACAATATACCGGAAGTAGTACCTGAATATATTAATGCTCCACAATTGCGGCTGAGGACGCGTCGAAAATAATGAATTATATCCTGTATGTATTGGGCAACGAACACGAAATAAACGTTGAAGTGAAAAGCCAGGTTCATTTTTTATTTGAAACTTGCCAAAGCCAGATTTTGACATGGATATTTCCGTCCCAGATCTGAATATTATTCAAAACAAGTGCTCGGACATGATTTATGATTGTTCTTGAAACATTAATAAGCTGAGTCAGAAACTTGTATTTCCAAAGTAAATTACAATTTCACTGTTAAGATATGAATTCTTGAAGTTCTTAGAGAAAAGAATATTTCCATTTGGTGACGTCATTTTTATGGACTATAAAACAATTTCATAACTTTTCAATCACCAGATATATACTTTTAAAAGAACCGATCACTAGCTGAAGAGGTATAAACTTCTGGTCTGCTACTTTGGTGGTTGTAACGCCAAAATATAGAGTTATAAATGCCATTTAACCACTTCGCCATCTTGACGAAGTGTCGTTAAGAACTGACTCAGTTTTAAATTTACTACTCGGACTTTAGAAACAAGTATGCGTGACACTGAAACGGTTTATGGTAACATGCATTTTGTGTATTTATTCCCCCAGATTGTGCTTCTGTTTAGGAGTAAGTCAGTGATGCAAAATTTTCATGCACAATCGGAGACGATTTACCCCCAATTACCGTACTTAAGAAATAATTTGAATACATGTTTTAAATGTATTTTTTATTTACGTGTACAAATGTATGAATAGTTTAAAATTTATTTAGTTTAAGGTATTATAACAAAAATGTTTCAACGTTTTATATACTTGTCAAGCCCTCTTTGATGAGGAGAAATCTCCAGAAGTCGGAAAGTTTGGAAGACAGGTTACATTTAGGTTTGCATTTTTTGACAGCTCCTGACTTAATATTTTTGGGTCTGTGTGTGGGGGGATATAAACATGTATTAATTAGACCATGATAAATCAAAAAAGTTTAATAATATAATAATAAATATATGTTAGAAAAGACCTTGATTCGAGCACGGCTACTTTGGGTACACTCAAGGAACAATTACCACCACCGATCAACAAAATATTCTGACAGTCGTACGATATAATGTACGATCGATTGATCAGCATGCCATCCATTCTGTCACCCAGATATAATGTACGATCTATTGATCAGCATGCCATAAATTGTCATCCAGATATAATGTACGATCTACTGATAAGCATGCCATCCATTCTGTCACCCAGATATAATGTACGATCTATTGATAGGCATGCCATCCATTGTCATCCAGATATAATGTACGATCTATTGATAAGCATGCCATCCATTGTCATCCAGATATAATGTACGATCTACTGATCATCATGCAATCCATTCTGTCACCCAGATATAATGTACGATCTATTGATCAGCATGCCATCCATTATGTCACCCAGATATAATGTACGATCTATTGATCAGCATGCCATCCATTATGTCACCCAGATATAATGTACGATCTATTGATCATCATGCCATCCATTATGTCACCCAGATATAATGTACGATCTATTGATCAGCATGCCACCCATTCTGTCACCCAGATATAATGTACGATCTATTGATCAGCATGCCATCCATTATGTCACCCAGATATAATGTACGATCTATTGATCATCATGCCATCCATTCTGTCACCCAGATATAATGTACGATCTATTGATCAGCATGCCATCCATTATGTCACCCAGATATAATGTACGATCTATTGATTATCATGCCATCCATTATGTCACCCAGATATAATGTACGATCTATTGATCAGCATGCCACCCATTCTGTCACCCAGATATAATGTACGATCTATTGATCAGCATGCCATCCATTATGTCACCCAGATATAATGTACGATCTATTGATCATCATGCCACCCATTCTGTCACCCAGATATAATGTACGATCTATTGATCAGCATGCCATCCATTATGTCACCCAGATATAATGTACGATCTATTGATTATCATGCCATCCATTATGTCACCCAGATATAATGTGCGATCTATTGATCAGCATGCCACCCATTCTGTCACCCAGATATAATGTACGATCTATTGATCAGCATGCCATAAATTGTCATCCAGATATAATGTACGATCTACTGATAAGCATGCCATCCATTCTGTCACCCAGATATAATGTACGATCTATTGATAGGCATGCCATCCATTGTCATCCAGATATAATGTACGATCTATTGATAAGCATGCCATCCATTCTGTCACCCAGATATAATGTACGATCTATTGATAAGCATGCCATCCATTGTCATCCAGATATAATGTAAGATCTATTGATAAGCATGCCATCCATTATGTCACCCAGATATAATGTACGATCTATTGATAAGCATGCCATCCATTGTCATCCAGATATAATGTACGATCTATTGATCAGCATGCCATTCATTGTCATCCAGATATAATGTACGATCTATTGATAAGCATGCCATCCATTATGTCACCCAGATATAATGTACGATCTATTGATAAGCATGCCATCCATTATGTCACCCAGATATAATGTACGATCTATTGATCATCATGCCATCCATTCTGTCACCCAGATATAATGTACGATCTATTGATCAGCATGCCATCCATTATGTCACCCAGATATAATGTACGATCTATTGATTATCATGCCATCCATTATGTCACCCAGATATAATGTACGATCTATTGATCAGCATGCCACCCATTCTGTCACCCAGATATAATGTACGATCTATTGATCAGCATGCCATCCATTATGTCACCCAGATATAATGTACGATCTATTGATCATCATGCCATCCATTCTGTCACCCAGATATAATGTACGATCTATTGATCAGCATGCCATCCATTATGTCACCCAGATATAATGTACGATCTATTGATTATCATGCCATCCATTATGTCACCCAGATATAATGTACGATCTATTGATCAGCATGCCACCCATTCTGTCACCCAGATATAATGTACGATCTATTGATCAGCATGCCATAAATTGTCATCCAGATATAATGTACGATCTACTGATAAGCATGCCATCCATTCTGTCACCCAGATATAATGTACGATCTATTGATAAGCATGCCATCCATTGTCATCCAGATATAATGTACGATCTATTGATCAGCATGCCATTCATTGTCATCCAGATATAATGTACGATCTATTGATCATCATGCCATCCATTGTCACCCAGATATAATGTACGATCTATTGATAAGCATACCATCCATTCTGTCACCCAGATATAATGTACGATCTATTGATCAGCATGCCATCCATTATGTCACCCAGATATAATGTACGATCTATTGATCAGCATGCCATCCATTATGTCACCCAGATATAATGTACGATCTATTGATCATCATGCCATCCATTATGTCACCCAGATATAATGTACGATCTATTGATCAGCATGCCATCCATTCTGTCACCCAGATATAATGTACGATCTATTGATCATCATGCCATCCATTCTGTCACCCAGATATAATGTACGATCTATTGATCAGCATGCCATCCATTATGTCACCCAGATATAATGTACGATCTATTGATTATCATGCCATCCATTATGTCACCCAGATATAATGTACGATCTATTGATCAGCATGCCACCCATTCTGTCACCCAGATATAATGTACGATCTATTGATCAGCATGCCATAAATTGTCATCCAGATATAATGTACGATCTACTGATAAGCATGCCATCCATTCTGTCACCCAGATATAATGTACGATCTATTGATAGGCATGCCATCCATTGTCATCCAGATATAATGTACGATCTATTGATAAGCATGCCATCCATTCTGTCACCCAGATATAATGTACGATCTATTGATAAGCATGCCATCCATTGTCATCCAGATATAATGTACGATCTATTGATCAGCATGCCATTCATTGTCATCCAGATATAATGTACGATCTATTGATCATCATGCCATCCATTGTCACCCAGATATAATGTACGATCTATTGATAAGCATACCATCCATTCTGTCACCCAGATATAATGTACGATCTATTGATAAGCATGCCATCCATTGTCATCCAGATATAATGTACGATCTACTGATCATCATGCCATCCATTCTGTCACCCAGATATAATGTACGATCTATTGATCAGCATGCCATCCATTATGTCACCCAGATCTAATGTACGATCTATTGATCAGCATGCCATCCATTATGTCACCCAGATATAATGTACGATCTATTGATCATCATGCCATCCATTATGTCACCCAGATATAATGTACGATCTATTGATCAGCATGCCACCCATTCTGTCACCCAGATATAATGTACGATCTATTGATCAGCATGCCATCCATTATGTCACCCAGGTATAATGTACGATCTATTGATCATCATGCCATCCATTCTGTCACCCAGATATAATGTACGATCTATTGATCAGCATGCCATCCATTATGTCACCCAGATATAATGTACGATCTATTGATTATCATGCCATCCATTATGTCACCCAGATATAATGTACGATCTATTGATCAGCATGCCACCCATTCTGTCACCCAGATATAATGTACGATCTATTGATCAGCATGCCATCCATTATGTCACCCAGATATAATGTACGATCTATTGATCATCATGCCATCCATTCTGTCACCCAGATATAATGTACGATCTATTGATCAGCATGCCATCCATTATGTCACCCAGATATAATGTACGATCTATTGATTATCATGCCATCCATTATGTCACCCAGATATAATGTACGATCTATTGATCAGCATGCCACCCATTCTGTCACCCAGATATAATGTACGATCTATTGATCAGCATGCCATAAATTGTCATCCAGATATAATGTACGATCTACTGATAAGCATGCCATCCATTCTGTCACCCAGATATAATGTACGATCTATTGATAAGCATGCCATCCATTGTCATCCAGATATAATGTACGATCTATTGATCAGCATGCCATTCATTGTCATCCAGATATAATGTACGATCTATTGATCATCATGCCATCCATTGTCACCCAGATATAATGTACGATCTATTGATAAGCATACCATCCATTCTGTCACCCAGATATAATGTACGATCTATTGATAAGCATGCCATCCATTGTCATCCAGATATAATGTACGATCTATTGATCATCATGCCATCCATTCTGTCACCCAGATATAATGTACGATCTATTGATCAGCATGCCATCCATTATGTCACCCAGATATAATATACGATCTATTGATCAGCATGCCATCCATTATGTCACCCAGATATAATGTACGATCTATTGATAAGCATGCCATCCATTATGTCACCCAGATATAATGTACGATCTATTGAGCATCATGCCATCCATTATGTCACCCAGATATAATGTACGATCTATTGATCATCATGCCATCCATTCTGTCACCCAGATATAATGTACGATCTATTGATCATCATGCCATCCATTCTGTCACCCAGATATAATGTAAGTAGTGAAGTGGGGCGATCTAGCGACAATGGGAATTAGCATTAAAACACCCCCTGGGCCTGTCTAGCGACAATGGAAAATTAACATGGAGAAAAATCATGGGCCTGTCTAGCGACAAGGGAAATTAACATGGGAATATATTTTGGGCCTGTTTAGCGACAAGGGGAAATTAACATGGAGAAAAATCGTGGGCCTATCTAGCGACAAGGGGAAATTTAACATGGAGAATAAATCGTGGGCCTGTCTAGGGACAAAGGGAATTTAACATGGGATTTTTTAAAAAAATAAAAAAATATAAAAGGGGAAGGCAATTGAAAGTCCATCTCTTTTCGAGAGATTGGAGTGGCCCTGAAAAGGGCCTTTGGGTTTATGTTAATGTATCCCTTAACATAAAGGGCACCGCATTGGTCTTCTTCTTGTCCTTAGGCTGCGCCTCACTGTAGGGCCATAGATTAACACTCTTTTGAGGCATCCTTGACGTTCTACATAGATCCTACGTATCCATAGACTTGTGTCTGTCCTATGGACAACTGTCCAGTTGGATCGGACATACATGGGTATGTCCGTCCGGAACATCATCGAAGACACAAGCGTGGAAGAGTGTACGTCGGTCCACATGTTGAGGCGCCGAGAACAGGTGAATCAATGCAGTGAACTGCGCTTATTTATAGGCAGAGGAAGGATTGAAACGGATTGAGTTCATTGACCAATCCAAACACGCGTTACAAAATTCAGTCAGCCATCGTCCAATCGGAAGAGAGCAGTCTGTGACGTCACGTGGTCTATATAGATTCGCTAGCGCCTGTGTGCAGTCAATCTATGCGACAGTTATTCAACATGACGGAAACTCAGAAAACGATTAATTGGGGTGCACCGACGGTGGAGACTACACAAGGGAACCCGGTCTTACTTTCAGAAGAGGTGAATTGGGATTTTGTGGATTTTCTTACATCGCAAGAATTTGTTCCAGAACCTTCGTCACCTTCATTACCACACGTGGAGAATTTTAGACAGAGACAGAAAGAAGAATTGGAGAAATTTATACAGCAGCAAAAGGAAACAGAACAAGTTTTTCTCCTACAGCAACAGCAGCAAGAAGAAGAGGTAAGAAAAAAACAACAAGAAGAAGAAGCAGCAAAGAAACAAGAGGGTGAAAGGCAAACGGTCACGGTACTTTTAGACATTTTAGCGGAGTTAAGAAGTCTGAAACAAATGTATCAGACTTCTTTATCACGACCGAAGAGAATACGACCTTCCCGAGCTAAACACTCCAGCCCTGTGACTGAGCCTACCGTACCACCCTTAGTGATTTCAACCAAATCATCATCAACATCAGAAGTAGGCCTCGGCCGTGGCAAAGGCTTAAGGCAGTTAAAGCTGATTGCTTAAACTCACCCCTACACCAAAAAAAGGCCCTTTTCAGGGCCACCCACATCTCTCGAAAAGAGATGGACTTTCAATTGCCAATAACTAAAAAAAAACAATTCATTTTACCCAATAGTACGTGTCTGTGTATGAGTGTGCGTGAGTGTAGGTTCTTATTTTAAAATCAAAACCCAAAGCCACTTACGTTTTATAGACTTTCTATTCTGGTACAAATTATACAATTCAATTCATAATTCACAACAAAACACTCTAAAAAGTTCATAACCTTCTTCTCTCTCATTATTTACTCTCTCTGTTTTTTTAAATTTCTTCACCGTTACAGTCTTTTCCTCTTCTTCCTCCTCACTTTCTTCCCTTCTTCTTTTCTTCTCCTGTTTCTTTTTCTTCACCTGTCTGCTTTCTTCCTCTTCTTCTTCCTCTTCTTCTTTCTCTGAAGAATCCCTCTCTTCTTCTGACTCCTCTTGTTTCTTTTTCCTGCAATCTGGAGACCAATGTCCTTTTTCTTGACAATAATAACAGGTATCTTGACTTTTGTCTTTTCTAACCCCCTTTTTTTTTTGACGGTCTGGACACTCTGAAGACCAATGCCCTTTCTTCTGACAGATATAGCAAGTATCTTCACTTTTATCTCGCAAAGAAGGAGAGTAGTCCGACGACTGGTCTGAAGAAAATTTTCTAATGACCCCTCGCAAAGCTCTGATGAAACGTTCGATTTGGGTAGTCTTTTCCATCGTTGTGCTCGGTTAGAGAGTGAAATGAATAGTGAAAGGACAAGACACATACCCTTTATATACGCTGGTCTGCCATGACTATAAAGTAGCCCATAGTGTTTAAACTTTAGTCATTTGACTTTTCATTTGAGAAGAAAGAAGAGGAAAGTAAGAGGCAGAAACGTGATCTATCGCCTCGTACCAGGGCTGAAGTCTTGGCACAAATTCATGCCAGTGATTTTGAAGAGGACATGAGTGAACCAGAATCCAAACCCTCTAAACAAAGTTCACCGCCCTTAGTCAACCCTGAAAAGTACTATTCCATTCAAGAGACGGAAAAGCGCTCCTCTAGAAAATTTAGAACCACGGCTTACAAATTCACGGTGAAGTTTAAAGATTTCAAGTCCGAAGTACCGTTAGAGAAAGCAGAAGGGTTCATCACCGAGATGTGGGATTCTTTGCTTACCACACTCAAGCGACAATGTCAACCCAAAGAAGACGATCGCTTGAGACTTTCCATACAACACGACGGTTTGAAATCCCCTGTTTGGATCGAGTTTAGCAGCCCTGCAGAATTGACCGCTTCCAAAGTCATGGACAAGATTCAACACGTACAACAATCCAATGACCAGTTTGACATCACCGATGGAAAAGCCACACTGGACATGACCCACGTCTCTCCTCCTCAAGGGACCGGACAACGCAATAAGGTGTTATTGGTGGACGACCTTCGCAGCACCAAAACAAGTCTCGTCCGAATTCACAACTCTCAAGACCAGATGTGTTTAGCCAGGGCTATCGTGGTGGGACGAATCTATGCCAACAAGAACGACACGACAGAATGGAAAAGAACCTGGAAAACTATTCAAAAATCGGACCGAGCCAAACAACGAAGTGAAGCAGAACTCTTGTTACAACAAGCCGACCTGTCCACAGACACACCCTGTGGCATTCCTGAAATGCAAAAATTGCAAGATGTCCTAGCTCCACGCTACACCTTGAAAGTGCACCTCAAGAAGTACGCGGGCCTCTGTTGTTTCGAGGGAAAGACTTTAAGGATGGAAAATACATTCACCTCTATCATCACGATGGCCATTTCGATACCATTACCAGTATCACTGCATTCCTGGGATACGGTTATTACTGTGAGAAATGTGTCTATGGCTATAACAATCGAGAGCAACACAAGAATTGTGTATCGAAATGCTCAGGATGTTTGGCCTCTCCACCCTGTCTGAACGAAGGGGAAGAACCAGTGCATTGTTCAACTTGTCTGCGTACGTTTGTCAGCCCTGCCTGTTACCAACACAACATCTGAAGACGCAAGGTTCACAGAAGAAATGTACTTGTCAACTGCTGAGACTGTGCCCTACGTGTGGACAAGGCATCCTTACCAATAATGCCAAGGCACACGTATGTCGAGGAAAGAAAAAATGTCACATTTGTCATCACATCGTGGACTTGGAACACCAACGTTACGTGCAAAAATACCAACCCCAACCAGAGAAAGAGGATGGACACAAGAAGAAAGGCAATTTCATCTTTTTCGATTTTGAATGCATGCAAGAGACCGGTATTCACATTCCTAATTTCTGCGTGGCTCATCGAGCGTGCGAAAAGTGCATTCAAGAACCTATCTTCAGTCATTGCCCTCACTGCAGTAAGATTCCTGGAGGACGTGAAAAGATCTTTCGAGGACCGAACACGCTAGCCGATTTCGCCCGATGGGTCTTAGACCCCATCGACAAGACGTGGAGCCAAGAGGACATCGAACGTTACGGAGATTGTCATCGTCATGCCACGGTGATGGCTCACAATTTCTCCGGATACGATGGACAGTTTCTTTTGAGGTACTATACGGAACATGGCACCGAGCGTCCTAAAGTCACCTTGAACGGAGCCAAAATTATTTTCATGCAAGTCGGACAAGTGCAGTTTAAAGATTCGATGAGTTACTTGGCCATGCCTTTGAGTCGAATGCCTAAAACGTTTTGAATGACAGAAATGGCTAAAAGGTACTTTCCACACTTTTTCAATACGGAAGCCAATCAACATGCCGTTCTACCCCATTTGCCTGAGGCTAAAGACTACGACCCCGACAACATGCGTACTGAACAACGAGAAGCTTTCTACGCTTGGTACCAGGCTCATGCCTCCGACCCTTTCGAATTTCAGGAAGAAATGCTAAAGTATTGTCGTTCCGACGTGGACATTTTACGGCGATGCTGTGGAAAATTTCGAGAACTGTTCATGGAACACGGAGGGGTCGATACTTTGAAAGAAGCTTGCACCATTGCCAAAGCGTGTTCCTTAGTGTACCGGCAACGATTCATGCCTGAAAACACCGTGGCTGTCATCAGTCCGCAAACGACCAACTATGTCAAACGTCAATACTCGGTCAAAGCTCTACGCTGGTTACATTGCTTGTGCGACAAGAAAGACAAATGGATTCAGCATGCCCGCAACGGAGGAGGCGAAAAGACCATCGGAACGCATTCGGTCGATGGATGGGACTTAGAAAACCCCAAGATCGTGTACGAGTTTAACGGTTGCTTATTTCACGGATGTCCCGTCTGTTACCCTGACCGTGGCACTAAAAATCAGTTTTTACAACGAACCATGGAAGACTTGTACCAGGACACTTGTCAGCGACGCTTAAAGTTAGAACAGCAAGGATACCAAGTGGTGGAAATGTGGGAACACGAATACGATCATCGTTTGAAAGCCGATCCCGAATTTAAACGCCTCGTGGAAAGTTATCAGTTCATGGAACCCCTGAACCCGAGGGATAGTTTGTACGGAGGAAGGACCAATGCCACCTGTTTGCTGTACCAAGCTGACGAAGAGAAAGGAGAAGAAATCAAATACTTGGACGTGTGTTCGCTGTATCCCTACGTGTGCAAATATTGTCGCTTTCCTGCAGGACACCCGCAATTGCTAACGGAACACATCGACCTGAAAAACATTCGACAATACGAAGGCTTGATCAAGTGCAAAGTTTTGCCTCCCACCGACTTGTACCATCCCGTGTTACCTCACCATTGCCAAGGCAAACTGATGTTTCCCTTGTGCCGTACTTGTGCCGAAACGTGCAACCAAGATCAACCTTGTCAGCACACCCAGGAAGAACGGGTCTTGACGGGGACGTGGGTCAGCGTAGAATGTTCAAAGCTCTGGACATGGGATACCAACTGTTAGAAGTGTACGAAATTTGTCACTTTCCCAAGACACAACAATACCACAAGGGTGATCCCACGCAGAAAGGCATTTTCGCCGACTACGTGGATGCCTTTTTGAAACTGAAGCAAGAAGCCAGTGGCTATCCGTCCTGGTGTCACACTCCCGAAGACCAAAAGACATTCAAAGAGAAATACCGGGAACAAGAAGGCATCACTTTAGACCACATCGAGAAAAACGAAGGCAGGCGATCGTTTGCCAAAGTGATGTTAAATTGCTTGTGGGGAAAAATGGCATAACGACCGTGTTTACCCAAGACGGAATATTTGATGGAACCTTCCCGCTACTTCCAGATAATTCACGACAAAACCAAATTCATGAAACACGTGGACGTCGTTCGCGAGAATTTGATCTTGGTCAATTACGAAGAAGATCTGGACTTTGTACAAGACGACCCTTTTGGAAATGTCATCATTGCGGCTTACGTGACAGCTCATGCTCGCTTAAAATTGTACGAAGCTTTAGAACTGTTAGGGGAACGTGTCCTGTACTTTGACACGGACAGTTGCATTTACATCCATCACCCGAGTCAACATCTCCCTGACATCGAAGGAGACCGTTTAGGAGCCTGGACAGACGAGCATCCCGACGACAAGATTCTAAGTTTCGTCAGTGGCGGTCCAAAAAATTACGGCTACGAATACCGGGACAAACAAGGAGAAGTGAAAGGATTGACTCTGAATTATCGTACCAGTCGTGTGATCAACTTTGGGGTATTGAAAGAAGCCTTGCAATCTGGAGAGGATAAAGACTTTAAAGTGACCACTCACCAACCCAACAAGATTGTACGTTTACCCACTCACCATATCGTCAGTCGATCCCTGGGAACAGTCTATCAAATCGTGTACCAGAAGCGAGTGCGACTTCCCAATCATTTCACCTTACCGTATGGACACGTCGGTATTGGTCTGTATATAAAAAGGAACCCTAGGCAAGATCGATAGTTCATTGTGACTACCAAGACCAAGTGAATTTCAGAGAAAAACAAAACAAGTTCAGAAAGGCACAATTCAAGTTTGGGGCTTCTGAAGTGGAATGCGATTGTGAGCCTTGCGATGGGAACGATGCTGTACGCTGTGACCTTAGTGATGCCGTAAAGCATCGTGGGAACTTTGTTCTCACTGCCCCTATCATGGAAAGTGATGCTGTGCGTGTCAAACCTGAAAGATGCCAAAGCGATGCCGCTCGTCCTCTTGGACACTTTACTGGGTTTTGTTTTAAAGGTGGATGTCCACCTTCAGGTCCACCTCCCTACGGATGTCATCCAGCCCTGAGCAAACTCTTGTCCATGTCACCCACCCCTCATCGAAACGAACCTGTGAAAGACGAATATTCGTTCCCTGTGCGTTTGTCGGAATACTGCAACTTTGAAAATCGTTTTCAATCGCTCAAAGGAAAATGGCCTAAGTATCTGGGAGGACCGACCCCCGAAGAATTAGCCAGAGCCGGATTTTACTACTTGGGCGAAGGGGATAAAGTGAAGTGCTTCAGTTGCGGTGTGTCACTTTACCACTGGGAACCGCAAGATTCAGCCTACCTGGAACATGCTCGATGGTCTCCCAGTTGTCATTACTTACCCTTAGTAGGACAATATATTTAAATGGATACTTTACAAGAGAACATTCGTGCTTTGCCTGTGGAGTTGAGAGAACGCATTTACCGAGAGCTGGTCAAAATACAAGTCAAACGTAAAGAACAATTGCATCCGTTACGTCACCAATTTTTAAATCACTGGTACATGAATGCTATACAAGGACTGATTCAGTTGAAAGTGTTCCATTGGACAGACATTGATCAACGACCCCCTAGTTTTAAAAAGGATTGGTTTGCTATTGAAGATTCTATCTACTACATTGTAAACTTACTGCATCGAATTCCAGAGGAAGAGTTAAAGACTTACCAACATCTTTTACACAATGTCAACTTAGTGAAAGAGGAAACTTCTGAACGAATTTTAATGTGTAAATTAGTGATGAAACGATTTAAATTCGACACTGAAGTAAAACCATGTCTGTGCAAACGATACATTTCTTAGTATGACCTATTCATGGATACTTTGCTAGAGAACATTCGTGCTTTGCCTGTGGAGTTGAGAGAACGCATTTACCGAGAACTGATCAAAATACAAGTGAAACGCAAACGCAAAGCTATTCATCCGTTTTTAAATTATGCTCTGTTCCAAAGTATAAGAAGACTGATTCTGAGTGGATATTACATCAGGCACAAAGATAAACGAGGCTATTGGCCACCACCCAAGGATTCCAAAAACAGTGTATATACTTATGGATACTTTACAAGAGAACATTTTGGGCTTGCCTGTGGAATTGAGAGAACGCATTTACCGAGAGCTGGTCAAAATACAAGTCAAACGTAAAGAACAGTTGCATCCGTTACGTCACCAGATCTTTAACCACTGGTACCTGAATGGTATAAGAGGACTGATTCGTCAGAAATTGTTTCAGTGGTCAGACCTTGTTCAACACTTTCAGTTAGTGAATGAACTAAACGTTCATAATTTTGGTTACTTCGAGATTCACCTAGAGCAACGTATTGAGGAAGACGAGTTAAAGGATTACCAACATATCTTACGTGGAATCTGCTTAGCGGAAGACGAAACATCTAAACAAACTCTGAAGTGTAGGTTACAGTATGCAACATCTAGATTCCCTACTGGAGAACGAAGATGTCTAGTTAGAAAGTACCTCTATTGCTTCCGAAATAAAGAGACTATAAAATCAGGAATCCATGCCACGGCTTATGTCACAAGTGATTGAACAGATTCCGTGGAAGGACCTCAATGACCATATTCAAACCGTGGATCATTACCATCAATTATTACAAGAACTGTATCCAATCAATTTGGGACGACGCATAGTGTGTGTTAGTGACTTGTTTTCTGGGATTTCGTTTACGAGCCGATTCCTTGTGGACTCTTTACGAACAGTATTTGCCACCCCATTCAACATAAAAGTGGTGCCTTTGAATGTTCACGAGAGACTCATTTTACTCAAAGCCTTACGTTTTCATCTGGATACTTCTCGACCTCTACGGGAAAAAAAGATTCGTCAACTTTTAGCTACCCAAGACGTGTATGACGATGTGTGTGTAGCTTGTGACTTACACCCCCATTGGACAGATGTCCGTGCCTGGAAAAAATGGGATTTTGAGGCTTGGACCCAAGAAGTGGCCCAGTATGCTCGAGAGTTGTGATCCATCCTTTCAACGTCCAAAGCAAAAATTCACTTTTCAACCTGTGTTAGTGACAGTACCAGAAGAACCCGTCACCCAGGACAGGACTGTCCTGGAAATGCCTGAAAGACCCTTTCGGGAGGACACTTGTGTGACCTTACCCCCTATAGAACTGGTCAGAACATTACCCAAAACATGTTGTACAAACACTTGTGTTTATTCCACGTTGATGATTTTGATGTGCCTTTTATCGTTGTACTTAAGCCTTTGGCTTTTATGTATTTTTGTCTTTCGTGTTCATGTTCAAAACATTCAATAAACGTGTCCTGAAAAAAGTATATAAACTCTTGTCTTGTTTGTTTTCGTGTCACAAGTGACATTCCTAACACTATGGCTACCTCTGCTGTCTCTGCTCCCTCTTCCTCCACTATCAAAGTCATCGACGAACACTTAGATCGTGCCAGTTGGGAGGCTTTGTATCTTCGCCATCCCTTTAACATGCTCATTGCTGGACCTAGCGGTTCAGGCAAAACCGAATTCGTCAAACGTTTGATCGAACATAAACATCATTTGATCGATCGGCCACCTCAACGCATCGTGTGGTGTTACAAAGAGTGGCAATCGGCGTACAGCCTCTTGCGAGAAAGTCAAGGCGATTCCATCGTGTTTGTTGAAGGCATTCCTAAAGAAGACGACGGCATCGTCTCTGACTCCCGTCAAACCCATTTGGTCATTTTTGACGACATGTTAGGAGAAGACGAGGAAGAAATTAAACTGTGGTTTACGCGCAAAGGGCATCACCGTAATGCCAGTGTCGTTTACATCACCCAAAATTTGTTTCAACACCATCAGTCTCAATGCGCATTACGTGGTCTTGTTTAAAAGCCCTCGAGATAAATCGCAAGTGCAAGTCTTAGCCAAACAGTTAGGGACGCCTTGGCTGACCCAGGCGTACGACGATGCCACTCAAACTCCACACGCCTATTTACTCGTCGATTTGAAACCTACGACCCCCGATGATTTGCGATTTCGTACCCAACTGTTTCACCACTGGGGCCAAGACGGAGGGCCTGTCCTGTACACGTCTCCGTCCTCGACTTAATTTCACTTAACAAAAAAATCTATAAAATCCTCAGACACTTTTCGTCTGTCTCACACAGCGTCAACATGACGTCCCTTCAATCACATCTCCCCGTCAAATTGATTCGTGCCTTGTATGGCATCAGTCGAGAAAAAAATCCACAAATACGGGCTCGCGTCTTAGAAGCTAGTCTCAAAGAAGTCTTACGATGGTTCACGGTGACAGCACGTCAATTACTGCAAGGGATCATTCAGATTCCTCATCAAACCAAACGCTTTTTTGATCGAAACAAAGTCGCTTTGACCCAACTGGCCGATCTCCGCATCGACACTCAAACCAAAAAACAAATCATTTTGAAACCTGGAGGGAGCGGTACTCTAGGAGGGGTCATCATTCGCTCTCTCTTAAGATGGGATCCTAATGCCCCCAAAGTTCTCCCCAAGAAAAAAGTCAAACGAAGCTCCAAGAAGAAAAAGAGCCACGGTGTCAAGACCAGGTCTCCAAGGAGACCCGTGTCTCCAAGAACTTCTCCAGTGGCGGGACCCTCCTCTTACCAGACACCACCCCGGAAAAAGAAAAGAAGCCCCCAGAAAAAGAAGCAGAGAAAAAGTCTCCAGAAAAAGAAAAGTCTACAGAAAACTAGTCGCAAGAGAGGCACTTCGGCCAGGACGCAACCTTACACTCGCAAAGCACGACCTGCAAAGGCGGTGACAGCGTCTCCGGTAGCCTCAGGTTCATTCACTTCCCCGTTGATGTCACCAAGAACTGAAGAGTACTTGGAGACGTTGATCACACCAAGAACTTCTCCGTTGATAACCCCAAGAACTTCCCCAGTGGCAGGACCCTCCAATTTAGTGGCAGTGGCCGCTGCTCACAAAGTACCTGCTCCCAAAATCAAAGTTCAAAAAAGATCGGGCATGTTACAAAGTTTACTGGATTTGTCCAAGCAAGAACTGGCTCGATTTAGTCCGTTGCGTACCCCTGCACGACGTGTCATGCCTGTCCTGAAGTTAATACGACGTAAAGACAATCAGTGGCGACGCGTTCCAGTATAAAAAAGGTGTGTGACCGAGTAGGGGTATCAGTCTTTTGGTGCTCCTGAAGATGTCACCCTCCAGAAAACATCCCTCTTCTAAACAGCCCCAAGGAAAGAAAAGGAAAGGACTGCCTCCTCGTTTAGTCAAACATGGGGACATGTTATCTGTCCTGTCCAAAGCTTCTCCACCCCTACGAAAATAACTCATTCAATCAGCCTCCAAAGAGGTCATCGATACCGTGTGCGAATGTTGTTTGAACGTCTGGAAAGGCACGATCCCTTTGTCCAAACACCAGAAACAATGCTTAGGCAAACACCGTCACGTTCTTCGCCAAATGGTTCAAAAGAAAATTCCCATCAGACAAAAGAAGAAGATGTTGGTCCAACGTGGAGGAATTTTACCCCTCTTGTTAGGCCCATAATTGAAAGGAGTCTTGGGAACCATGTTGGGAGGACTGATGGGAGCAAGATAAAAAGACCCTCTGAAGTCCCAAGATCTCAGAATCGACCAATGACATCCCATGGAAGGACGAAAACTAGCTTTAGTGCCTTACAAACGATGGATGGAATACCATCGTTGGCAAGAACAACGGACCCCGCATTTACCTCCCAATCCCAATTTGAGCGAGATGTCCCAGTTACAACACGAATTGCAGTCCTTGATGGATCGCCAAGATTTGTCCGAAACAGAAAAATTGCAAAAGTACGGTCAACTCTTGCAACGACTGCAACTCTTTCACCAGAAAGCCTCAAACGAAACAGCTCTTCCCACTCTGAAAGATTTTAAGACGTTGATGAAAAGTCCAGCACCATCACCACTACCAGTGACCAAGACAGAAAAAGGAGAAGAAGAAGAAGGGTTTCAAACTCACCAGAAAAAGTACGCAAGTTAACAACACCACCTACCTCCAGAATTGGATGGATTAAAAAGATGATGACTACCCCTTCTTCATCAGAAGAGAAAAAGAAGGTGAAGACAGAAGTGAAACAAGAACCGATATCCCTTGTTCAGACATCCTCCTCCTCGACACCTATTGCCGGTCGCACACGCAAAGCATTACAATCCAAGAAAGTACCCCAAGAGAAAAAGAGTAGCATCTTCCAAGAGTGGGTGCCTTATTAAAACACAAACCAACAAATGGAAAAAGTCTTAGCCAGCATTTACTACGATCCCTTGCATCCTTCAGGTTACGCAGGAGTTCAAAAATTGTATCGTGCTGCCAACACGCGACTGAAAAGTCTCCGTTTACCGCAAGTGCAACGATGGTTACAAGAACAAGCTACCTACACTTTACACAAACCCATTCGACGCAAGTTTTCCAGAAGTCGCACCCGAGTGGAAGGCATCGATCATCAATCTCAAGCCGATTTAGCCGATGTCTCTCATTTGTCCAGCTACAATCGCGGTTACAAATATTTGTTTTGTGTCGTCGACGTCTTTTCCAAATTAGCCTGGGTCGTACCCTTGACTTCCAAATCGAGCAGTGAGTTAGTGCGAGCCCTGCAACGAGTGTTGAAACAAAGTGGTCGTCACCCTCTTCGATGGCAAACGGACAAAGGCACCGAATTTCTGAACCAAGCTTTCCAAAAAGAATTAAAGAAACGTGACATTCATTTTTTTACCACCGAGAATCCCGAAACCAAAGCCAGCATCGTGGAGCGTTTTCAACGCACTTTGAAAGAACGCATGTGGAAATATTTTATGCATCACCACACTCTGAAGTACATCGACATCTTACCGCACCTGGTGCAAGCGTACAACCAATCTTACCATCGAAGCATTGGACGTGCCCCGCAAGACGTGACTCCCGACAACGAAGTGTTGGTGTTTGAGCGCCTGTTTGGTATGTCCCCGACGAGGGCTGCCCCCAAGAAAAGTGGAGTGTTGGCCGTAGGAGATTGGGTACGCATTGGCAAAACCAAACGCACTTTCGACAAAGGTTACTTACCTAACTGGACGACCGAATTGTTTCGCGTCACTGGACGAGTGCATGGCCGTCATCCTGTCGTCTATAAATTGGAAGACATGAACGGAGAAGTGCTCAAAGGAACGTTTTATTTGCCCGAGTTACAACGTGTCACCAAAAAAGAAGACGATGTGTACGACATCGAAAGCATTCTCGAACGCAGAACCCGTAAAGTGGGCAAACGACGTGTCAAAGAAGTCAAAGTACGTTGGAAAGGATATCCACCCAGTTTTGATTCTTGGATCGACGCTTCGCAAGTCATCGACTATAAAAAGAAGTGACCATCATGCCCTTTCACACAGACGCAGCTACGTCGACCGCTCCTTCACCCAGTTCTTCTCTGCAAGATTTACAAAAACAACCCTTGTGAGTGTGGTGTGGAGAACGTGTGCCTAAAACGCAAATCGTCTTTTTCTGCCAAATCTTCGTGGTGTATTGTGTCCTCGGGGCAGCCATCGCCAATTTGAGTTTGCAACAAGGAGACAAACAATTGTGGACCATTTTATTGAGCAGTTGCATCGGTTACCTGCTTCCCAATCCCTCCCTGAAATTCTCCTCGAACGGGAACAACGGGAACCTTGTGTCCAGTGCCAGTGTCAGTCACCATTCCAACAACAACAACCCTATATTGGGCGGAGACACTCCTCTGACGTCCAGTAACCCCTCGGACAGCCACAGAACTCTGGAATTATGAGTCACACTAACCAATTTTACTTAACCTTACCCAGTGACAGTTCCATGGAGGTGTTTCCCAACAACACCTTGTGCTGTTACACGGCCAAATTACCTCAGGCCATCCCATTAGATCACGAAGCCCATTGGGAAGAGGCTTTGGTGGAAATGATTCACCCAACACAAATCAAAAACATCACTGAAACTCAAAACACTTTTGAGGTCGAAATCCTGAACGAACAATTGCAACTAACCATGAATGAAATCGGGTTTTCAGGCGACGTAAAACCAGCCAACAATCCACCCTTCAGTATCTACACCTTGAAAATTCCGTCAGGGTTTTATTTTAGTGGCCAACATTTGGTGGATACCATTGCTTCCAGGTGCGAGTTAGCCTTTGGCAAAGCCCTGAACAAAGCCAAGAAAGTGTGAAGATTGAGTACCATAAAGTGGCTCGTCGCTTATTGTTGAAATTTCAGGATACGGACACGTTGTCCCTCAGGTTCAATGGTAGTTTGTTTGAAATTTTGGGTGGACATGCAGGAATGGTCGCAAACAATTGGAGCCCCAAGATCAACAGTAATATGGATTTTTGCAGAGCTTTTGGAAACCCGGTAGAACTGAACCATGGACTGAATTTGATCTTTCTGTATTCCGATGTGGTGGAGTACAACGTGGTGGGACACACCTCTGTGCCATTACTGCGTGTCATTCCTTTCAAAGTGGATTCAACCATGTCCGCTGACGAGGAAGGTGGAAACACTTATCACGTTCACCGCGAATTTGTACCTCCTCACTATTTGTCTGTCAGCAAGTCTTATTTGGACACGGTCAACATTGCTATAAAAGGAGGTCTGGGACAAAATATTCCATTCACCAAAGGAAAAGTCACCGTGAAACTCCATTTTCGAAAACGGTTCTCTCACGACTCGTAAGTCATGTATCCAGTGTACCGAGGGGTTGCTCGACAGCGAGGACACGGTTTAGGAGATATGTTAAAATCGGCTTTTCGTTCGGTGGTCCCAGTGTTGAAACCGATGGTGACACGCGGATTGCACGCCTTGAAAGATGCGGCATTGACACACGGCAAAGAATTTCTCCAAAATGTCATCATCAACAAACAAAACCCCAAAGAAGCTTTCTTAAGGGCAGGCAAAAATGTCTTGCTGCAAACGGGTAAAGACTTTTTGAGCCGACGAGAAACACCTATAAATGCCCTGCACGCTACCGAGTCAGGCATTCAGCAAGGACAAGGCAGAAAGAGACGACGAAGAAAACACCCTTTCACCAGACTTCACATGTCTAAAGCTAGAAAGACAAAGAAAAGAAGAACTGTTCGAGACTTAGACGTTTTCGATTATTGAGACACAGAGAAAAAATGATGCACCGAGAATCTTGCGCTTGTTCCAAGTCGGAACTAGATCTGTTTGCCATGCCCCCCACCATGATGACGATGCAAGAATCCCAGTGGGTGGAATTTCATCCCGTCTCCTCATTGACGGATTCCGCTCCCATCGAGTTTGAAATCAAAGGACAGCCCGAAGATTACATCGATCTGAATAGCAGTTACCTGTACTTGAAAGTGAAGTGATCGAACCACCCAACGCTAACCTAGACGTTGATGAAGCAGTAGCTCCCGTCAATAATTTCATGCATTCCTTGTTTAGCGAAGTGGACTTGTACTTGAATAACAAACTGGTCAGCAGTAGCATGGATACTTACCCTTACCGAACGTACCTGGAAAATCTCTTGACGTACGGAAAAGAAGCCAAGAACACTCATCTGGATGCTTGCGTGGTATGGAAACCTGACAAAGCGACTAAGTTCAACAGCACTACAGTTGCTGGGGATGCTCAAAATACAACGGGATTTGTAGAACGACGAACGAAAATTGCACTAAGTCGTAGTTTAGAACTGATGGATCGCTTGCATCTAGACATGTGGTTACAAGAAAAGTATTTGCTGAACGGGGTGGATATCCTCTTGAGACTGAATCTCAGCAGTGCCGCTTTCCATTTGATGGTTGCTGCTGATGCCACTTACAAAACTATCATTCAAGAAGCCAAACTCTACGTGCGTCGTGTGGAAGTGTTACCTAAAGTGGGAAACGACATCTGTCAGACGTTGAGCAGAACGACTGCCAAGTATCCGATACGACGCGTAGAAGTGAAAACGTTCACCATTCCCACTGGACAGCGATCCATGATCGAAGATCATCTGTTCCAAGGACAGTTACCCAAGCGTTTAATCGTTGGTATCGTAAGCAATGCAGCTTTCAACGGAGCCTACCGGGAAAATCCTTTCCACTTCCAACCCTACAATGTGTCCAAGATCGAAGTCAGTCGCGATGGCAAAACCTTGTGTACCCGACCTTTCGAACCTAACTTTGGTGTCGCGAAGAATTACTTGAGGTCGTACTTGTCCCTGTACGAAGCCACCGGTCAGTTAGGAACCAACACCAGTCACGGCATTACGTACGAGGATTATGCAGGAGGTTACGCTTTGTGGGCTTTTGATTTCACTCCTGACCAAGGCAGCGACGAGGGACATTTCCACCCTATAAAATCGGGTCAGATTCGTGTGGAAATTCAGTTTACTACAAATGTACCAGAGACGGTGAACGTCATCCTGTATGCAGAATTCGACAATACCATAGAAATCAACAGTTTGAGAGAAGTCATTCTAGACTATTAGAAGCCATGGAAGACTGTTATCCCTCTTTACCTAGTGGAGAAACTTTGAAGATGGAATGTGAGGAGACTGTGGAAGAAGAAGAAGAATCCCAAGACAAAGACGATGAAGTTATCATGAAGTCAAGATGGCCGGAACAAGAAGCCCATTTAGTCTCCTTTTTTGCTACATTCCTGGCAGATATAATGAAAGAATTGATCAAGGATGTCACAACGATCATCCCAGTCAAATTCAACACGATAAATGTCTGATGTTGAGTCAAGAAGAAAAGTTGGACGAATATCTGGACAAAGCTTGGGGTCACATCGAGATAGAATTCGTGTTGAATGAGTGGTATAAAGGCTTGGATAAACATTCTTCTCCTCCATTAACGTCTCTGGAGTGCCGTCGCATCGAATCTCTCTTTGACCAGAGTAAGAAGTCGGAGCTAAACGCCTTTTACTTGTCAGACATTTTCAAGCAAAAAGTCAGGATCGAATTGATCACTTATCATTACCTGTGAAGAAGAAGAAGAAAAAAACAACACAAATTAATGGATACCTGGGAACTTTATTACCTTTTGAACCACAGTTCTTATACGGTGTCTTGGAATCCTGTCGTCTGTGCTAAAGATGAACTCCCTCATCGCAAACCTCAAGACCATCAAGCTTATGTGATCAACACGGACGACAGTCATCTCCCAGGAACCGACTGGGTAGCCGTCTACTTTCCTCAAGAAGGATGTGTGGAATATTTTGATTCGTAAGGATTGCCTCCTTTGGAAGACGATATCATCGACTTTATGAGAAGAAATGCTCAGACCACCCGATTCAATAATGTGAAATTACAAGGCACAGATTCCTTGGTGTGTGGACAGTACTGTGTGTATTTTCTGCATCATCGCAGCCTGGGTTATTCCTTAGAACATTTAGTGACTCATTTTGATCCTCGTTCTTCTTCTAGAAATGATGTGAAAGTAGATCGATGGTTTTGTGACCATTATGCTTATCTTTTGTCTCAAGCTAGAAAACGTAGTGTCCATCAATGGCCTAATGACTTCCAACAGTGGAAATCACAATTTCATTCACAAAGTTGTCAGCCTTGTCCAAAATAATGTGTTAGTTGAAAAAAATATTTGTGATTTAAAAAATGTTTGATGTTATATTGTTGGATTATTGTTAAAAATGTTATAATTGTTTGTTAGTGTTAAGTGATTTTGAATAAAAAATGTTGTTTTGAAAAGAAATGCCTTTGTGGCTTGTTTGGCTATAGGAATCTTGATTCATGCTCTTTGACTTCTTACTATCCCTCTCATGACACTCATTGAACGTTCCAGCTCGAAAACCGTATAGGGATGTTTTCCTTCACGTCCGCGCTTTGACTTTAAAAACCGGGGCAGTTTCCAGTCTAACCATCTATTGTCGACTCATCCTCCTACGAAGATGTGCTCCAAACTAGCTAAGCTAAACGAAGCCTACGTGAATTTGCATAGGGTCAGACACAGTCTGATACCGAAGCCTGAAGAGACAGAGAATGTGAGATTGTTAAATGTCACTGAAGACCTGATAGAAGAGCTCTTCAGAGAAGAAGTGAACAGGGAAAAAGAAGAATGGACAGAGAAGTACAGACTTCAGAAACAGCAGAGAGAGCAGCAACAGCAACAAGAGCAGCAGCAACAGAAACCTGAACCTGACAGAGGCTTTGTCGACTGTCGTATCGACACCAAAGAGTTCTTCTTCTCTTTCCGAAGAAGCAGACCTATCGTCAGAGGACGTCGCATTCTTAGAAACTAAAAGATCGCCCTAGCTTCAACTTCGCACACAAAAAAACAACCCTTTTCAGGGCTACCCAATACTCTAGAAAAGAAATAACAATCGATTTGCCAATGTATGTATGTAGAGTAGTGTGAATATAAACACTGACTCTTTTGTGGTGTGAGTGTATGTGTTTGTGTGGATAGTAGATAATGATAATGTTTTTTGCTGTTTGACGTGCGTGGAGAGTAGATTTGGGGTTTAATTTGATTGCTTTGCGTATGTGGATAGTATATTGAAGTGATTAATGAAAATTTTTAAATTAGTAATGGGTAGTAAAATAGTGAGTGAGTGTTTCTTTTAGGTCCGCGCGTTGTTTGGTCATGATCTAGGTAATATAACTTTTGTCTTAGGGGGATGTTTTCCTTCACGTCCGCGCTTTCACTATAAATTGAAACTCACTTGGCAGTCTAGCTACCCTTGTTGATTGATCAAGAGAATGAACACCAGACTAGCAAAACTGCTTCAACTTCATGTACACCTGGAATATGCCAGGCGTATAGTGAATGAGCTGGCTGCAGAGGCCATAGTAGAAGAGGCAAGGATAAAGAAAGAAGAGGAGGAGAGAAGACAGAGGGAAGAGGAGGAAAAGAAAATAGGAGAGAGGATGACTTACAAGATACCAGAGACAGAGGATTGGGGTGCTGAAGCCAATCATCCCGCATCTGCATTCCCAAGAAAAAAAGTAAAAGGAGACTGGGGAAGAAGATGTGTGTGTGTTGCCAGGCCTGGAAGGTGCCATCATTAACCAGGTGTCACTGGAGTTCAAAAACAAACAGCCCTTTTCAGGGCTACCCAAACATTTAGAAAAGAAATAGTAATTGATTTGTCAATGTGTGTATGTAGAGTAGTGTGAATATAAACACTGACTCTTTTTTCATTGTGTGTGTGTGTGTGTGTGTGTGTGTGTTTGTAAGCGCTAAAGTAAGTTTGTGTGGTTAGCAGATTATTGGGTTTAATTATAATGCTTTGTGTGTATGTGTGTGTGTGTGTGTGTGTTTGTGTGTGGATAGTAGATTTGGGATTTGTTAATTGCTGCTTCACTTATGTGGATAGTATATTATATGAAATGAGAAAAGTAGGGGATGTTTTCCTTCACGTCCGCGCGTTTTAAGTGATAATCTAGGTAATATCAAATCACTGTTTGGGAATTATGACGGCCGGCTCGGTCTCGTGGGTTCACAGACTGACACAGCCGTTCATAGCCCGAATAATAAAAACCAGTTAAGGACGAATATTACAAAATCACTGTTTGGGAATTATGACGGCCTGCTAGGTCTCGTAGGTTCATAAACTGACACAGCCGTTCATAGCCCGAATAATAAAAACCAATTAAGGCCACAAAAGATTAAAATAGGAAAATAGGAATTAATTACAACAGGACTTCATAATAACATACAAACAACCATAAAACAAGTTTTCATTCCAAACCAATAAGATAAGGAATTAAAATAAATAAGGAATTCATGAAGAAAAAGAAAAGAAAAAGAAAAAAATAATATACTCCTAACCGTCTCCTTGTCTCTAAAACAACATCTGGCTGAACTTTTAAATCAAGCTTCCACAGCTATTTCTACTAACATACTCAGCCAAATCCAGGCAATGTTGGCAGACGACCCTGAAGAATTTGAAACTTCCACGCTGGCAGCGGCCCTGTAAGTATCATCATCCAGCGGCGATGAAGCTGATCAACCTGCCCCACCTAAACAGAGTGGAAAAAAGGAAGGCTCTGTCTACCGGAATAAGGGACTGGGAAAGGCAATTGATGATATCAAAAAAACGGGCCACTTCGTCAATGCCACAAGACCAGGTGTCCTAATGTGACGTCATCGCTGCCGACCAATCGTAGCGGGAGTCACATACTGCTCGGTTTGACACCTGGGGCATTTCAATCCTACTAAGAAACACGAGTGTGTGGTGTGACTATTCCCACTCATGTTTATTAGCCTTTCAGTCAGGTTGTTAAGGACTAGTTAGTCCTACACCTGAGTGGCTAAATTAAAAAGTACTCTTTGAGTACATAAAAGCCTGGGGGATGAGGCTCCTTTTCCTTCCCCCAGGAGTAATTAAAAATCACGCAGTGCGTGAATAAACAAGTGGTACATGTTCAAAAGAACGAAAACCACTATAATCCAACTAACTAACTAACTAACTAATTTTGTTTTGGGGGATGTTTTCCTTCACGTCCGCGCTTTAACTATAAGAACCCACAAAGTTCGTCGTTCGCACCATTCTAAGGAATAAAAAACGAAGATGGACGTGTCCCAACTGTTTAATAATTTAAGGTATGTTTATTTTTGGATGGTGGATGGTGAATATGGAGTTGAAAGGATTGAAAGAGATTGAAGGTTAAGAACAAGTCTGCACTACGTGAACGATCTAAAATTAGCCAGGGAGATGATAGAGGGATTAATTGAAGAAGAAGTGAAGAGATTGAGAGGGCTGATAAATCCCCCTTATGTCAGAGTGGGGACAATAAAAGAGGCCATGGAGAAGGTAAAAGAAGTAAGAAGGTTCTTGGAAGAGATAGAAAAAAGGTCAGAGTGGCCCTTTGTCAAAAGGAGTGTTGAACAATTGAAAAAAGGGGAAGAAAAGATGAGAAAGGTGATAGATGAAGAAGTGGAGAAAATAAAGGACAGGTGGGCAAAAGATAGAAAAGAAGAAGAAAATAGAAAGGAAAAGGAAGAACTAGAGAAACTAAACTCTAATTGGATGAAAATCCAACAGAAGTTCCGAGCCATGGGTCACCCGGACTGGATACCGGAAACAGAAAAGAAGAAGAAGAAAGGAATGATGGAAAAAATAAGGGGATGGATAAAGAAGTTAAGGAGTTAGAAGAAGAAGAAGAAGAAACCCAAAGGCCCTTTTCAGGGCCACTCCAATCTCTCGAAAAGAGATGGACTTTCAATTGCCTACCCCTTTTTTATTTTTTTATTTTTTTTTAAAATCCCATGTTAAATTCTCTTTGTCCCTAGACAGGCCCACGATTTATTCTCCATATTAAATTTCCCCTTGTCGCTAGACAGGCCCACGATTTTTCTCCATGTTAATTTCCCCTTTCGCTAAACAGGCCCAAAATATATTCCCATGTTAATTCCCTTTGTCGCTAGACAGGCCCACGATTTTTCTCCATGTTAATTTTCCATTGTTGCTAGACAGGCCCAGGGGGTGTTTTAATGCTAATTCCCATTGTCGCCAGATCGTCCCACTTCACTACTAATGTACGATCTATTGATCAGCATGCCATCCATTCTGTCACCCAGATATAATGTACAATCTATTGATCAGCATGCCATGCATTATGTCACCCAGATGTGACCTGTTAGTAGTGAATGGGGATACATTAGCGACAATGGGAATTAGCATTACAGACCCCCCTGGGTCAGATTAGCGACAATGGAAATATAACATGGCGAAAAATCGTGGGTCAGATTAGCGACAAGGGAAATTAACATGGGGAATAAATCGTGGGTCACTCTAGCGACAAGGGGAATTTAACATGGAACTATAGTGTGGGTCTGTCTAGCGACAAGGGGAAATTAACATGGGGAATAGAGTTTGGGCTTTTGGGATTTTTTTTTGTTTTAAATTTTTTTAAAAAAGGGGTAGGCAATTGAATAAAGTCATTCTCTTTTCGAGAAATATGGCTGGCCCTGAAAAGGGCCTTTGGTTTCTTCTTCTTCTTCTTCTTCTGCTTCTAATTTCTTCTTTTTCTCCACCAACTTCTTATTTTCTCACCTACACTCTTTTTTCTTCTTTTTTTCTCTCCTCTTCTTTCTTCTCTTCCTCCTCCTCTTCTTTCTTCCTCTTCTCATTTTCTTCTTCTTTTTCAATTTTTTCATTCCATTTTCTTATTCTTATCCTTTCCTCTTCATCCTCCTTCTCCTCCTTTATTTCCCTCATCACACCACTTATCATAGTGGTCTTCATTGAGTCGTACTAGCATTTGTTCTATCATGCCCAAATTGTCAAGGACGTCTTGCAATGTTTGAAATTTATCGAGGTGGTTCGAAGCCATCTTCTCTGTAGAATGGTTTGAACGACGAATACTGTGGGTTCTTATACGAAAAGCGTGGACGTGAAGGAAAACATCCCCCTAAAACATAAAATTGATATTACCTAGATCATGACCTAACATCGTGCAGACGTGAAAGAAAACATCCCTACTTTTCTCATTTCATATAATATACTATCCACATAAGTGAAGCAACAATAAACAAACCCCAAATCTACTATTTACACACGCAAATCATTAAAACAAAATCCATAATCTACTATCCACACAATCGTACGTGAGCGGTTACAAAACCCAAACTATACTCTCCACATACGCTAAGAAACAATAAACAAAATCCATAATCTACTATCCACACAATCGTACGTGAGCGCTTACAAAACCCAAACTATACTCTCCACATACGCTAAGAAACAATAAACAAAATCCATAATCTACTATCCACACAATCGTACGTGAGCGCTTACAAAACTCAAACTATACTCTCCACATACGCTAAGAAACAATAAACAAAATCCATAATCTACTATCCACACAATCGTACGTGAGCGCTTACAAAACCCGAACTATACTCTTCACATACGCTAAGAAACAATAAAGAAACCCATAATCTACCATTCACACAAACTTACGTGAGCAGTTACAAACACAAACACACAAACACATACCCTCGCACTATGAAAAAAGAGTTAGTGTTTATAATCACACTACTCTACCTACACACACACACACACACACACACACACACACACACACATTGGCAAATCGATAGTTATTTCTTTTCTAGAGTATTGGGTAGCCCTGAAAAGGGCTGTTTTTTTTAAACTCCAGATGCAACTATCTAATGATTGCACCTTCCTGGCCTGGCGCCACACACGCATCTTCTTCCCCAGTCTCCTTTCACCTTTCTTCTGAGGAGCGAAGAGGGAGGATGATTCGCTTCAGCACCCCAATCCTCTGTCTCGGGAATATTGAACGACTTCCTCTCTTCTCTTTTCTTTTCCTCCTCTTCCCTCTGTCTTCTCTCCTCCTCTTCCTTCTTTATTCTTTCTTCTTCTATTATAGCCTCCGCAGCCAGTTCATTTACCAGGCGCCTGACATATTCCAGATGTATCTGGAGTTCAAGAAGTTTGCTTATTCTGCTACTATTCATTCTTGTGTTGATCAATCAACAAGGGTAGCTAGACTGCCGAACGAGTTTCAATTTATAGTGAAAGCGCGTACGTGAACGAAAACATCCCCCTATAAACATAAAATTGATCTTCCCTAGATCATGACTAAAAAAAAAAAAACAACAACGCGCGGACCTAAAAGAAACACTTTTTTATTCTACCCATCACTATTTTAAAATTTTTTATAAATCACTTCAATTGACTATCCACATACTCAAAGCAATCCAATCTAACCCCGAAATCTACACCTCAAACACCAAATAAAGACATCATTTTAATCTACTATCCACACCAACGTACTTGATCACTTACAAACACACAAACTCACAAACACATACCCTCACATTTTTTTAAAAAGAGTTAGTGTTTATTTTCACACTACTCTACCTAAACACATTGGCAAATGGATAGTTATTTCTTTTCTAGAGTATTGGGTAGCCCTGAAAAGGGCTGGGTTTTTTTTGTTTGCTATGGCAATCTTTTAGTTTCTAAGAATGCGATGTCCTCTGACGATAGACTTTCTGGCGATAGGTCTGCTTCTTCGGAAAGAGAAGAAGAACTCTTTGGTGTCGATACGACAATCGACAAAGCCTCTGTCAGCTTCAGGTTCTTGTTGCTGCTGTTGTTGTTGCTGCTGCTGTTGCTGCTGTCTCTGAAGTCTGTACTTCTCTGTCCATTCTTCTTTTTCCCTCTTCATTTCTTCTCTGAAAAGCTCTTCTATCAGGTCTTCAGTGATTTTTAACATTCTCACATTCTCTATTTCTTCTGGCTTCGGTATCAGACTGTGTCTGACCCTATGCAAATTCACGTAGGCTTCGTTGAGCTTAGCTAGTTTGGAACACATCTTCTTAGGAGGATGAGTCGACAATGGATGGTTAGACTGGAAACAACCCCGGTTCTTAAAGTGAAAGCGCGGACGTGAAGGAAAACATCCCCCACACGGTTTTCGAGTCGCAATGTACAGTGAGTGTCATGAGAGGGATAGTAAGAAGTCAAAGAGCATCAATCCAACATTCTTATAGCTAAACAAAAGACAAAGGCATTTTTTTCAAAACACAACATTTTTATTCAAAAATCACTTAACACTAACCAACAACAACTCTAACATTTTTAACAATAATCCAACACTATAACATCAAACAATTTTTTCAAATCACCAACATTTTTTTCTCAATTCACAATCTACTTTAAACAGGGCTGACAACGTTGTGAATGAAATTGTGATTTCCACTGTTGGAAATCATTAGGCCATTGATGGACACTACGTTTCCTAGCTTGAGACAAAAGATAAGCATAATGGTCACAAAACCATCGATCTACTTTCACATCATTTCTTGAAGAAGAACGAGGATCAAAATGAGTCACTAAATGTTCTCAGGAATAGCCCAGGCTTCGATGATGCAGAAAATACACGCAATAATGTCCACACACCAAGGAATCTGTGCCTTGTAATTTCACATTATTGAATCGGGTGGTCTGAGTATTTCTTCTCATAAAGTCGATGATATCGTCTTCCAAAGGGGGCAATCCGTACGAATCGAAATATTCCACACATCCTTCTTGAGGAAAGTATACGGCTACCCAGTCGGTTCCTGGGAGATGACTGTCGTCCGTGTTTATCACGTAAGCTTGATGGTCTTGAGGTTTGGGATGAGGGAGTTCATCTTTAGCACAGACGACAGGATTCCAAGAAGCCGTATACGAACTGTGGTTCAAAAGGTAATAAAGTTCCCAGGTATCCATTGATTTGTGTGTGTGTTTTTTTCTTCTTCTTCTTCACAGGTAATAATAAGTCGTCAATTCGATCCTGACTTTTTGCTTGAAAATGTCTGACGAATAAACGGTTATTCGTTCTGTTTCCTCACTCTGATTCAGGAGAGCTTCGATACGATGGATCTCTTGAGTGGTTAATGGTGGACAAGAATGTTTACGCAAGTCTTTATACCACTGGTGTAACACGTCTTTGTTCGAGATGAGACTCCAAGCTTCGTCCAGATACTCGTCCAATTTTTCTTCTTGACTCAACATCAGGCATTTATCGTGTTGAATTTGACTGGGATGATCGTTTTGACATCCATAGCAATTTTTCTTGATCAATTCCGTCATTTTTTCGACCAAGTGTTTGGCAAAACAGGAGATTAAATGGGCTTCTTGTTCTGGCCATCTTGACTTCATGATGATCACTTCTTCTTTTTCCACGGTCTCCTCACATTTCATGTCCAAAGTTTCTCCATTAGGTAAAGAGGGATAACAGTCTTCCATGGTTTCTAGTAATCTAGGATGACTTCTCTCAAACTGTTGATTTCTATCGTATTATCGAATTCTGCATACAGGATGACGTTCACCGTTTCATCAGGGTCTCGGTCTTTAAACTGAATTTCCACACGAATCTGGCCGGATTTTATAGGGTGGAAATGTCCCTCGTCGCTGCCTTGGTCAGGAGTGAAATCGAAAGCCCACAAAGCATAGCCTCCTGCATAATCTTCGTACGTAATGCCGTGACTGGTGTTGGTTCCTAACTGTCCGGTGGCTTCGTACAGGGACAAGTACGATCTCAAGTAATTCTTCTTGGTAAAGTCAGGTTCGAAAGGTCGGGTACACAAGGTTTTGCCATCGCGACTGACTTCGATTTTGGACACGCCAAAGTGTTGAAAGTAGAAAGGATTTTTTTCGGCAGCTCCGTTGAAGGCTGTATTCTCGACGATACCAACGATCAAACGTTTGGGTAACTGTCCTTGGAACAGATGATCTTCGATCATGGATCGCTGTCCCTTGGGAATGGTGAAGGTTTTCACTTCCACGCGTCGTATGGGATACTTGGCAGTCGTTCTGCTCAACGTCTGACTGATGTCGTTACCTACTTTAGGTAACACTTCCACACGACGTACGTAGAGTCTGGCTTCTAGGATTTTGGTTTTGTAACCGTCACTATCAGCCAATAAATGGAAAGCGGCACTGCTACGATTCAGTCTCAGGCGGACATCCACCCCGTTCAGCAAATACTTTTCTTGCAACTACATGTCCAAATGCAAACGATCCATCAGTTCTAAACTTGTGTCGACTCCCGTGATTCTCTTTCTTCGTTCTACAAATTCATCATTGTTGTCTTTCTTTTCATCAGTTTCCAATATTTCAAACTTGGTAGGTTCGTCAGCTTCCCATACCACACAGGCATTGAGATGAGTGTTCTTGGCATCTATTCCGTACGTCAAGAGATTTTCCAGGTAGGCACGATAAGGGTAAGTATCCATGCTGCTACTGACCAGTTTGTTATTCAAATACAAGTCCACTCCACTGAACAAGGAATGCATGAAATTGTTGACCGGAGCTACTGCTTCATCGTCTATAGCACCTCCAGTCTTATCTAGAATTTTGACTTTCAGGTACAAGTAACTGCTATTCAGATCGATGTAATCTTCGGGCTGTCCTTTGATTTCAAACTCGATGGGAGCGGAATCGGCCAATGAGGAGACGGGATGAAATTCCACCCACTGGGATTCTTGCATCGTCATCATGGTGGGGGGCATGGCAAACAGATCCAGTTCCGTCTTGGAACAAGCGCAAGACTCTCGCTGCATCATTTTGTTCTGTTCTTTCTCAATAATCGAAAACGTTTAAGTCTCGAACGGTTCTTCTTTTCTTGGCCTTTCTCGCTTGAAGTCTGGTGAAAGGGTGTTTTCTGCGTCGTCTCTTTCTGCCTTGTCCTTGCTGAATGCCTGACTCGGTAGCGTGCAGGGCATTTATAGGTGTTTCTCGGCGACCCAAAATGTCTTTGCCCGTTTGCAGCAAGACATTTTTGCCTGCCCTCATGAAGGCTTCTTTGGGGTTTTGTTTGTCGATGATGACATTTTGGAGAAATTCTTTGCCTTGCGTCAGTGCCGCATCTTTCAAGGCGTGCAATCCGCGTGTCACCATCGGTTTCAACACTGGGGCCACCGAACGAAAGGCCGATTTTAACATATCTCCTAAACCGTGTCCTCGCTGTCGAGCAACCCCTCGGTACACTGGATACATGACTTACGAGTCGTGAGAGAACCGTTCTCGAAAAGGGAGTTTCACCGTAACTTTTCCTTTGGTGAATGGAATATTTTGTCCCAAATCTCCTTTTATAGCAATGTTGATCGTGTCCAAATACGACTTGCTGACAGGCAAATAGTGAGAATGTACAAATTCGCGGTGGACGTGATAAGTGTTTCCACCTTCCTCGTCAGTGTTCGTGGCAGAATCCACTTTGAAAGGAATGACACGCAGTAACGGCACGGAGGTGTGTCCCACCACGTTGTACTCCACCACATCGGAGTACACGAACATCAAATTCAGTCCTTGGTTCAGTTCTACCGGGGTACGAAATAACTTGCTAAAAGACTCGTTGTCGTAAACGATGGGTAATTCGTTTTTCTTCATCATGGCCATTCTCAGGTTCATGTCTCCGCCCAACATGTCATACAATTCAGGACAAAATAAAATGGACAGGATTTTACTCCGTTCAAATTTCATCAAGAAGCGACGAGCTGTTTTGTGGTACTCCATGGTGACACTTTTGTTAACATGCTCCAAAGCTTTCAGAAACACGACATTAAACCTGGAGGCTATGGTGCTGACCAAATGTTGACCACTAAAATAATAGCCGGGGGAAATGAACAAGTGATAGGTGGTGTACTTTTGTGTACGGGTTTTCTTGTCATATTTGACATTGCTATCCATCCACTGTTGCATTTGCTCGTCATGAACTTCCACATCAAAAAAAATTTGATTGGGAAGGACATTGAGGACTTGGGTCGGGTGAATGATTTCCACTAAAGCCACTTCCCAATGGGCTTCGTGATCTAAGGGGATGGCCTGATGTAATTTGGCCGTGTAACAGCACAACGTGTTGTGGGGAAACACCTCCATGGAACTGTCACTGGGTAAGGTTAAGTAAAATTGGTTTTCGTGACTCATAATTCCAGAGTTCTGTGGCTGTCCGAGGGGTTAGTGGACGTCAGAGGCGTGTCTCCGCCCAAAATGGGGTTCTGGTTGTGATTGTTGTTGGAGTGGTGACTGGCACTGGCACTGGACACAAGGTTCCCGTTGGAAGAGAATTTCAGGGAGGGATTGGGAAGCAGGTAACCGATGCAACTGCTCAATAAAATGGTCCACAATTGTTTGTCTCCTTGTTGCAAACTCAAATTGGCGATGGCTACCCCGATGACACAATACACCACAAAGATTTGGCAGAAAAAGACGATTTGCGTTTTAGGCACACGTTCTCCACACCACACCCACAAGGGTTGTTTTTGTAAATCTTGCACAGAAGAACTAGGTGAAGGAGGAGTGGTCGACGTAGCTGCGTTTGCTGTGTGAAAGGGCATGATGGTCACTTCTTTATATAGTCGATGACTTGCGAAGCGTCGATCCAAGAATCAAAACTGGGTGGATATCCTTTCCAACGTACTTTGACTTCTTTGACACGTCGTTTGCCCACTTTACGGTTTCTGCGCTCGAGAATGCTTTCGATATCGTACACGTCGTCTTCTTTTTTGGTCACACGTTGTAACTCGGGCAAATAAAACGTTCCTTTGAGCACTTCTCCGTTCATGTCTTCCAATTTATAGATGACAGGATGACGGCCATGCACTCGTCCAGTGACGCGAAACAATTCGGTCGTCCAGTTAGGTAAGTAACCTTTGTCGAAAGTGCGTTTGGTTTTGCCAATGCGCACCCAATCTCCTACGGCCAACTCTCCACTTTTCTGGGGACAGCCCTCGTCGGGGACGTACCAAACAGGCGCTCAAACACCAACACTTCGTTGTCGGGAGTCACGTCTTGCGGGGCACGTCCAATGCTTCGATGGTAAGATTGGTTGTACGCTTGCACCAGGTGTGGTAAGATGTCGATGCACTTCAGAGTGTGGTGATGCGTAAAATATTTCCACATGCGTTCTTTCAAAGTGCGTTGAAAACGTTCCACGATGCTGGCTTTGGTTTCGGGATTCTCGGTGGTAAAAAAATGAATGTCACAGTTCTTTAATTCTTTTTGGAAAGCTTGGTTCAGAAATTCGGTGCCTTTGTCCGTTTGCCATCGAAGAGGGTGACGACCGCTTTGTTTCAACACCCGTTGCAGGGCTCGCACTAACTCGCTGCTCGATTTGGAAGTCAAGGGTACGACCCAAGCAAATTTGGAAAAGACGTCGACGACACAAAACAAATATTTGTAGCCACGATTGTAGCTGGCCAAATGAGAAACATCGGCTAAATCGGCTTGCCATTGATGATCGATGCCTTCCACTCGGGTGCGACTTCTGGCAAACATGCGTCGAATGGGTTTGTGTAAAGTGTAGGTAGCTTGTTCTTGTAACCATCGTTGCACTTGAGATAAACGGAGACTTTTCAGTCGCGTTTTGGCAGCACGATACAATTTTTGAACTCCTGCGTGACCTGCAGGATGGGAGGGATCGTAGTAAATGCTGGCTAAGACTTTTTCCATTTTTTTGTGTTGGTTGGTGTGTTAATAAGGCACCCACTCTTGGAGGATGCTACTCTTTTTCTCTTGGGGTATTTTCTTGGATTGCAATGCTTTGCGTGTGCGACCGGCAATAGGTGTTGAAGAGGAGGAGGATGTCTGAGCGGGGGATATCGGTTCTTGTTTCACTTCTGTCTTCACTTCTGTCTTCACTTTCTTTTTCTCTTGTGATGAAGAAGGGGTGGCCATCATCTTTTTAATCCATCCAATTCTGGAGGTAGGTGGTGTTGTTAACTTGCGTACTTTTTCTGGTGGAGTTTGAAACCCTTCTTCTTCTTCTTCTTCTTTTCCTTTTTCTGTCTTGGTCACTGGTACTGGTACTGGTACTGGTGATGGTGCTGGACTTTCATCAAGGTCTTAAAATCTTTCAGAGTGGGTAGAGCTGTTTCGTCTAAAGCTTTCTGGTGAAAGAGTTGCAGTCATTGCAAGAGTTGACCGTACTTTTGCGATTTTTCTGTTTCGGACAAATCTTGGCGATCCATCAAGGACTGCAATTCGTGTTGTAACTGGGACATCTCGCTCAAATTGGGATTGGGAGGTAAATGCGGGGTGTGTTGTTCTTGCCACCGATGGTATTCCATCCATCGTTTGTAAGGCACTAAAGCTAGTTTTCGTCCTTCCATGGGGTTGTCAGGGGTCGATTCTGAGATCGTGGAACTTCCGAGGCCTTTTTATCTTGCTCCCACCAGTCCTCCCAACATGGTTCCCAAGACTCCTTTCAGTATGGGGCCTAACAAGAGAGGTAAAATACCTCCACGTTGCACTAACATCTTCTTTTTTTGACGAATGGGAATTTTCTTTTGAACCATTTTCCGAAGAACGTGACGATGTTTGCCTAAGCATTGTTTCTGGTGTTTGGACAAAGGGATCGTGCCTTTCAAAACGTTCAAACAACATTCGCACACGGTATCGATGACCTCTTTGGAGGCTGTTTGAATGAGTTTTTTTCGTAGGGGTGGAGAAGCTTTGGACAGGACAGATAACATGTCCCCATGTTTGGCTAAACGTGGTGGCAGTCCTTTCCTTTTCTTTCCTTGGGGTTTTCTGGAGGGTGACATCTTTGAGTCTTCAGGAGCACCAAAAAACACTGATACCCGACTTGGTCACAGGCCTTTTTTATGCTGGAACGCGTCGCCACTGATTGTCTTGACGTCGTATTAGTTTGAGGACAGGCATGACACGTCGTGCAGGGGTACGCAACGGACTAAATCGAGCCAGTTCTTGCTTGGACAAATCCAGTAAACTTTGTAACATGCCCGATCTTTCCTGAACTTTGATTTTGGGAGAAGGTACTTTGTGAGCAGCAGCCACTGCCACTAAATTGGAAGGTCCTGCCACTGGGGAAGTTCTTATGGGGGTCATCAACGGAGAAGTTCTTGGTGTGATCAACGTCTCCAAGTACTCTTCAGTTCTGGGTGTCATTAACGGAGAAGTGGACAAACGTGAGGCTGCCGGAGACGCAGTCACCGCCGTGGCAGGTCGTGGTTTGCGAGTGTAAGGTTGCGCCCTGGCCGAAGTGCCTCTCTTGCGACTAGTTTTCTGTGGACTTTTCTTTTTCTGGGGACTTTTTCTCTGTTTCTTTTTCTGGGGGTTTCTTTTCTTTTTCCGGGATGGTGTCTGGTAAGAGGAGGGTCCTGCCACTGGAGAAGCTCTCCTTGGGGACCTGGTCTTTTTCTTCTTGGGGCTTCGTTGGACTTTTGTCTTGGGTATAACTTTGGGGGCATTAGGATCCCATCTTAAGAGAGAGCGAATGATGACCCCTCCTAGAGTACCGCTCCCTCCAGGTTTCAAAATGATTTGTTTTTTGGTTTGAGTGTCGATGCGGGGATCGGCCAGTTGGACCAAAGCGACTTTGTTTCGATCGAAAAAGCGTTTGGTTTGATGAGGAATCTGAATGATTCCTTTGAGTAATAGACGTGCCGTCACCGTGAACCATCGTAAGACTTCTTTGAGACTAGCTTCTAAGACACGAGCTCGTGTTTGTGGATCTTTTTCTCGACTGATGCCATACAAGGCACGAATCAATTTGACGGGAAGATGCGACTGAAGGGACGTCATGTTCACACTGTGTGAGACAGACGAAAAAGGGTCTGAGGTTTTTATAGATTTTTTTATGGGGAGTGAAATGAAGTCGAGGACGGAGACGTGTACAGGACAGGCCCTCCGTCTTGGCACCAGTGGTGAAACAAGCGGGTACGAAATCGCAAATCTTCGGGAGTCGTAGGTTTCAAATCGACGAGTAAATAGGCGTGTGGCGTTTGAGTGGCATCGTCGTACGCCTGGGTCAGCCAAGGCGTTCCTAACTGTTTGGCTAAGACTTGCACTTGCGATTTATCTCGAGGGCTTTTAAACAAGACCACGTAATGCGCATTGAGACTGATGGTGCGATGGGCTTTACTTTGTTGAAACAAATTTTGGGTGATGTAAACGACACTGGCATTACGGTGATGCCCTTTGCGCGAAGAACCACAGTTTAATTTCTTCCTCGTCTTCTCCTAACATGTCGTCGAAAATGACCAAATGGGTTTGACGGGAGTCAGAGACGATGCCGTCGTCTTCTTTAGGAATGTCTTCCACAAACACGATGGAATCGCCTTGACTTTCTCGCAAGAGGCTGTACGCCGATTGCCACTCTTTGTAACACCACACGATCCGTTGAGGTGGCCGATCGATCAAATGATGTTTATGTTCGATCAAACGTTTGACGAATTCGGTTTTGCCTGAACCGCTAGGTCCAGCAATGAGCATGTTAAAGGGATGGCGAAGATACAAAGCCTCCCAACTGGCACGATCTAAGTGTTCGTCGATGACTTTGACAGTAGAGGAAGAGGGAGCAGAGACAGCAGAGGTAGCCATGGTGTGAGAAATGTCACTTGTGACACGAAAAACAAACAAGACAAGAGTTTATATACTTTTTCAGAACACGTTTATTGAATGTTTTCTTCAAACATGAATACGAAAGACAAAAATACATAAAAGCCAAAGGCTTAAGTACAAGAATAAAAGGCACATGATAACCATGAACGTGGAATAAAAACAAGTGTCTGTACAACAACCACATGTTTTGGGTAAAGTTCTAACCAGTTCTTTAGTAGGGGGTAAGGTCACACAAGTGTCCTCCCGAAAGGGTCTTTCAGGCCTGTCCACGACAGTCCTGTCCTGGGTGACGGGTTCTTCTGGTACCGTCACTAACACAGGTTGAAAAGTAACTTTTTTCCTTGAATAACTCTCGTGCATACTGGGCCACCTTTTGTGTCCAAGCCTCAAAACCCTGGTCTCGGTGATGTCCAACATTTGACTCCTAACCAATCTGGTTTCTTCTTCGTCAACGACATGGTAAGTTACTTCAATGAACAATGAACTATCGATCTTGCGTAGGGTTCCTCTTTATATACAGACCCATACCGACATGCCTTTCTGAGTAGGGTCACCCTTGTGGTACTGTTGTGTCTTGGGAAAGTGGCAAATTTCGTACACTTCTAACAGTTGGTATCCCATGTCCATAGCTTTGAACAATTCTACGCTGACCCAGGTTCCCGTCAAGGCACGTTCTTCCTTGGTGTGCTGACAAGGCTGATCTTGGTTGCACGTTTCGGCACAAGTACGGCACAAGGGAAACATCAGTTTGCCTTGACAATGGTGAGGTAAGACGGGATGGTATAGGTTCGTGGGAGGCAAAACTTTACACTTGATCAAGCCTTCGTATTGTCGAATGTTTTTCAGGTCGATGTGTTCCGTTAACAATTGCGGGTGCCCTACAGGAAAGCGACAATATTTGCACACGTAGGGATACAGCGAACACACGTCCAAGTATTTGATTTCTTCTCCTTTCTCTTCGTCGGCTTGGTACAGCAAACAGGTGGCATTGGTCCTTCCTCCGTACAAACTATCCCTCGGGTTCAGCGGGTCCATGAACTGGTAACTTTCCACGAGGCGTTTAAACTCGGGATCGGTTTTCATACGGTGATCGTACTCGTGTTCCCACATTTCCACCACTTGGTATCCTTCCTGTTCTAACTTTAGGCGCCGCTGACAAGTGTCCTGGTACAAGTCTTCCATGGTTCGTTGCAAAAACTGATTTTTAGTGCCACGGTCAGGGTAACAGACGGGACATCCGTGAAATAAGCAACCGTTAAACTCGTACACGATCTTGGGGTTTTCTAAGTCCCAGCCATCGACCGAATACGTTCCGATGGTCTTTTCACCCCCTCCGTTGCGGGCATGCTGAATCCACTTGTCTTCCTTGTCGCACAAGTAATGTAACCAACGTAGGGCTTTGACCCAGTATTGGCGTTTGACATAGTGGGTCGTTTGAGGGCTGATGACAGCCACGGTGTTTTCAGGCATGAATCGTTGTCGATACACTAAGGAACACGCTTTGGCAATGGTGCAAGCTTCTTTCAAAGGATCGACCCCTCCGTGTTCCATGAACAGTTCTCGAAATTTTCCACAGCAACGTCGTAAAATGTCCACGTCGGAACGACAATACTTTAGCATTTCTTCCTGAAAGTCGAAAGGGTCCGAGGCGTGAGCCTGGTACCAAGCGTAGAAAGCTTCTCGTTGTTCGGTACGCATGTTGTCGGGGTCGTAATAGTGAGCCTCAGGTAAATGGGGTAGAACGGCATGTTGATTGGCTTCCGTATTGAAAAAGTGTGGAAAGTACCCTTTAGCCATTTCTGTCATTCCAAACGTTTTATGCATTCGGCTCAAAGGCATGGCCAAATAGCTCATCGAATCTTTAAACTGTACTTGTCCCACTTGCATGAAAATGATTTTGGCTCCGTTGAAAGTGACTTTAGGACGTTCGGTGCCATGTTCCGTATAGTACCTCAAAAGAAACTGTCCATCGTATCCGGAAAAATTGTGAGCCATCACCGTGGCATGACGATGACAATCTCCGTAACGTTCGATGTCCTCTTGGCTCCACATCTTGTCGATGGGGTCTAAGACCCATCGGGCAAAATCGGCTAACGTGTTCGGTCCCCGGAAGATTTTTTCACGCCCTCCAGGAATCTTGCTGCAGTGAGGGCAATGACTGAAGATAGGTTCTTGAATGCACTTCTCGCACGCTCGATGAGCCACGCAGAAATTAGGAATGTGAAATCCAGTCTCTTGCATGCATTCGAAATCGAAAAAGATGAAATTGCCTTTCTTCTTGTGACCGTCCTCTTTCTCTGGTGGGGGTTGGTATTTTTGCACGTAGCATTGGTGTTCCAAGTCCACGATGTGGTGACAAATGTGACATTTTTTCTTTCCTGAACATACGTGTGCCTTAGTACTATTGGTACGTATGCCTTGTCTACACGCAGGGCACAATCTCAGCAGTTGACAAGCGCATTTCTTCTGTGAACCTTGTTTTCAAGTGTTGTTGGTAACAGGTAGGGCTGACAAACGTGCGCAGACAAGTTGAACAAGGCACTGGTTCTTCGCTCAGACAGGGTGGAGAGGCCAAACATCCTGAGCATTTCCATCCACAATGTTTGTGTTGCTCTCGATTGTTATAACCATAGTCACATTTCTCACAATAATAACCGTATCCCAGGAATCCAGTGATACTGGTAATGGTATCGAAATGGTCATCGTGATGATAGACATGAATGTATTTTCCGTCCTTAAAATCTTGGCCTCGAAACAACAGAGTTCCACGCATTTCTTGAGGGTGCACTTTCAAGGTGTAGCGTGGAGCTAGGGCATCTTGCAATTTTTGCATTTCAGGAATGCCACAGGGTGTGTCTTTGGACACGCCAGCTTGTTGCAGCAGGGGTTCTGCTTCATTTCGTTGTTTGGCTCGATCGGATCGTTGAATAGTTTTCCAGGTTCTTTTCCATTCTACCGTGTCGTTCTTGTTGGCATAGGTTCGTCCCACCACGATGGCACAGGCTAAACACATCTGGTCTTGAGGGTTGTTAATTCGGACGAGACTCTTTTTGGTGTTGCGAAGGTCGTCCACCAATAACATCTTTTTGCATCCAGTCCCTTGAGGAGGAGAGACGTGGGCCATTTTCAGTGTGGCTTTACCATCGGTGATGTCAAACTGGTCATTAGATTGTTGTACGTGTTGAATCTTGTCCATGACTTTGGAAGGGGTTAGTTCTGCGGGTCTGCTAAACTCGATCCAAACAGGGGATTTCAAACCGTCGTGATCTATGGATAGTGTCAAGCGATCGTCTTCTTTGGCTTGACATTGTCGCTTGAGTGCGGTGAGCAAAGAATCCCACATCTCGGTGATAAACCCTTCTGCTTTCTCCAACGGTACGTCGGACTTGAAATCTTTAAACTTCACCGTGTAGGTCTAAGCCGTGGTTCTAAATTTTCTAGAGGAGCGCTTTTCCGTCTCTCGAATGGAATAGTATTTTTCAGGATTGACTAAGGGTGGTGAACTTGGTTTAGAGGTTTCAAATTCTGGTTCACTCATGTCCTCTTCAAAATCACTGGCATGAATTTGTGCCAAGATTTCAGCCCTGGTACGAGGCAATAGATCACGTTTCTGCCTCTTACTTTCTTCTTCTTCTTTCTTCTCAAATGAATAGGATCGTTTCATCTTGAGTGCAAAACGTCAAATGACTCAAGTTCAAACACCATAGACTAATTTATAGTCATGGCAAACCAGCGTATATAAAAAGGGTGTGTGTCTTGTCCTTTCACTATTCATTTCACTCTCAAGCCGAGCACAACGATGGAAGAGACTACCCAGATGGAACGTTTCGTCAGAGCTTTGCGAGGGGTCATTAGAAAATTCTCTTCAGACCAGCCGACGGACTACTCTCCTTCCTTTCGAGATAAAAGTCAAGATAGTTGCTATATCTGTCAGAAGAAAGGGCATTGGTCTTCAGAGTGTCCAGACCGTCAAAAAAGAAAAAAAACAGGGGCTAAAAAAGACAAAAGTCAAGATACCTGTTATTATTGTAAAGAAAAAGGACATTGGTCTCCAGATTGCCCAAAAAAGAAACAAGAGGAGTCAGAAGAAAAGAAGGATTCTTCAGAAGAAGAGAGGGATTCTTCGGAAGAAGAGAGGGATTCGTTGAAAGAAGAGAGGGATTGTTCAGAGGAAAAAGAGGAAGAAAGAAGACAATTCTATTTAAAAGAAGCAAAGAAACAGGAGAAGAAAAGAAGAAGGGAAGAAAATGAGGAAAAAACGGTGAAGAAATTCAAAAAACAGAGAGACTAAACAAGGAGAAAGAAGAAGTCAATGAACTTTTAATTAAAGTGTTCTGTGGTGAATTGTGAATTGGATTGTAAAAAATGGATAAAAGAATACATGAATGATATAAGGTAAGTGTCTTTGAGTTTTGATTTTAAAATAAGAAGCTACACTCACGCACTCATACACAGAGATGTACTATAAGGGTAAAATGGTTTGTTTTTTTTTTTTTGTTGATTTTTGAGTTATTGGCAAATTGAAAGGCTATCTCTTTTCGAGAGAAGTGGGTGGCCCTGAAAAGGGCCTTTTTATTTTGGTGTAGGGGTGAGTTTAACCAATCAACTTTAACTGCCTTAAGCCTTTGCCACGGCCGAGGCCTACTTCTGATGATTGGGTTGAAATCACTAAGGGTGGTACGATAGGCTTAGTCACAGGGTTGGCGTGTTTAGCTCGGGAAGGTCGTATTCTATTCGGTCGTGATAAAGAAGTCTGATACATTTGTTTCAGACTTCTTAACTCCGCTAAAATGTCCAACAGTACCGTAGCCGTTTGATTTTCACCCTCTTGTTTCTTTGCTGCTACTTCTTCTTGCTGTTGTTGCTGTTGTTTTTTTTCTTACCTCTTCTTGTTGCTGTTGCTGTTGCTGTAGGAGAAAAGCTTGTTCCGCTTCCTTTTGTCGTTGCATAAATTTCTCCAATTCTTCTTTCTGTCTCTGTCTAAAATTCTCCACTTGCGGTAATGAAGAAGGTAACGAAGGTTCCGGAACAAATTCTTGCGAGGTAAGAAAATCCACAAAATCCCAATGTACCTCTTCTGAAAGTAAGTCCGGGTTCCCTTGGGCAGTCTCCCCTGCTGGTGCACCCCAATGGATCGTTTTCTGAGTTTCCGTCATGTTGAATCACTGTCGTATAGATTGACTGCACACAAGCGCTAACGAGTCTATATAGACCACGTGACGTCACAGACTGCTCTCTTCGGATTGGATGCGGGCTGACTGAATTTTGTAACGCGTGTTTGGATTGGTGAATGAACTCAATCCGTTTCAATCCTTCCTGTACCTATAAATAAGCGCAGTTCACTGCATTGATTCACTTGTTCTCGTCGCTTCAAGATGTGGACCACAGTTGAGTCATCCACCCTTGTGTCTTCCATGATGTTTAGGACGGACATGCTCATGTATGTCCGGTCCAAGTGGACTGTTGTTGATAGGACAGATACTAGTCAATGGATGAGGAGAGTTTACATAGAAAGACAAGGATGTCTCAAGAGGGTACTTGTGTATGGACCGGCAGTTAGAAGGAGTTTAAGAAGAAGAAGATGAAGATGTGACAGATGCCATCTATGTTAATATTAATATTAACATAAACCCAAAGGCCCTTTTCAGGGCCAGCCATATTTCTCGAAAAGAGATAGCCTTTCCATTGCCTACCCCTTTTTTAAAAAATTTAAAAAAAAAAAAAAAAAATCCCAAAAGCCCAAACTCTATTCCCCATGTTAATTTCCCCTTGTCGCTAGACAGACCCACACTATAGTTCCATGTTAAATTCCCCTTGTCGCTAGAGTGACCCACGATTTATTCCCCATGTTAATTTCCCTTGTCGCTAATCTGACCCACGATTTTTCGCCATGTTAAATTTCCATTGTCGCTAATCTGACCCAGGGGGGTCTGTAATGCTAATTCCCATTGTCGCTAATGTATCCCCATTCACTACTCCTGTTCTACTAGTACTAGTGCTAATGTACATCCTTTTGTTTCTACACAGGTCAAGGGCACGGGAAGAAAACTTCACAACAGCCTTGACAAAGTTTGAACGGAGCCAGAAAAGTTAATCCAAGTGCATCATCCCGGGATATTTGAATTTTGGAAACTCTCAAAACCAAGAAATGTGCTATGAGTGCTTCATGGCACATTTAGCAAACTAAAACTGAGTAATTGTTGCAAATTTCTATGGCTGCACATTTAAACAGAATACAAATCATAAGTCATTTTTTATTAAACAGATTATTCTTATTCAAGTACTAGGGATATGTTGGAAAAAAAATGCGTATTTGATATCTCAAGTCATTTCATGAAAAAACTTATAAAAATGTAAACAGTTTTTAAAATGTTGGTGATCTGCAATCTGTAATTCGATATAATCATTGGTATTCTACAATACTATAACCTGCTAAGTTTACCTAACATCACATGTTCAGAGCTCAAATAAATGTGTTTAAGACACAGGCCCAGTGCAAGTGTCTATAAAACGGCCCTGACCTAAAATCAACTTGTCTGACAGGTCCATATTTTTTATACTATTATTTTGACACATTATCCACTACTGAAAATTAAGCAGTTTTTCCCTCGTTGTCCACGAGACTGAACCCTCTGTCAGGTTGTTCTGTAATGAGGTACACAAGTAACGAAATTCCCAACAGTTTCACAACTTTTGCATACGTAGGTGTGGAATTCAGAACAATTGTGGCACACAGCTTTGCTCTTGCGATTTTTTATTGTATACTGTCAGCTTTGTACTGATGCACAGTACCCATTATATTTCATCACGACTTTTAGGAACAAGAATCCAGGACTTTGCAATTGTTTCATTTTCTGAACGCTGCCAAATTCTCCATGTTTATCAACAACAAAAAATTAAACAGAAATGAAACGTGAGAGGCATTGGTCTTTTAAATCAATCAGTAAAATCGTAGTTAGCTTGATGGCAATGCAGATGTGTCACAATTACAGAAAACACTTACAATGTATTTATGGAATCAGCAGATACCAAGTTTCTGGACAAAATGAACTAAAGTATGAGGTATTCATCTCGGTTCCTTTAAGATGGAACAACTCTTTATTTGTTGCTTTTATAAATGTCTAATCCCATAGTTTAGATTAATTGTCAAACAATGGCATGCATACTACTTGATATATTTAACCAATGATACATTACCAGCTCGGGGCAAAGAAGGGACATGCTATTGTTATTAACGCAGTACACGCAAAAGCTAATTAAAGGTACATAATGAATTAAGAATAATAGAAAGAGGGCTACATCCCATTCATATTCACAAGCTTCACATCATAAGTTATAACTTTAAGCAGGTGATCATCGGAAGGTGGATGACCTACGAATGGGGGCATCAGCACGGAGACTAAGATTTTTTAAATCGGGCCCTCAGAGGGGTGTAAGATTATTACATTTCCGATGTCTTTCAAGAACTTCAGAATGAGTGTATGCCACATTTAGTTGGTATGGCCAAAGTTTATTTCAGGAAAATTAGATAACGCCTTTTTGCAGACGTACTGTATATTTTTGAATTGTAGAACTATGAAAGTAGTTAGATAGCTTTATATCTTGAGTTGATATGACTGCAAAATTGTTAAAGCTACGTTAAAAATCCAAATTACATACACACACACACGCTTGATTTGATATGAGTCTATGATGTTTGTTAGAAGTAATCAGTAAATTCTGTAAGACCCTAATCGGCACTTTATGCAGAGTCAGATCAGGGTCTATGTTGTCTGCAGTTGGATTCGACCTATCAGTGATGGATGAGACCTATCAGTGTTGGATTAGACCTATCAGTGATTAGTGATGGTATCGTGGATCACACAGTAATAATCTGCAGTATTTCAAGTTCATGTATCATATTTATAGCTGCTTGTTTTCTTGAACTTATTTTTATTCTTTGGTCAAAGTATAGGTTGGACCTACTTTTGGTATTAATTCAAGTCCCTTTTTTGAAAGACGTTAGTACATATTACAAGTACTCATAGTCATAAGGTATTGTATATGATCAGCTGTAGTTTGTAGACATTCATACAAAGTAATAGAAATTTGCTCCAGTTCCTGAGGTGGGGGGAGATGTCAGAAACAGAAGAGAGACTATCAGCTTTTTTGTAGGTATGGGCTTTTCAGTTTCTGTTCATCATATTTGACATTTTAAACTTCCATCCGTTACGTAACAGTATACGTTCTGTTGACCATCCTGCAATAAACAGCATTCCTCGTATATTTTGTATTTTTGTTCTGTTTATATTTGTTATTATAGTGTTTGATACTTCATAGCACTGTAAAATACTATCAGAGATCAATATAAATCCCATAAGCCTATTTTTGGTTTGGTCATTTGTCATCATATGGCAGAATGTAGTAATTTCTGATCGTGATCATTGGGCCTTTGACAATATTTCAAACTTTAATCCGATTGTAAACACAATAAGCAAGCTAGATGTTTATTGGAATACTGACACTGGACTCTTGCCACATTAATCTTGCACTTATCTTCACTTTATGATGAATGATCCAACCAACCAACCAACCAACCTATCATGCATAAGCGCATGGTTTAGTTTTTCAGGAGTTGCCTCCCCTACGATTGTCATCGCCACCAAGAAATACTGAAAAATGAAAGATATGATTGATCAAGATAGTAGTAAATAAAGTTGTATTAGTGTATAGCCCCTGTTGACCTTTTCGAGGCCCCGAGTGGCCTATTGGTCTAAGGCGCTCGCCTTTACAGATCACTGACATCTCATCTCTGTCCGCCTGAGTTTGAGTCTCGAGCTTCACGGTTTGGATATGTGAGAAAGCTTGCCAGTAGCTTTCCGTGGATCAGAGGGTCCGTATAATGCATAGCATATGCTGAAACATGGCGTTAAGCCCATAACAAGACGCCCTCCAGGAATCTTGCTGCAGTGAGGGCAATGACTGAAGATAGGTTCTTGAATGCACTTCTCGCACGCTCGATGAGCCACGCAGAAATTAGGAATGTGAATGCCAGTCTCTTGCATGCATTCGAAATCGAAAAAGATGAAATTGCCTTTCTTCTTGTGACCGTCCTCTTTCTCTGGTGGGGGTTGGTATTTTTGCACGTAACATTGGTGTTCCAAGTCCACGATGTGGTGACAAATGTGACATTTTTTCTTTCCTGAACATACGTGTGCCTTAGTACTATTGGTACGTATGCCTTGTCTACACGCAGGGCACAATCTCAGCAGTTGACAAGCGCATTTCTTCTGTGAACCTTGTGTTTTCAAGTGTTGTTGGTAACAGGTAGGGCTGACAAACGTGCGCAGACAAGTTGAACAAGGCACTGGTTCTTCGCTCAGACAGGGTGGAGAGGCCAAACATCCTGAGCATTTCCATCCACAATGTTTGTGTTGCTCTCGATTGTTATAACCATAGTCACATTTCTCACAATAATAACCGTATCCCAGGAATCCAGTGATACTGGTAATGGTATCGAAATGTTCATCGTGATAATAGACATGAATTTATTTTCCGTCCTTAAAATATTGGCCTCGAAACAACAGAGTTCCACGCATTTCTTGAGGGTGCACTTTCAAGGTGTAGCGTGGAGCTAGGGCATCTTGCAATTTTTGCATTTCAGGAATGCCACAGAGTGTGTCTTTGGACAGGCCAGCTTGTTGCAACAGGAGTTCTGCTTCATTTCGTTGTTTGGCTCGATCGGATCGTTGAATAGTTTTCCAGGTTCTTTTCCATTCTACCGTGTCGTTCTTGTTGGCATAGGTTCGTCCCACCACGATGGCACAGGCTAAACACATCTGGTCTTGAGGGTTGTTAATTCGGACGAGACTCTTTTTGGTGTTGCGAAGGTCGTCCACCAATAACATCTTTTTGCATCCAGTCCCTTGAGGAGGAGAGACGTGGGCCATTTTCAGTGTGGCTTTACCATCGGTGATGTCAAACTGGTCATTAGATTGTTGTACGTGTTGAATCTTGTCCATGACTTTGGAAGGGGTTAGTTCTGCGGGTCTGCTAAACTCGATCCAAACAGGGGATTTCAAACCGTCGTGATCTATGGATAGTGTCAAGCGATCGTCTTCTTTGGCTTGACATTGTCGCTTGAGTGCGGTGAGCAAAGAATCCCACATCTCGGTGATAAACCCTTCTGCTTTCTCCAACGGTACGTCGGACTTGAAATCTTTAAACTTCACCGTGTAGGTCTAAGCCGTGGTTCTAAATTTTCTAGAGGAGCGCTTTTCCGTCTCTCGAATGGAATAGTATTTTTCAGGATTGACTAAGGGTGGTGAACTTGGTTTAGAGGTTTCAAATTCTGGTTCACTCATGTCCTCTTCAAAATCACTGGCATGAATTTGTGCCAAGATTTCAGCCCTGGTACGAGGCGATAGATCACGTTTCTGCCTCTTACTTTCTTCTTCTTCTTTCTTCTCAAATGAATAGGATCGTTTCATCTTGAGTGCAAAACGTCAAATGACTCAAGTTCAAACACCATAGACTAATTTATAGTCATGGCAAACCAGCGTATATAAAAAGGGTGTGTGTCTTGTCCTTTCACTATTCATTTCACTCTCAAGCCGAGCACAACGATGGAAGAGACTACCCAGATGGAACGTTTCGTCAGAGCTTTGCGAGGGGTCATTAGAAAATTCTCTTCAGACCAGCCGACGGACTACTCTCCTTCCTTTCGAGATAAAAGTCAAGATACTTGCTATATCTGTCAGAAGAAAGGGCATTGGTCTTCAGAGTGTCCAGACCGTCAAAAAAGAAAAAAAACAGGGGCTAAAAAAGACAAAAGTCAAGATACCTGTTATTATTGTAAAGAAAAAGGACATTGGTCTCCAGATTGCCCAAAAAAGAAACAAGAGGAGTCAGAAGAAAAGAAGGATTCTTCAGAAGAAGAGAGGGATTCTTCGGAAGAAGAGAGGGATTCGTTGAAAGAAGAGAGGGATTCTTCAGAGGAAGAAGAGGAAGAAAGAAGACAATTCTATTTAAAAGAAGCAAAGAAACAGGAGAAGAAAAGAAGAAGGGAAGAAAATGAGGAAAAAACGGTGAAGAAATTCAAAAAACAGAGAGACTAAACAAGGAGAAAGAAGAAGTCAATGAACTTTTAATTAAAGTGTTCTGTGGTGAATTGTGAATTGGATTGTAAAAAATGGATAAAAGAATACATGAATGATATAAGGTAAGTGTCTTTGAGTTTTGATTTTAAAATAAGAAGCTACACTCACGCACTCATACACAGAGATGTACTATAAGGGTAAAATGGTCTCTTTTTTTTGTTGTTGATTTTTGAGTTATTGGCAAATTGAAAGGCTATCTCTTTTCGAGAGAAGTGGGTGGCCCTGAAAAGGGCCTTTTTATTTTGGTGTAGGGGTGAGTTTAACCAATCAACTTTAACTGCCTTAAGCCTTTGCCACGGCCGAGGCCTACTTCTGATGATTGGGTTGAAATCACTAAGGGTGGTACGATAGGCTTAGTCACAGGGTTGGCGTGTTTAGCTCGGGAAGGTCGTATTCTCTTCGGTCGTGATAAAGAAGTCTGATACATTTGTTTCAGACTTCTTAACTCCGCTAAAATGTCCAACAGTACCGTAGCCGTTTGATTTTCACCCTCTTGTTTCTTTGCTGCTACTTCTTCTTGCTGTTGTTGCTGTTGTTTTTTTCTTACCTCTTCTTGTTGCTGTTGCTGTTGCTGTAGGAGAAAAGCTTGTTCCGCTTCCTTTTGTCGTTGCATAAATTTCTCCAATTCTTCTTTCTGTCTCTGTCTAAAATTCTCCACTTGCGGTAATGAAGAAGGTAACGAAGGTTCCGGAACAAATTCTTGCGAGGTAAGAAAATCCACAAAATCCCAATGTACCTCTTCTGAAAGTAAGTCCGGGTTCCCTTGGGCAGTCCCCCCTGCTGGTGCACCCCAATGGATCGTTTTCTGAGTTTCCGTCATGTTGAATCACTGTCGCATAGATTGACTGCACACAAGCGCTAACGAATCTATATAGACCACGTGACGTCACAGACTGCTCTCTTCGGATTGGATGCGGGCTGACTGAATTTTGTAACGCGTGTTTGGATTGGTGAATGAACTCAATCCGTTTCAATCCTTCCTGTACCTATAAATAAGCGCAGTTCAGTGCATTGATTCACTTGTTCTCGTCGCTTCAAGATGTGGACCACAGTTGAGTCATCCACCCTTGTGTCTTCCATGATGTTTAGGACGGACATGCTCATGTATGTCCGGTCCAAGTGGACTGTTGTTCATAGGACAGATACTAGTCAATGGATGAGGAGAGTTTACATAGAAAGACAAGGATGTCTCAAGAGGGTACTTGTGTATGGACCGGCAGTTAGAAGGAGTTTAAGAAGAAGAAGAAGAAGATGTGACAGATGCCATCTATGTTAATATTAATATTAACATAAACCCAAAGGCCCTTTTCAGGGCCAGCCATATTTCTCGAAAAGAGATAGCCTTTCCATTGCCTACCCCTTTTCTAAAAAATTTAAAAAAAAAAAAAAAAAATCCCAAAAGCCCAAACTCTATTCCCCATGTTAATTTCCCCTTGTCGCTAGACAGACCCACACTATAGTTCCATGTTAAATTCCCCTTGTCGCTAGAGTGACCCACGATTTATTCCCCATGTTAATTTCCCTTGTCGCTAATCTGACCCACGATTTTTCGCCATGTTAAATTTCCATTGTCGCTAATCTGACCCAGGGGGGTCTGTAATGCTAATTCCCATTGTCGCTAATGTATCCCCATTCACTACTCCTGTTCTACTAGTACTAGTGCTAATGTACATCCTTTTGTTTCTACACAGGTCAAGGGCACGGGAAGAAAACTTCACAACAGCCTTGACAAAGTTTGAACGGAGCCAGAAAAGTTAATCCAAGTGCATCATCCCGGGATATTTGAATTTTGGAAACTCTCAAAACCAAGAAATGTGCTATGAGTGCTTCATGGCACATTTAGCAAACTAAAACTGAGTAATTGTTGCAAATTTCTATGGCTGCACATTTAAACAGAATACAAATCATAAGTCATTTTTTATTAAACAGATTATTCTTATTCAAGTACTAGGGATATGTTGGAAAAAAATGCGTATTTGATATCTCAAGTCATTTCATGAAAAAACTTATAAAAATGTAAACAGTTTTTAAAATGTTGGTGATCTGCAATCTGTAATTCGATATAATCATTGGTATTCTACAATACTATAACCTGCTAAGTTTACCTAACATCACATGTTCAGAGCTCAAATAAATGTGTTTAAGACACAGGCCCAGTGCAAGTGTCTATAAAACGGCCCTGACCTAAAATCAACTTGTCTGACAGGTCCATATTTTTTATACTATTATTTTGACACATTATCCACTACTGAAAATTAAGCAGTTTTTCCCTCGTTGTCCACGAGACTGAACCCTCTGTCAGGTTGTTCTGTAATGAGGTACACAAGTAACGAAATTCCCAACAGTTTCACAACTTTTGCATACGTAGGTGTGGAATTCAGAACAATTGTGGCACACAGCTTTGCTCTTGCGATTTTTTATTGTATACTGTCAGCTTTGTACTGATGCACAGTACCCATTATATTTCATCACGACTTTTAGGAACAAGAATCCAGGACTTTGCAATTGTTTCATTTTCTGAACGCTGCCAAATTCTCCATGTTTATCAACAACAAAAAATTAAACAGAAATGAAACGTGAGAGGCATTGGTCTTTTAAATCAATCAGTAAAATCGTAGTTAGCTTGATGGCAATGCAGATGTGTCACAATTACAGAAAACACTTACAATGTATTTATGGAATCAGCAGATACCAAGTTTCTGGACAAAATGAACTAAAGTATGAGGTATTCATCTCGGTTCCTTTAAGATGGAACAACTCTTTATTTGTTGCTTTTATAAATGTCTAATCCCATAGTTTAGATTAATTGTCAAACAATGGCATGCATACTACTTGATATATTTAACCAATGATACATTACCAGCTCGGGGCAAAGAAGGGACATGCTATTGTTATTAACGCAGTACACGCAAAAGCTAATTAAAGGTACATAATGAATTAAGAATAATAGAAAGAGGGCTACATCCCATTCATATTCACAAGCTTCACATCATAAGTTATAACTTTAAGCAGGTGATCATCGGAAGGTGGATGACCTACGAATGGGGGCATCAGCACGGAGACTAAGATTTTTTAAATCGGGCCCTCAGAGGGGTGTAAGATTATTACATTTCCGATGTCTTTCAAGAACTTCAGAATGAGTGTATGCCACATTTAGTTGGTATGGCCAAAGTTTATTTCAGGAAAATTAGATAACGCCTTTTTGCAGACGTACTGTATATTTTTGAATTGTAGAACTATGAAAGTAGTTAGATAGCTTTATATCTTGAGTTGATATGACTGCAAAATTGTTAAAGCTACGTTAAAAATCCAAATTACATACACACACACACGCTTGATTTGATATGAGTCTATGATGTTTGTTAGAAGTAATCAGTAAATTCTGTAAGACCCTAATCGACACTTTATGCAAAGTCAGATCAGGGTCTATGTTGTCTGCAGTTGGATTCGACCTATCAGTGTTGGATTAGACCTATCAGTGTTGGATTAGACCTATCAGTGATTAGTGATGGTATCGTGGATCACACAGTAATAATCTGCAGTATTTCAAGTTCATGTATCATATTTATAGCTGCTTGTTTTCTTGAACTTATTTTTATTCTTTGGTCAAAGTATAGATTGGACCTACTTTTGGCATTAATTCAAGTCCCTTTTTTGAAAGACGTTAGTACATATTACAAGTACTCATAGTCATAAGGTATTGTATATGATCAGCTGTAGTTTGTAGACATTCATACAAAGTAATAGAAATTTGCTCCAGTTCCTGAGGTGGGGGGAGATGTCAGAAACAGAAGAGAGACTATCAGCTTTTTTGTAGGTATGGGCTTTTCAGTTTCTGTTCATCATATTTGACATTTTAAACTTCCATCCGTTACGTAACAGTATACGTTCTGTTGACCATCCTGCAATAAACAGCATTCCTCGTATATTTTGTATTTTTGTTCTGTTTATATTTGTTATTATAGTGTTTGATACTTCATAGCACTGTAAAATACTATCAGAGATCAATATAAATCCCATAAGCCTATTTTTGGTTTGGTCATTTGTCATCATATGGCAGAATGTAGTAATTTCTGATCGTGATCATTGGGCCTTTGACAATATTTCAAACTTTAATCCGATTGTAAACACAATAAGCAAGCTAGATGTTTATTGGAATACTGACACTGGACTCTTGCCACATCAATCTTGCACTTATCTTCACTTTATGATGAATGATCCAACCAACCAACCAACCAACCTATCATGCATAAGCGCATGGTTTAGTTTTTCAGGAGTTGCCTCCCCTACGATTGTCATCGCCACCAAGAAATACTGAAAAATGAAAGATATGATTGATCAAGATAGTAGTAAATAAAGTTGTATTAGTGTATAGCCCCTGTTGACCTTTTCGAGGCCCCGAGTGGCCTATTGGTCTAAGGCGCTCGCCTTTACAGATCACTGACATCTCATCTCTGTCCGCCTGAGTTTGAGTCTCGAGCTTCACGGTTTGGATATGTGAGAAAGCTTGCCAGTAGCTTTCCGTGGATCAGAGGGTCCGTATAATGCATAGCATATGCTGAAACATGGCGTTAAGCCCATAACAAGAACACAAATGTCTCACATTTCAGTTTCTTTTCCATACTCAGTACAATCATTTGTATGCTATTGGATTTGTGATATTTTGCCAATAAATAAACAAAAATTACATTAAAACCTCTGACAATTTATTGCACAGCTATGCTCCTGACATAGTTTGCTTAATCAGAGAGGGGGTGAGAAAGGGCAATTCCATCGATTTCACATTTAACGAATTAAATGAATGTACACGTTTCTGCAATACAACACTTTTATAATCCCATCAGTAATTTCCTGATTTAGCCACCGAGGAAATTCACAAATAAAAATCCATGATCATGATCCGGTTCCTCGGGTTCTGACACCCTCTTCATCTTAAATAACCGCTATTTATCTTCTACAATTGACACCTGATGGGTTTTATTTCTTTATAACTGTGTACAACTTAGTTCATATTGTTAGTATATGAGTTTTTAATTTGCTTGTGCAATTAAACCAGGCTGTATAAGTTGTGGGGGTTTTTTTAGTGTACATGCCTGAAGTCGTATTTCTTACTAGATGTGTACACTGATAATTAATGTCACATCTACTTAAGATAATTATACAAATTGATAATGTATCAAGACTAGTTAGCAGTGACTGTTTCTCCTTATGCCCCTTATGAACATACTTTAATGTGTGTCATATCAAGTGTATTTATACATATTAAATAATGTATTTTACATGTTTATATCTAGCATATCGTAAGCCATAATTGAATGTATTGTCCTTACTGATGACCTTTTGTGCGTATTGTCTTAATTAGTAAGTTTGTTACATATTCTTTATTTGAGTTTTCCCGCACAGACAAATCTATGAGAGAGGAAGTGAATAAATAAATTAATGAAAGAGCGAGCTAAGAGTTTTCTGTACAAATTAGAGCACTTGTACATTTTTTATTTCTGAAATCAATTTTGGTTTGAAGTCATTTGTATCCCCCTAATCCTATGGCATCGTGTCCGCTCTCTATTAATAAGAATAGTAGTTTTCGTTTCTAATAATAAAGCACATTCTATATATAGCTCTCCTGGACTATGGACCATTGAAAGGCCAGTCACAACCTGTAAAAGGAAATAACACAAGTTCTAATTATGAGAACTTATTATGGTAGTTACTTCCCCATATATATTTGGACAGCTTCATTGTAAGTTATTTTCCACAAGTTTTCACAAAATGACACTTCCTTACAAAGATTTTGTCTGCATGATTGTCAGTGCTTGTGGTGAAACTTGCCCTAAAATGTGATCTTTTTTAAAAACAATCATCACATCTTTTAACTAGGTAGCTGTAAAGCCAGCTTGCAAACTATAAAAGTGTCAAAAATACATAATTTCAGCAAAATCTAGCCAGTTTAAACTCTTTAACTTTCATCTCAAATATTTGATACACATGTGATACATGCATGTTTTGTTCTGCTTAGGCGAAAAGATGAATTTGATGTGACACAGAGATAGTCAAAGCCTGACATATCTATAAGCCATATCCAAAAGAATAATTGTCCTCGACGTGGGAAAACACGAATGAGGTTTGATAGTTATGTTTAATTATAATTCAAAATGGCTAATAGATTTTCTGCATCCCCGTAACACTATTTTCGTAATTTTGCAAGAATCAGGGGGAATTTAGCATTTTACTCATTTGCTTGTGTTTTTCTTGATTAGTTCATTGGTTAGTAGGTTGGTGGGTTGGTTGGTTGGTTCATTCATTTATTAGGCTTGATATCATGGTTCTGTCTTCATACTAATGGTAACACATCATAATTAATATGTGAATGAATATGAAGAAGAATTACTCACCTCTACATACAAAATGGTCACTGTGGCTCTTTTTTTTAGGCATGACTAATTATAATATTTTTTGATGTCTATATACTGCAGAACTTATAATGGATACAAATTTCCGTACACATCAAAACTCGTACATGGTTGCACCGTAAGAAGAGAATCTAATCCATAAGAAAGTAGGTCATTGGCCTATATTTGCTCATGAGTAAGAGTTGTTGTATTTTCAGATGTTTGTTAGTTTCAGCATCCATTTAGTATACCCTGTTTCGCTTTCTTTCATCAGAATTGGTACGAGGATGCATCTTGAGAAAAGTAGCTCATCCGTACCAAAAGTAGGGCAGTGTTGCTTAGCTTTTTGCTTTGGTAACTTTGCTGGTTACACATTCCTTTTTCAGATACTTTACACTATACTAATATCCAAAATGAATAACTATTATATGCTCATTTTGTTCTCCGTTAACTGTACATTGTCAGAATCGTTCAGTATTTTACGATATTGCTCTCACGCGCACTTCATATTGCACTCACGTTTGTCCAAAAGTATATTTGGAACTACTTTGTAAACAAATCATGTACACTTATATAATAGGCGCTTTATGTTTTGGTTGATTAAATTTGTTTTAAATGAACTAAAGCAGATGTTTCGTGGACTGCTACATACCAGCTGCTTTGCCACATTCCGCGTTAACTTTTTGATACTATGTTACTGATTTATGCAAGCTATAGACGCCAGACAGGGTCCTTACAAACAACATTCCAGTGACAAGGCATATACTGTCTTCTTTAGCTGGTAATAAGAATGGGAAAAAAAATATACATACAGTTTTACATCCTAAATTTCCTCAAAATGTACCTTCTTAGTTGTGCAAATCTGAATTACACGAACCATGTCATGGGTTCTCAAGCTTGATTACACATTTCGACATTGTACTGTAATTTCGACTATATTCCAAGTGAAACTGAAAGACTTCATATTTTTCCCACATTATGATTTCAAGCATTCAATGACAGAATAGAAACACACTTGCAGATGTGAACACGCTGCTGATATCAGATGTAATTCATGTAGAATTGGCACAGATAAATCCAGTCCATAATCACAACATTTCGTAGAATCGACAAAAATACCAAAATCTACTCATTCTAGATCAAATGGAGAAGTTATTGCAATGCGCATTTATTCCAAATAGGACTCCAAATTTCAATTTTAATTATACCAAAACGCCATTTTCTTTCTAGTGCGCGACTAAATTCAAATTTATATGGGCGGAGTTATGTGCACATTAATAATATCATTGTTATGTAATGATAAATCTGCGCTTGTGTATTTAGTTTGGAATACGGCATACATTCCGTTACTTTGTTTCTTATAGTGCATGTTTGTTTGTATAATTAAGCCTTAGGTTGAATAAGAAAATGAGCATATAATAAAAAGGTTACTGCATTTGTATGGGAAAATATGAACTCGTGCAGTACTTCCATCCAAAAAACTCGTTCAAATTTGCTGTAACCTATAAATATATAATGTATTTTACAACTAACTATACAGCAGCATTTGTGCGAATTAGAATCCACCGTTATAAATAGACAATGGTGTCATTGTTCAAGTCCATATGCAATATGAGTAATATTATTTATTTCATACAAAGGCACTTGCATTGTATTGATCAATGGTGTCCATGGACTTGAAGGAAATACAGTAGACTGTAATCTGACTCAAATTTCATACGCAGCTATTAGTTCAAATGATATCAAAATATAAAATGAAAGACAGTTTCTGGGAAAATTATTTTACTATGTCAAATGTGTATAACGCACATTTAAATTTTTTGAATACATTCGAAAATGAACAAACTACTATTCCCAATAAGTCAATTAACTATTTATTGTCTTTTCTTTTATTGTTTCAACTATATAAAACACAGTTTTATAGATTTTTAAAGCTGCAAATTCCTTAAACATTGTATAAAATTATCTTTCTCATCACTCAATCAAATCATTGATTATTATTATTAGTATTAGTAGGAGGAGGAGGAGGAGAAGGAGGAGGAGGAGTAGTATTTTAAAGTTGTGTTACGTCGCTTTTAAAAGTACCCAAAATATATGTAATTTGGGAGTTTTGCCTTTCGTGATGTATTAGTGTTGTCAGACGCATTGATACTTATAATTTTAAAAAACAGGTGTCCCTATATTATATTTTGCACTGAACAGATTTCGATGACGGCAAACGACAACATTAAGTTAAATTCTTCACACGACATAAATAATGACACAGAGTTACATTGTTTTAAATTCAACAGTGTTGGGAAATTTGACAGAGGCATTTAATTAGTTTAACTTGAGAGCGAGAACTTCAGTATCAAGTGATAATTTGTTTTTATTTACAGTTGTCTTGCTAAATAACAAATAAGAGAATAAAACTGTTGTTTTGCTGATTTCAAACGAAACTAATTTTTTTACGATGGTAACATTGCGACAAGCAGCATCACGACTGATAGCAGGATGGTTAAAATAAGTAATAAAGAAGGACTATATGATATATTTTATGAAGCAAATGGATTGGTTCGATTCTTTAAAATCTGGTAATCTTCATAGGATCAGTCAACCTTGATTCATCAAAAAAGTAGATTTAGAATCATAGGGAACAAAGTCAGATTTAAAACCACACATGCCCCACCCATTCATATTATCCTGACACCAAGACGACCAGTCATAACACTAACCTCTTACGGCTGAGCGCCAAGCGAAACAGCTGCTAGTATCGTTTTGGTAAATCTTTGGTATGACTCGGCGCAACCTCCCTCATACAAGGCTGACGCTCTAACCACTTAGGCCACAGGAGCTGTTTGCAAATTACTAAAAATAAAAGTAGATATAGTAGAAAGTTGCTCTGTTGACAAATTATCACCAGTCAAGTTGTTTCTGTATATTTTAAACCATATTAAATTACCAATGTTGGAAATGGGTAGAACGGAGGAAGATGAAATGCAGAACAAATGCATTTATTTAAGACATTTTCACAACGATCCTGAAAGCCTTGTAACTGAAAGTTAAAAGTCAAAATATCAGTCGTGAGAATAAATAAAATGGAATAAAAAGAACAAAAGAAAATAATATAAATTGAAAGAATGTTAAGTAAACAATCTACCTTCACATTACACTTCTTCCATATGAAAGAGTTGTGCTAGATATGCGGATGACAGTTGTAGGAAGGGACTGCTTACATGCAAACATGCAGAAAATACGACAGATAAAAGTACAATTAGAAAATGATTTACGTCTTCATACAACACATTTAGGCTAATAAAGTAAAACGAAAGAAGTGAAACGATATACACAATACCCTTAAAGAAGTCTTCAAGACACAAAGACTGACGAGGTAAAACAATAGATATTAACAGGAAGGTTACACATTTGTTGGAAAAGGAAACCATTCGATACATATTCAGCTTAATTAGATACAAAGAGAATATGTTGTTGGGACCGTTCCGGTGGCCTAGTGGTAACAGCGTCCGCCTCGGATGCGGGAGGTCGTGGGTTCCATCCCCGGCCGAGTCATACCAAAGACTTACAAAAATGGTGCTAACATCTGCCTCGCATGGCGCTCAGAATTAAGATAGTATTGTTATGACTGGTCGCATTGGTGTCAGGATAATGTGACTGGATGGGACAGCATGCTAAATGTCTGCGGCATGATACCCCAGTGCTAGAAGTCACTATAAACTGCCACACTGCAGACATCGTAGCGATATGACTAAACAAATTTAAAAGTTACGTTAAAAATCCAAATATCTCTCTCTCTCTCTCTTTCTCTCTCTCTCTCTCTCTCTCTCTCTCTCTCTCTCTCTCTCTCTCTCTCTGTTGTTGCAAGGTTTAACAGAGCCCTACAAACTAGAATGTGCAAGCATTTTACTAGTTTACTCCAAATGAGCACAAAAAATAGCTTTGGGTTTTACCATGCTAGCTGAAGATGCAAAGCATTAATCACGTAATAGTTTTCATGACTCCAATTTAAACAAACTAAAAGGAGTCAGATCAAACGTATGGATTATTATATGCAGTTATCTGATTGTAGATACATTTCAACTGTGTACATTAAAAATCAATGAAAAGGAATTTCAGAATACAACAAAATCATTGCTAATGGCTACCTTCCTAACATTGACAAGGAAATATTAAAAACCAGGAAATTAATTTGAGGTGATCCGTTCATATACCAAATGGAAGACATGAGAGAAAATGATATAAAATGTATACTTTACCATCCAGAGTTATTTTATACGACAAACGAAATGACACATTAAAAGGTGCAAAGATCTTCAATAAATAAACAGTGAACGACAAAATGTATGCATTTACAAAAAGAAAAGGGTTTAGTGGATCGTGTAATAACTGGCATCCAGTTCAATACATTATGCCATTAAAATATGACAGGGGAAAAACAATTTAACAATTGCATTTTCAAGCAGTATGAAACGTTTAAAGTTTGGAAATATAAATAGTTTATATAATGTGACAGATGTGGAAAAATATTGTACAATAAAAATTAACAAATTAAAACATGCCTAATACAAGAAATACTAGAGGGATAAAAGTACATAAGAAGACATCAGAGTCAAAGCAATAAAATGGTACACGTGAAAATCGTGTTAAGGCTCCAATAATCCACAAATAAATATTGTAATAGTTAATACATGATATCACGGTCAAGGAATGAACACATAAAATTCAAGATAAGAAATTAGTTCCAACTACATAATAAATACGAAAATAAAAATTACATCTAAACTTTGTTCACATGCATTGTTTTCAAATAAGGTATAATATAGTAACAACCACATAATCGTCTATCCATGTTTTCTGGATAAAATTTGCACTTCATAATTTTAATAAATCTATCAAATCTTCAATCATAGCGAATAACCTCAAGATTAAGCCAACATCAGTAGATATGGAGGAATATTTTCACCGCATGAATGATGTAAGTTGGTATATCGGTGGAGGAAACGAAAATATGTGAGAAAACATTACACGGAACTGTTGTGAAGACAGCAAAGATAGACTGTAGATTGTAAAATAAAAGTTAATTTTATGCCAGATATTTTTTTAATTATTCCAAAGACAAACATGTTCGTTGTATTATAAAAATAATGAGTAAGCAAATGTTCTACAAATAATTTTTTAAAATAGGAAAGGGTATAACATCTCACCTTTGACCTGCAGCTCAGTTTTCCGCTAATCCCAATCTTAATATTGCACGTCAAGCAGATCTCAGTAACCGCTAATCCTACTCTTAACATTGCATATCAAGCAGATATCAGTTACGGCTAACCATGTTAATCCTACTCTTAACATCGCATAACAAGCAGATTTCGGTTACCGCTAATCCTACTCTTAATATTGCATGTCAAGCAGATCTCAGTTACCGCTAATCCTAATCGTAGCATTGCATGTCCAGCAGATCTCAGTAACCGCTAATCCTAATCTTAACATTGCATGTCAAGCAGATCTCAGTTACCGCTAATCCTAATCGAAACATTGCATGTCCAGCAGATATCCGTTACCGCTATACCTAATCTTAATATTGCATGTCAAGCAGATCTCGGTGACCGCTAATCCTACCAAAAACATTGTATGTCAAACAGATCTCAATAACCGCTAATCCTAATATCAACACTGCATGTCAAACAGATTTCAATTACCGCTAATCCTACTCTTAACATCGCATATCAAGCAGATCTCGGTTACCGCTAATCTTACTCGAAACATTGCATGTCAAGCAGATTTCAATTACTTGTAATTCTGATCTTAACATTGCATGTCAAGCAATCTCTTATCATTGCATGTCAAACATATTTTAGTTACTGCAATTTTTCACACACAAGCCATTAAACGTTTGTATAACTTTACATTCTCTCCAACCTCACCAATCTCTCTCTCTCTCTCTCTCTCTCTCTCTCTCTGTACCTTCATAGAGTCAGCGAAAACCATTAAAAAAGACAAGCGTGGCGGATTTTCGCCTGTGTCATTCGACGATGTCTCTTGATCTATGAATGATGAGAAAAAGTAGTCACGTTGAGCAATGGAAATGGGGAAAGTTAGAAATTAGGATAGAAACAATTGTTTGGTTGGTATCGTATCAATGTTAATTAAATCATAATAAGAACTTAGTTGAAAGGTAAATACATTTAAATGTTTAAATTACCTCCTGCGGGTTCCTCATTTCGCTTAGTTTTTACTTCCAACTCTTGTAAATATGCTAGCCACTATGTGAAAGCCATCATACGTGTGTCTTATATTTATCTAATCAATATAGGTGAAAATAGAAGTTCAAAAACTTAAAGAAGCAACTTACCAACTTGTAAAGGAGATTGCGATTATTTGCAAAAGGTTAAGAACTATATTTGTCAGCGGATACACTCGACATGGCTGTGAGAGCTCATTCATTCCGTCAATACACAATTGCTTGTAGTCAAACTTAACGGCGCTGGAAACGTATGTGTATTTATAAGTGATATAAATAAAATATATGTATAGTATGTACGCTGTATGTTTGATATACTACTCGTTGTATAAATGTTTCATTAAAAGGAAACTCGGCAAGACTCGTTTCCTTTCAATGAAAAACTTATACATTTCGTGGTGTATCAGTTATTCAGCGTACTTGATAGATAGATAGATAGATAGATAGATAGATATTACTTAGCTGTTTCGACAGTATCAGATATTATATAAACTTAAAGTTAGTTAAGCTAACGTAAGTATTAGGTTTAGGCATGCAAGGTTACGACAAATATGAAAACATTTCGACCAGTTTTCGACAATGCATATTGGATTTTCTGAGTAATGGTGCCTGCATTCTTCAACTATCGAGCAAAATGGCAACTGTTTCATTTAAAATTGGATTAAACCCTACCACCAATACCGATGTAAAAACAACGGTATTCTAAAGGTTAATAAAAAATTAAACTAGATTTGATATAGAGAAGACAAATTATGAAGAAAATAGGATAATAATCATTCTAGTCCTACTATCGGTATGTCATACCTGTAGAGAGCAATAACACATAGTCGGAGATTCAAACGACACGTGACAATTCCGAAGAGCTGTCAATGTCCAATTGAAGGCAAATAGAATACGCTTCATATGGCATGGGAAACTTCATTATCTACCCAATGATTACTTATACAGGAAAGTAGTGAAAGGGGTGAGATTAGCGTCGATGGAAATTAGCTTTAAAAACACCCCCTGGGCGAGATTAGCGTCAATGGAAATTTAACATGGGCAAAAAACCCTGGGTAAGATTAGCGTCAATGGAATTTAACATTGGAGAAAGGAAAAAAAAGGAAATATTGAGATTAGCGTCAAAGGCATTCGAACAATGGAAAAAAAAATATCGATTCTAGGGACAAAGGCAATTGAACATGGGGAATAGAGTTTGGGTCTGTCTAGGGACAAGGGGAATTGAAGATGGGAATAAAGTGTGGGTTTGTCTAGGGACAAAGGGGAATTGAACATGTTAGAAAAAAAAAATACTTTAGGGACAAGGGGAATTGAACATGGGATTTTTTTTATTTTTTTTTAAATTTTTATAAAGGGGTAGGCAATTGAAAAGTCATTCTCTTTTCGAGAAATATGGCTGGCCCTGAAAAGGGCCTTTGGTTTCTTCTTCTTCTTCTTCTGCTTCTAATTTCTTCTTTTTCTCCACCAACTTCTTATTTTCTCACCTACACTCTTTTTCTTCTCTTTTTTTCTCCTCCTCTTCTTTCTTCTCTTCCTCCTCCTCTTCTTTCTTCCTCTTCTCATTTTCTTCTTCTTTTTCAATTTTTTCATTCCATTTTCTTATTCTTATCCTTTCCTCTTCATCCTCCTTCTCCTCCTTTATTTCCTTCATCACACCACTTATCATGTCCTTTGCTTTTCTTAAGTTGTTAATCTCCATTTTTACTCTATGCGGACTATAAGAATAGTGGTCTTCATTGAGTCGTACTAGCATTTGTTCTATCATGCCCAAATTGTCAAGGACGTCTTGCAATGTTTGAAATTTATCGAGGTGGTTCGAAGCCATCTTCTCTGTAGAATGGTTTGAACGACGAATACTGTGGGTTCTTATACGAAAAGCGTGGACGTGAAGGAAAACATCCCCCAAAACATAAAATTGATATTACCTAGATCATGACCTAACATCGTGCGGACGTGAAAGAAAACATCCCCTACTTTTCTCATTTCATATAATATACTATCCACATAAGTGAAGCAACAATAAACAAACCCCAAATCTAATATTTACACACGCAAATCATTAAAACAAAATCCATAATCTACTATCCACACAATCGTACGTGAGCGGTTACAAAACCCAAACTATACTCTCCACATACGCTAAGAAACAATAAACAAAATCCATAATCTACTATCCACACAATCGTACGTGAGCGGTTACAAAACCCAAACTATACTCTCCACATACGCTAAGAAACAATAAACAAAATCCATAATCTACTATCCACACAATCGTACGTGAGCGCTTACAAAACCCAAACTATACTCTCCACATTCGCTAAGAAACAATAAACAAAATCCATAATCTACTATCCACACAATCGTACGTGAGCGGTTACAAAACCCAAACTATACTCTCCACATACGCTAAGAAACAATAAACAAAATCCATAATCTACTATCCACACAATCGTAAGTGAGCGGTTACAAAACCCAAACTATACTCTTCACATACGCTAAGAAACAATAAAGAAACCCATAATCTACCATTCACACAAACTTACGTGAGCAGTTACAAACACAAACACACAAACACATACACTCGCACTATGAAAAAAGAGTTAGTGTTTATATTCACACTACTCTACCTACACACACACACACACACACACACACACACACACACACACACACACACACATTGGCAAATTGATGGTTATTTCTTTTCTAGAGTATTGGGTAGCCCTGAAAAGGGCTGTTTTTTTGGAACTTCATGGACACCTGGTTAATGGTGGCACCTTCCAGGCCTGGCGCCACATACACATCTTGTTCCCCAGTTGCTTTTTACTTTTTTGGGGGAGAGAGCAGAGGCAGGATATGTGGCTTCAGAATCCCAATTTTCGGTTTCTGGGATTCTGAAATTTCTTCTTCTTTTCTCCTTTTCCTCCTCCTCTTCTTTGTATCTTCTCTCCTCTTCTTTGTATCTTCTTTCCTCCTCTTCTTTGTATCTTCTCTCCTCCTCTTCTTTATTTCTTCTTTCCTCCTCCTCTCTCATCCTTCCTTCTTCCACAATGGCCTCCGCGGCCAGTTCGTTCAACAGGCGCCTGGCATATTCCAGATGAACATGAAGTTCCAACAGTTTCGCCAGTCTCGTGTTCATTCTGGTGTTGATCAATCAACAAGGGTAGCTGGACTGCCGAATGAGTTTCAATTTATACTAAAACTGCGGACGTGAAGGAAAACATCCCCCTAAAAAACATAAAATTGATCTTACCTAGATCATGACCAAAAAACAACGCGCGGACCTAAAAGAAACACTCACTCACTTTTTTATACTACCCATTCCTATTCTAAAAATTTTTTTCATTAATCACTCCAATATACTATTCACATACGCAAAGCAATTCAATCAAACCCCCCAAATCTACTCTCCCCACACCTCAAACAGCCAAAAAAAACATGATCTTAATCTACTATCCACACCAACGTACGTGAGATGTTACAAACACAAACACACAAACACATACCCTCACACTATAAAAAAGAGTTAGTGTTTATATTCACACTACTCTACCTACACACATTGGCAAATTGATGGTTATTTCTTTTCTAGAGTATTGGGGTAGCCCTGAAAAGGGCTGCTTGTTGTTGTTTTTTTTTTTTTGTTTGCTATGGCAATCTTTTAGTTTCTAAGAATGCGATGTCCTCTGAGGATAGACTTTCTGGCGATAGGTCTGCTTCTTCGGAAAGAGAAGAAGAACTATTTGGTGTCGATACGACAATCGACAAAGCCTCTCTCAGGTTCAGGTTCCTGCTGCTGTTGCTGCTGCTGTTGTTGTTGTTGCTGCTGTCTCTGAAGTCTGTACTTCTCTGTCCATTCTTCTTTCTCCCTGTTCACTTCTTCTCTGAAGAGTTCTTCTATCAAGTCTTCAGTGACTTTTAGCATTCTCACATTCTCTATCTCTTCTGGCTTCGGTATCAGACTGTGTCTGACCCTGTGCAAATTCACGTAGGCTTCGTTTAGCTTAGCTAGTTTGGAGCACATCTTCGTAGGAGGATGAGTCGACAATGGATGGTTAGACTGGAAACAACCCGGTTCTTAAAGTCAAAGCGCGGACGTGAAGGAAAACATCCCTCCACGGTTTTCGAGCCACAATGTTCAATGAGTGTCATGAGAGGGATAGTAAGAAGTCAAAGAGCATGAATCAAACATTCTTATAGCCAAACAAATCACAAAGGCATTTTTTTCAAAACACATCATTTTTTATTCAAAAATCACTTAACACTAACCAACAACTCTAACATTTTTTAACAATAATCCAACAATATAACATCAAACATTTTTTTCAATTTACACTCTACTTTAAACAGGGTTGGCAAAGTTGTGAATGAAATTGTGATTTCCACTGTTGCAAGTCATTGAGTCATGGATGGACACTACGTTTCCTAGCTTAAGACAACAAAATAAGCATACTAGTCAAAAAATCAACGATTTACTTTCTCATCGTTTCTAGAAAAACCACGATCAAAATAAGTCACTAAATGTTCTTTTGCTGATAATAAGTGATCAATTTCGATCTCAACTTTCTCTTTGAATTTGTCAAAGAGGGCTTTGATGTAATGGATGTCTCGAGTCGTTAATGGAGGACAGAAATGTTCACGCAAGTCTTTATACCACCAACGTAACACGTCTTTTTTAAACAGACTCCAAGCTTCGTCCAGATATTCTTTGAATTTTTTCTTCTTGACTGATGTTTTGACATTCATAGTAATCATGCTTCATCCATATCGTAATTGTGTCTGCCAGGTATGTAGCACAGTAGGAGACCAATTGCTGTTCTTGTTCTGGACATCTCGACTTGATCACGATGTCCTTTTCGTCTTTGTGTTGGGATTCTCCTTCCACGGTCTCCTCACATTTCATGTCTAAAGCTTCTCCACTAGGTAAAGAGGGATAACAGTCTTCCATTGCTTCTAGTAATCTAGAATGACTTCTCTCAAACTGTTGATTTCTATGGTATTATCGAATTCTGCATACAGGATGACGTTCAACGTTACATCATCATCACCGATTCTGTTTCTGAACTGAATTTCCACACGAATCTGGCCGGATTTTATAGGGTGGAAATGTCCCTCGTCGCTGCCTTGGTCAGGAGTTAAATCAAAAGCCCACAAAGCATAGCCTCCGTCATAATCGTCATACGTAATGCCGTGACTGGTGTTGGTTCCTAACTGTCCCGTGGCTTCGTACAAGGACAAGTACGATCTCAAGTAATTCTTCTTCTCAAAGTCAGGTTCGAAAGGTCGGGTACACAAGGTCTTGCCATCGCGACTGACTTCAATCTTGGACACGTTGAAGTGATGAAAGTTGAAAGGATTTTTAGTGATAACTCCGTTGAAGGCTTCATTCGAGACCATACCAAGGATCAAACGTTTGGGTAACTGTCCTTGGAACAGATGATCTTCGATCATGGATCGCTGTCCCCTAGGAATGGTGAAAGTTTTCACTTCTACGCGTCGGATCGGATACTTGGCGGTCGTTCTGCTCAACGTCCTACTGATGTCGTTACCTACTTTAGGTAACGCTTCCACACGACGTACGTAGAGTCTGGCTTCTAGGATTTTGGTTTTGTACTCGCCAGCATCAGCCAATAAATGGAAAGCGGTACTGTTCCGATTCAGTCTCAGGCGGACATCCACCCCGTTCAGCAAATATTTTTCTTGCAACCACATGTCCAAATGCAAATGATCCATCAGTTCTAAACTTTGGTTGGGTCCTATGATTCTCTTTCTTCGTTCTACAAATCCCTCATTGGTGGTTGTTTTTGATTTGGGGTCAGCTTCAAGACCTGTTTTATCAAATTCGCCCGCTTCGTCAGGTTCCCATAGCACGCAGGCATTAAGATGAGTGTTCTTGGCGTCTATTCCGTACGTCAAGAGATTTTCCAGGTAGGCACGGTAAGGGTAAGTATCCATGCTGCTGCTAACCAGTTTGTTGTTCAAGTACAAGTCCACTGAGCTGAACAAGGAATGCATGAAATTGTTGACGGGAGCTACTGGCTCAGTGTCTATAGCATTTCCATCCTTATCTAGAACTTTGACTTTCAGGTACAAGTAACTGCTATTCAGATCGATGTAATCTTCGGGCTGTCCCTTGATTTCAAACTCGATGGGAGCGGAATCGGTCAATGAGGAGACGGGATGAAATTCCACCCATTGGGATTCTTGCATGGTCATCATGGTGGGGGGCATGGCAAACAGATCCAGTTCCGTCTTGGAACAGGCGCAAGACTCTCGGTGCATCATTTTTTTGTTGCAGTGTCTCAACAATCGAAAACGTCTAAGTCTCGAACGGTTCTTCTTTTCTTGGCCTTTCTAGCTTGAAGTCTGGTGAAAGGGTATTTTCTTCGTCGTCTCTTTCTGCCTTGTCCTTGCTGAATGCTTGACTCGGTAGCGTGCAGGGCATTTATGGGTGTGTCTTGTCGGCCCGAAAGGTCTTTACCCGTTTGCAGCAAGACATTTTTGCCTGCCCTCATGAAGGCTTCTTTAGGGTTTTGTTTGTCGATGATGACATTTTGGAGAAATTCTTTGCCTTGTGTCAGTGCCGCATCTTTCAAGGCGTGCAATCCGCGTGTCACCATCGGTTTCAACACCGGGGCCACCGAACGAAAGGCCGATTTTAACATATCTCCTAAACCGTGTCTTCGCTGTCGTGCAACCCCTCGATACACTGGATACATGACTTACGAGTCGTGAGAGAACCGTTTTCGAAAATGGAGTTTCACCGTGACTTTTCCTTTGGTGAATGCAATATTTTGTCCCAAATCTCCTTTTATAGCAATGTTGACCGTGTCCAAATACGACTTGCTGACAGGCAAATAATGAGGATGCACAAATGCCCGGTGGACGTGATAGGTGTTTCCACCTTCCTGGTCACTGCTCGTGGTACTATCCACTTTCAAAGGAATGACACGCAGTAACGGTACAGCGGTGTGTCCCACCACGTTATACTCCACCACATCGGAGTACACGAACATCAAATTCAGTCCTTGGTTCAGTTCTACAGGGAATCGAAAAAACTTGTAAAATTCCGTATTGCTGTTGATCTTCGGTTTAAAATTTGGAGCCATTTTTGTGTCTCCACCTAAAATATCAAACAAGTCACGATTAAAACTGATGGACAACGTTTGGGTATCCTGAAATTTCATCAGTAAGCGACGAGCCACTTTATGGTACTCCAGGGTGACACTTTTTTTTGACTCTGTTCAGGGCTTTGCCAAAGGCGAACTCGAACCTGGAAGTAATGGTGTCCACCAAATGTTGGCCACTAAAATAAAACCCTGCCGGAATTTTCAAGGTGTAGATATTGAAGGGTGAATTGTTGGATGGTCTTGTGTCCCCTGAAAACCCGATGTCATTCATGGCTTCTTGTAATTGTTGGTTCATGATTTCGACCTCAAAAGTGTTTTGCTTTTCGGTGATGTTTTGGATTTGTGTAGGGTGAATCATTTCTACTAAAGCCACTTCCCAATGTGCTTCGTGATCTAACTGGATGGCTTGAGGTAATTTAGCCGTGTAATAGCACAACGTGTTGTGGGGAAACACCTCCATGGAACTGTCACTGGGTAAGGTTAAGTAAAATTGGTTTTCGTGACTCATAATTCCAGAGTTCTGTGGCTGTCCGAGGGGTTACTGGATGTCATAGGCGTGTCTCCGCCCAAAATGGGGTTCTGGTTGTGGTTGTTGTTGGAGTGGTGACTGGCACTGGCACTGGACACAAGGTTCCCGTGGTTCCCGTTCGAGGAGAATTTCAGGGAGGGATTGGGAAGCAGGTAACCGATGCAACTGCTCAATAAAATGGTCCACAATTGTTTGTCTCCTTGTTGCAAACACAAATTGGCAATGGCTGCCCCGATGACACAATACACCACGAAGATTTGGCAGAAAAAGACGATTTGCGTTTAAGGCACACGTTCTCCACACCACACCCACAAGGGTTGTTTTTGTAAATCTTGCACAGAAGAACTAGGTGAAGGAGGAGTGGTCGACGTAGCTGCGTCTGTGTGAAAGGGCATGATGGTCACTTCTTTTTATAGTCGATGACTTGCGAAGCGTCGATCCAAGAATCAAAACTGGGTGGATATCCTTTCCAACGTACTTTGACTTCTTTGACACGTCGTTTGCCCACTTTACGGGTTCTGCGTTCGAGAATGCTTTCGATGTCGTACACGTCGTCTTCTTTTTTGGTGACACGTTGTAACTCGGGCAAATAAAACGTTCCTTTGAGCACTTCTCCGTTCATGTCTTCCAATTTATAGACGGCAGGATGACGGCCATGCACTCGTCCAGTAACGCGAAACAATTCGGTCGTCCAGTTAGGTAAGTAACCTTTGTCGAAAGTGCGTTTGGTTTTGCCAATGCGCACCCAATCTCCTACGGCCAACTCTCCACTTTTCTTGGGGACAGCCCTCGTCGGGGACGTACCGAACAGACGCTCAAACACCAACACTTCGTTGTCGGGAGTCACGTCTTGCGGGGCACGTCCAATGCTTCGATGGTAAGATTGGTTGTACGCTTGCACCAGGTGCGGTAAGATGTCGATGTACTTCAGAGTGTGGTGATGCGTAAAATATTTCCACATGCGTTCTTTCAAAGTGCGTTGAAAACGTTCCACGATGCTGGCTTTGGTTTCGGGATTCTCGGTGGTAAAAAAATGAATGTCACGTTTCTTTAATTCTTTTTGGAAAGCTTGGTTCAGAAATTCGGTGCCTTTGTCCGTTTGCCATCGAAGAGGGTGACGACCGCTTTGTTTCAACACCCGTTGCAGGGCTCGCACTAACTCGCTGCTCGATTTGGAAGTCAAGGGCACGACCCAGGCAAATTTGGAAAAGACGTCGATGACACAAAACAAATATTTGTAGCCACGATTGTAGCTGGCCAAATGAGAGACATCGGCTAAATCGGCTTGAGATTGATGATCGATGCCTTCCACTCGGGTGCGACTTCTGGAAAACTTGCGTCGAATGGGTTTGTGTAAAGTGTAGGTAGCTTGTTCTTGTAACCATCGTTGCACTTGAGGTAAACGGAGACTTTTCAGTCGCGTTTTGGCAGCACGATACAATTCTTGAACTCCTGCGTAACCTGCAGGATGCGAGGGATCGTAGTAAATGCTGGCTAAGACTTTTTCCATTTTTTGTGTTGGTTGGTGTGTTAATAAGGCACCCACTCTTGGAAGATGCTACTCTTTTTCTCTTGGGGTACTTTCTTGGATTGCAATGCTTTGCGTGTGCGACCAGCAATAGGTGTTGAAGAGGAGGATATCTGAGCGGGGGATATCGGTTCTTGTTTCACTTCTGTCTTCACTTCTGTCTTCACTTTCTTTTTCTCTTGTGATGAAGAAGGGGTGGCAATCATCTTTTTCATCCAACCAATTCTGGAGGTAGGTGGTGTTGTTAACTTGCGTACTTTTTCTGGTGGAGTTTGAAACCCTTCTTCTTCTTCTTCTCCTTTTTCTGTCTTGGTCACTGGTAGTGGTGGTACTGGTACTGATACTGGTGATGGTGCTGGACTTTTCATCAAGGTCTTAAAATCTTTCAGAGTGGGTAGAGCTGTTTCGTCTAAAGCTTTCTGGTGAAAGAGTTGCAGTCGTTGCAAGAGTTGACCGTACTTTTGCGATTTTTCTGTTTCGGACAAATCTTGGCGATCCATCAAGGACTGCAATTCGTGTTGTAACTGGGACATCTCGCTCAAATTGGGATTGGAAGGTAAATGCGGGGTGCGTTGTCCTTGCCACCGATGGTATTCCATCCATCTTTTGTAAGGCACTAAAGCTAGTTTTCGTCCTTCCATAGGGTTGTCAGGGGTCAATTCTGAGATCTTGGGACTTCCGAGGGCCTTTTTATCTTGCTCCCACCAGTCCTCCCAACATGGTTCCCAAGACTCCTTTCAGTATGGGGCCTAACAAGAGAGGCAAAATGCCTCCACGTTGGACCAACATCTTCTTCTTTTGACGAATGGGAATTTTCTTTCGAACCATTTGGCGAAGAACGTGACGATGTTTGCTTAAGCATTGTTTCTGGTGTTTGGACAAAGGGATCGTGCCTTTCAAAACGTTCAAACAACATTCGCACACGGTATCGATGACCTCTTTGGAGGCCGATTGAATGAGTTTTTTTCGTAGAGGTGAAGAAGCTTTGGACAGGACAGATAACATATCCCCATGTTTGACTAAACGTGGTGGTAGTCCTTTTCTTTTCTTTCCTTGGGGTTTTCTGGAGGGTGACATCTTTGAGTCTTCAGGAGCACCAAAAAAACACTGATAACCCCGACTTGGTCACAGGTCTTTTTTATACTGGAACGCGTCGCCACTGATTGTCTTTACGGCGTATCAGTTTGAGGACAGGCATGACACGTCGTGGAGGGGTACGCACCGGACTAAATCGAGCCAGTTCTTGCTTGGACAAATCCAGTAAACTTTGTAACATACCCGATCTTTCATGGACTTTGATTTTGGGAGAAGGTACTTTGTGAGCAGCAGCCACTGCCACTAAATTGGAGGGTCCTGCCACTGGGGAAGTTCTTTTTGGGGTCATCAACGGAGAAGTTCTTGGTGTGATCAACGTCTCCAAGTACTCTTCAGTTCTTGGTGTCATCAACGGAGAAGTGGATGAACGTGAGGCTGCCGGAGCTGCGGTCACCGCCGTGGCAGGTCGTGGTTTGCGGGTGTAAGGTTGCGTCCTGGCCGAAGTGCCTCTCTTGCGACTAGTTTTCTTCTGTGGACTTTTCTTTTTCTGGGGGCTTCTTTTCTTTTCCCGGGGTGGTGTCTGGTAAGAGGAGGGTCCCGCCACTGGAGAAGTTCTTCTTGGGGACCTGGTCTTTTTCTTTTTCTTCTTGGGGCTTCGTTGGACTTTTTTCTTGGGGATAACTTTGGGGGTATTAGGATCCCATCTTAAGAGTGAGCGAATGATGACCCCTCCTAGAGTACCACTCCCTCCAGGTTTCAAAATGATTTGTTTTTTGGTTTGAGTGTCGATGCGGGGATCGGCCAGTTGGACCAAAGCGACTTTGTTTCGATCGAAAAAGCGTTTGGTTTGATGAGAAATCTGAATGATTCCTTGGAGTATTTGACGTGCCGTCACCGTGAACCATCGTAAGACTTCTTTGAGACTAGCTTCTAAGACACGAGCTCGTATTTGTGGATTTTTTTCTCGACTGATGCCATACAAGGCACGAATCAATTTGACGGGAAGATGCGACTGAAGGGACGTCATGTTCGCACTGTGAGTGAGACAGACGAAAAAGGGTCTGAGGTTTTTATAGATTTTTTAAGTGGAGTGAAATGAAGTCGAGGACGGAGACGTGTACAGGACAGGCCCTCCGTCTTGGCACCAGTGGTGAAACAAGTGGGTACGAAATCGCAAATCCTCGGGGGTCGTAGGTTTCAAATCGACGAGTAAATAGGCGTGTGGAGTTTGAGTGGCATCGTCGTACGCCTGAGTCAGCCAAGGCGTTCCTAACTGTTTGGATAAGACTTGCACTTGCGATTTATCTCGAGGGCTTTTAAACAAGACCACGTAATGCGCATTGAGACTGATGGTGCGATAGGCTTTACTTTGTTGAAACAAATTTTGGGTGATGTAAACGACACTGGCATTACTGTGATGCCCTTTGCGCGTAAACCACAGTTTAATTTCTTCCTCGTCTTTTCCTAACATGTCGTCAAAAATGACCAAATGGGTTTGACGGGAGTCAGAGACGATGCCGTCGTCTTCTTTAGGAATGCCTTCCACAAACACGATGGAATCGCCTTGACTTTCTCGCAAGAGGCTGTACGCCGATTGCCAATCTTTGTAACACCACACGATCCGCTGAGGTGGTCGATCGATCAAATGATGTTTATGTTCGATCAAACGTTTGACAAATTCGGTTTTGCCTGAACCGCTAGGTCCAGCAATGAGCATGTTAAAGGGATGGCGAAGATACAAAGCCTCCCAACTGGCTCGATCTAAGTGTTCGTCGATGACTTTGACAGTGGAGGAAGAGGGAGCAGAGACAGCAGAGGTAGCCATAGTGTGAGAAATGTCACTTGTGACACGAAAACAAACAAGACAAGAGTTTATATACTTTTTTTCAGAACACGTTTATTGAATGTTTCAAACATGAATACGAAAGACAAAAATACATAAAAGCCAAAGGCTTAAGTATAAGGATAAAAGGCACATGATAACCATTAACGTGGAATAAACACAAGTGTCTGTACAACATGTTTTGGGTAATGTTCTAACCAGTTCTATAGTAGGGGGGGTAAGGTCACACAAGTGTCCTCCCGAAAGGGTCTTTGAGGCCTGTCCACGACAGTCCCGTCCTGGGTGACGGGTTCCTCTGGCACCGTCACTAACACAGGTTGAAAAGTCGCAAGACTCACAATCGTATTCCACTTCAGAAGCCCCACACTTGAATTGTGCCTGTCTAAACTTGTTTTGTGTCTCTCTGAAAGTGTTCATCTTGTTCGCTCGGTCTTGGTAGTCACAATGAACTATCGATCTTGCCTAGGGTTCCTTTTTATATACAGACCAATACCGACGTGTCCATACGGTAAGGTGAAATGATTGGGAAGTCGCACTCGCTTCTGGTACACGATTTGATAGACTTTTTCCAAGGGTCGACTGACGATGTGGTGAGTGGGTAAACGTACAATTTTGTTCGGTTGATAGGTGGTCACTTTAAAGTTTGCATCCTCTCCCGATTGCAAGGCTTCTTTTAATACCCCAAAGTTCACCACACGACTGATACGATAATTCAGAGTCAATCCTTTCACTTTACACGTCGTGTGCAATTCTCCTTGTGGGTCCCGGTATTCGTAGCCGTAATTTTTGGGACCACCACTGACGAAACTTAGAATCTTGTCGTCGGGATGTTCGTCTGTCCAGGCTCCTAAACGGTCTCCTTCGATGTCAGGGTGCTGTTGACTCGGGTGATGGATGTAAATGCAACTGTCCGTGTCAAAGTACAGGACACGTTCCCCTAACAGTTCTAAAGCTTCGTACAATTTTAAGCGAGCATGAGCTGTCACGTAAGCCGCAATGATGACATTTCCAAAAGGGTCGTCTTGTACAAAGTCCAGATCTTCTTCGTAATTGACCAAGATCAAATCCTCGCGAACGACGTCCACGTGTTTCATGTATTTGGTTTTGTCGTGAATCATCTGAAAGTAGCGGGAAGGTTCGGTCAAATATTCCGTCTTGGGTAAACACGGTCGTTGTGCCATTTTACCCCACAAGCAATTTAACATCACTTTGGCAAACGACCGCCTGCCTTCGTTTTTCTCGATGTGGTCTAAACAGATGCCTTCTTGTTCATAGTATTTCTCTTTGAATGTCTTTTCGTCTTCGGAAGTGTGACACCAGGAAGGATAGCCGCTGGCTTCTTGCTTCAGTTTCAAAAAGGCATCCACGTAGTCAGCGAAAATGCCTTTCTGACTGGGGTCACCCTTGTGGTATTGTTGTGTCTTGGGAAAGTGGCAAATTTCGTACACTTCTAACAGTTGGTATCCCATGTCCAGAGCTTTGAACAATTCTACGCTGACCCAGGTTCCCGTCAAGGCCCGTTCTTCCTGGGTGTGCTGACAAGGTTGGTCTTGGTTGCACGTTTCGGCACAAGTACGACACAATGGAAACATCAGTTTGCCTTGACAATGGTGAGGTAAGACGGGATGGTATAGGTTCGTGGGAGGCAAAACTTTACACTTGATCAAGCCTTCGTATTGTCGAATGTTTATCAGGTCGATGTGTTCCGTGAACAATTGTGGGTGCCCTGCAGGAAAGGGACAATATTTGCACACGTAAGGATACAACGAACACACGTCCAAGTATTTGATTTCTTCTCCTTTCTCTTCGTCGGCTTGGTACAGCAAACAGGTGGCATTGGTCCTTCCTCCGTACAAACTATCCCTCGGGTTTAGGGGGTCCATCAGCTTGTAACTTTCCACGGCACGTTTAAACTCGGGATCGGTTTTCATACGGTGACCGTACTCGTGTTCCCACATTTCCACCACTTGGTATCCTTGCTGTTCTAACTTTAGGCGTCGCTGACAAGTCTTCCATGGTTCGTTGTAAAAACTGATTTTTAGTGCTACGATCAGGGTAACAGACGGGACATCCGTGAAATAAGCAACCGTTAAACTCGTACACGATCTTGGGGTTTTCTAAGTCCCAGCCATCGACCGAATATGTTCCGATGGTCTTTTCGCCTCCTCCGTTGCGGGCATGCTGAATCCATTTGTCTTCCTTGTCGCACAAGTAATGTAACCAACGTAGGGCTTTGACCGAGTATTGACGTTTGACATAGTGGGTCGTTTGAGGACTGATGACAGCCACGGTGTTTTCAGGCATGAATCGTTGTCGATACACTAAGGAACACGCTTTGGCAATGGTGCAAGCTTCTTTCAAAGGATCGACCCCTCCGTGTTCCATGAACAGTTCTCGAAATTTTCCACAGCAACGCCGTAAAATTTCCACGTCGGAACGACAATACTTTAGCATTTCTTCCTGAAAGTCGAAAGGGTCGGAGGCGTGAGTCTGCTACCAAGCGTAGAAAGCTTCTCGTTGTTCGGTACGCATGTTGTCGGGGTCGTAATAGTGAGCCTCAGGCAAATGGGGTAGAACGGCGTGTTGATTGGCTTCAGTATTGAAAAAGTGTGGAAAGTACCCTTTAGCCATTTCTGTCATTCCAAACGTTTTAGGCATTCGACTCAAAGGCATGGCCAAATAGCTCATCGAATCTTTAAACTGCACTTGTCCCACTTGCATGAAAATGATTTTGGCTCCGTTCAAAGTGACTTTAGGACGTTCGGTGCCTTGTTCCGTATAGTATCTGAGAAGAAACTGTCCATCGTATCCGGAGAAATTGTGAGCCATCAACGTGGCATGACGATGACAATCTCCGTAACGTTCGATGTCCTCTTGGCTCCACGTCTTGTCGATGGGATCTAAGACCCATTGGGCAAAATCGGCTAACGTGTTCGGTCCTAGAAAGATTTTTTCACGCCCTCCGGGAATCTTGCTGCAGTGAGGGCAATGACTGAAGATAGGTTCTTGAATGCACTTCTCGCACGCTCGATGAGCCACGCAGAAATTAGGAATGTGAATGCCAGTCTCTTGCATGCATTCGAAATCTAAAAAGATGAAATTGCCTTTCTTCTTGTGACCGTCCTCTTTCTCTGGTGAGGGTTGGTATTTTTGCACGTAGCATTCGTGTTTCAAGTCCACGATGTGGTGACAAATGTGACATTTTTTCTTTCCTGAACATACGTGTGCCTTGGCATTATTGGTACGTAGGCCTTGTCGACACGTAGGGCACAGTCTCAGCAGTTGACAAGCACATTTCTGCTGTGAACCTTGCGTCTTCAGATGTTGTTGGTAACAGGCAGTGCTGACAAACGTGCGCAGACAAGCAGGACAATGTACTCTTTCTTGTCCTTCGCTCAGACAGGGTGGAGAGGCCAAACATCCTGAGCATTTCCATCCGCAATGTTTGTGTTGCTCTCGATTGTTATAGCCATAGTCACATTTCTCACAGTAATAACTGTATCCCAGGAATCCAGTGATAGTGGTAATGGTATCGAAATGGTCATCGTGATAATAGACATGAATGTATTTTCCGTCCTTAAAGTCTTTCCCTAGAAACAACAGGGGCCCACGCACGTCTTGAGGGTGCACTTTCAAGGTGTAGCGTGGAGCTAGGACATCTTGCAATTTTTGCATTTCAGGAATGCCACAGGGTGTGTCTTTGGACAGGCCGGCTTGTTTCAACAGGAGTTCTGCTTCATTTCGTTGTTTGGCTCGATCGGATCGTTCAATAGTTTTCCAGGTTCTTTTCCATTCTACCGTGTCGTTCTTGTTGGCATAGGTTCGTCCCACCACGATGGCACGGGCTAAACACATCTGGTCTTGAGGGTTGTTAATTTGGACGAGACTCCTTTTGGTGCTGCGAAGGATTTTCACCAATAACACCTTATTGCGTTGTCCGGTCCCTTGAGGAGGAGAGACGTGGGCCATTTTCAGTGTGGCTTTACCATCGGTGATGTCAAACTGGTCATTAGATTGTTGTACGTGTTGAATCTTGTCCATGACTTTGGAAGAGGTTAGTTCTGCGGGTCTGCTAAACTCGATCCAAACAGGGGATTTCAAGCTGTCGTGATCTATGGATAGTGTCAAGCGATCGTCTTCTTTGGCTTGACATTGTCGCTTGAGTGCGGTGAGCAAAGAATCCCACATCTCGGTGATAAACCCTTCTGCTTTCTCCAACGGTACGTCGGACTTGAAATCTTTAAACTTCACTGTGTAGGTGTAAGCCGTGGTTCTAAATTTTCTAGAGGAGCGCTTTTCCGTCTCTCGAATGGAATAGTACTTTTCAGGGTTAACTAAGGGTGGTGAACTTTGTTCAGAGGGTTCGGATTCTGGTTCACTCATGTCCTCTTCAAAATCACTGGCATGAATTTGTGCCAAGACTTCAGCTCTGGTACGAGGCGATAGATCACGTTTCTGCCTCTTACTTTTATCTTCTTCTTTCTTCTCGAATGAATAGGATCGTTTCATCTTGAGTGCAAAAGGTCAAATGACTCAAGTTTAAACACCATAGACTAATTTATAGTCATGACAAACCAGCGTATATAAAAAGGGTGTGTGTCTTGTCCTTTCACTATTCATTTCACTCTCTAACCGAGCACAACGATGGAAGAGACTACCCAGATGGAACGTTTCATCAGAGCTTTGCGAGGGGTCATTAGAAAATTCTCTTCAGACCAGCCGACGGACTACTCTCCTTCCTTTCGAGATAAAAGTCAAGATACTTGCTATATCTGTCAGAAGAAAGGGCATTGGTCTTCAGAGTGTCCAGACCGTCAAAAAAGAAAAAAAGGGGCTAGAAATGACAAAAGTCAAGATACCTGTTATTATTGTCAAGAAAAAGGACATTGGTCTCCAGATTGCCCAAAAAAGAAACAAGAGGAGTCAGAAGAAAAGAGGGATTCTTCAGAAGAAGAGAGAGATTCTTCAGAGGAAGAAAGCAGCCAGGTGAAGAAAAAGAAACAGGAGAAGAAAAGAAGAAGGGAAGAAAGTGAGGAGGAAGAGGAGGAAAAGACTGTGACAGTGAAGAAATTGAAAAAAAGAGAGAGTAAAAAAAAAGAAACAGAAGAAGTGAATGTAATTTATAAAGTGTTCTGTTGTGAATTGTGAATTGGATTGTAACTATGGAGAAAAGAATACATTAATTATATAAGGTAAGTGTCTTTGAGTTTTGATTTTAAAATAAGAAGCTACACTCATGCACTCATACACAGAGATGTACTATAAGGGTAAAATGGTTTTTTTTTGTTGTTGATTTTTGAGTTATTGGCAAATTGAAAGGCTATCTCTTTTCGAGAGAAGTGGGTGGCCCTGAAAAGGGCCTTTTTATTTTGGTGTAGGGGGTGAGTTTAAGCAATCAACTTTAACTGCCTTAAGCCTTTGCCACGGCCGAGGCCTACTACTGATGATTGGGTTGAAATCACTAAGGGTGGTACGATAGGCTTAGTCACAGGGTTGGCGTGTTTAGCTCGGGAAGGTCGTATTCTCTTCGGTCGTGATAAAGAAGTCTGATACATTTGTTTCAGACTTCTTAACTCCGCTAAAATGTCCAACAGTACCGTAGCCGTTTGATTTTCACCCTCTTGTTTCTTTGCTGCTACTTCTTCTTGTTGTTGTTTTTTTCTTACCTCTTCTTGTTGCTGTTGCTGTTGCTGTAGGAGAAAAGCTTGTTCCGCTTCCTTTTGTCGTTGCATAAATTTCTCCAATTCTTCTTTCTGTCTCTGTCTAAAATTCTCCACTTGCGGTAATGAAGAATGAGACGATGGTTCCGGAACAAATTCTTGCGAGGAAAGAAAATCCACAAAATCCCAATGTGCCTCTTCTGAAAGTAAGTCCGGGTTCCCTTGGGCGGTCTCCACTGCTGGTGCACCCCAATGGATCGTTTTCTGAGTTTCCGTCATGTTGAATCACTGTCGCATAGATTGACAGCACACAGGCGCTAGCGAATCTATATAGACCACATGACGTCACAGACTGCTCTCTTCGGATTGGATGCGGACTGACTGAATTTTGTAACGCGTGTTCGGATTGGTGAATGAACTCAATCCGTTTCAATCCTTCCTCTACCTGTAAATAAGCGCAGTTCACTGCATTGATTCACCTGTTCTCGTCGCCTCACGATGTGGACCACAGTTGAATCATCCACCCTTGTGTCTTCCATGATGTTTAGGACGGACATGCTCATGTATGTCCGGTCCAAGTGGACTGTTGTTGATAGGACAGATACTAGTCTATGGATGAGAAGAGTTTACATAGAAAGACAAGGATGCCTCAAGAGGGTACTTGTGTATGGACCTGCAGTTAGAAGGAGTTTAAGAAGAAGAAGAAGATGTGACAGATGCCGTCTATGTTAATATTAATATTAACATAAACCCAAAGGCCCTTTTCAGGGCCACCCACATTTCTCGAAAAGAGATAACCTTTCGATTGCCTACCCCTTTATAAAAAATTTTTATAAAAAAAAAATCCCATGTTCAATTCCCCTTGTCCCTAAAGTAGTTTTTTTTTTCTAACATGTTCAATTCCCCTTTGTCCCTAGACAAACCCACACTTTATTCCCATCTTCAATTCCCCTTGTCCCTAGACAGACCCAAACTCTATTCCCCATGTTCAATTGCCTTTGTCCCTAGAATCGATATTTTTTTTTCCATTGTTCGAATGCCTTTGACGCTAATCTCAATATTTCCTTTTTTTTCCTTTCTCCAATGTTAAATTCCATTGACGCTAATCTTACCCAGGGTTTTTTGCCCATGTTAAATTTCCATTGACGCTAATCTCGCCCAGGGTGGTTAATGTTAAATTTCCATTGACGCTAATCTCGCCCAGGGGGTGTTTTTAATGCTAATTCCCATTGACGCTAATCTCACCCCTTTCACTACTCAGGAAGAAGGAAGAGGGTGGGCTTACCATACCCTATTTAAGATTCATTAAAGTATCAAATTTAATAAACACGATAAAAATAAAAGATAAACATAAATGTGCTTGGGAAGCATTGTATGCATGTACATACTTACGTACGTACGTACGTACGTAAGTACGTATGTATGTATGTATGTATGTATGTATGTATGTATGTATGTATGTATGTATGTATGTATGTATGTATGAATGAATGTATGTATGTATGTATGTATGTATGTATGTATGTATGTATGTATGAATGTATGTATGTATGTATGTATGTATGTATGTATGTATGTATGCATGTATGTATACCATTGTATTTAGAGTGTGAATATATAGAAATAATCATTTATCTAAATTACTAGAACACCATTGTATTTAGAGTGTGAATATATAGAAATAATCATTTATCTAAATTACTAGAACAGGACCCGGTGCTTCCCAGAAAGTAAGTAGCGTAGTGACTGGAGGGCTATGCTACGTGACTTACACGAAGTAGACAAAGAGTTGAGAAGTTCGGGGAGAGCAGACGCACTTTGGGTGCGCTCTAAACCAAAGAGGATTAACCGCCTGAGCTGTGTCATGTGCACTGCACACATACTCTCTGAAGGTACTTTTCAGATAATTTTTGTTTTGTTTTCTCAAATTTTGTTTTTGCTTTCATTTTTGTTCAATTTTCTATGTTCTTTTTTTTAAAATTGTTTGACCTTTAATGTGTCAAACCTTTTTCATGCATTGTATTACTTGCCTTGACCTTTTCATGCATTGTGTTACTTGCCTTGAGTAACATGCATTGTGTTACTTGCCTTGACTTTTTCATGCATTGTGTTACTTGCCTTGAGTAACATGCATTGTGTTACTTGCCTTGAGTAACATGCACAAACCTTCCGATACACATTACCGCCTTATTTTTCACATTTTTGCTTTTTTGTCTTATATTAGTTTCAATTTTGGTGTGAGACCAATAATTTCGTTAGTTGCAATTACGTGTTAGAATTATTTGAAAATTCCATTTTCTGTAGGTTGAACAAAGTCACTTAACCTACCTTATTTGAATTTTTTGTTTGCTTTACCATTGTTTTTTGCATGTAGGGCAACAAATGTACTAAACTAGCTAGAAACAGTGTGAAACCAACCATATCTAATCAGTAGACAGCGTGAGATATACTCAGTACTTTCACCTAGAAAATAGGAATGGCTTACGTGATGAAACCTAGTGGAACTAAGCTAAGTACCTTTTTTAGGACACAAACTGAGGGGAGCTGGGTCGCGCAAAGACTTCGTGCATACCACCCCCAAGGATGTCAATTATTAGACTGCGGTGAAGGGACCCAATGTCCAAGGCAGTCAGAAATTATGATGACATTGAAGACAACATGAATAGACATCAATTACATTGATGCTCTACAAAATGGGGGAGTAAATACATACATAATTTACCCCAAAGATTATGACATGCCAATACTGAAAGACAATGAACTAGAGATCAAAGGGGTGAAGGTTAAAAAATCTGAAAGTGAATCAAATCGTTCGGTACCCATTCGTGCTCTTCATTCACAGTGTTCTGTCTCCAAGCGCAAGGATACAAGACTTCATCTGATGGGTTAATAAAATTAGCAT